>QLSR01000282.1:1603192-1633320 GCA_031780015.1 Citrullus colocynthis
TTTTTATACATATATATATATATATATATTATTGATTTTTTTTTTAATGATATAATAGAAATGTTGATTCATCCGTTATGTCCCTTAATAACATTCTTGTTTGTGATTTGGAAGTAAGTTTAGGAAAAAGAATTTCTAAAATAAAGTTGTGCATACATTAGGAATCAAAAAAAAAAAAAAACTATCTTTCCCGGATAAATAATAATAAAAACTTTGAGATTTGAAGTTTGCCATAAAATTCCACACTCTCAATCAATCAAGTTCTTTTTCAAAAAAGGAAAAGGAAAATTGTCGATAACTATGAATATTGTTGGGAAAGACTCCTTTTGTGGGCACTAATTAATTTTCTTCTTTCAATTATTATTTTACTTTCTTTCTTCATTTGGCCATTACGTTGCGAGTTTGAAGGATTCTTTTCCTCTTTTTCTTGTTTAATTAATTAATTTAGTAATCAACTGTTTAAACAAAATATATATACAAAACTGAAGTAAAATATTTATAAATATAGTAAAATTTTATTGTCTATTTGTCATAGATGGCAAGAGATTACCATTTGTGTCTATTTGTTTACATATATAGTAATTTACAAATAGACTGTAATATTTTGTTATTATTTGTAAATATTTTTAACAATTTTGTTATTTAAAATAATTTTTTTCATTTATTTTTGGATTGATTTGATTTTGTGGCTAAGTTTGAGAATTTTTATAGCTCAGTATCAAGTGTCTTGTCATTGCAATTTTGTCTAATTTATTGTTTAGAATTTAAATGGACGAATTTAAAAGTTTAAGGTTAAAATTAGTTTGATGGTAAATTTGTTTCTTCATATTTAGATTAATTTTAAACAATAAAAATTATAAACAAAAACATGATAGATGTCATGTAATTTTGTTGTTTTCTACGTTAATATATTTGAAGAAACTGAAACGAATTTAGCTAGTAGAATTGACATGTTCCCTAGTTATGAATTTGATTCTCCTATCTCACCGTTGTTATGCTAATTTATATTTATTTCAAACACCGGAATCATTAGAAAAAAAGTGTGAATAATAATTTAATTCAAATCTTTTAGTTAATAAATTGAGATTTCTGGCAAGTTCAATTGTCAAAGCTATAGAATTTTTATTTAATTTTGGTCAATAAACTTTAGTACAATTTTATTTTGGCATTCAAAATCTCATGACTCAAAATATTTTTCCTAAAAAAAAAAAAAAAAATTACCAGCGATTCATTTAGGAAATTCTCGTTAACTTAAAATTGGATTTGGTAACATTTTTTTTCTTAATTTTTAAAAATTAAGCCTTAAACAACACTAAGTTCATCTCTATATTTTTTACTTTTGTTATTTACTTTTTATTAACATTTTTAAAAATAAGTTAATTTTTAAAAATAAAAATCATCATCATCATCAAATTTAGTTAATAGTTCAACTCTTTTATATATTTTTGAAAACCAAGAAACTAAAAAGTAAATAGTTACATAAGATTTCTTTATCAAAGATTAAAGTATAAGATTCTAATTCATGCAAGTCTGAAGTATTAGGATTTTTTTTTTTAAAGGATTTATGACCAAAATTAACTATTTAAGAATCAAAATGTTTTTTTATTTTTTCAAATAAATGTCAGAACAAAAAGTCACATTATTTTTTTTTTATTATTATTAAAAAAAAAGATAGAAACAACCGTAGAAATGAAGACTCAAACATTCAACCCTATCAAATGTACTAAAAATTTTCAAAATTAGGTTAACAAAAAGCTGAAGTAACCCATTAATTATTGTTTTATATTATTATTTGAAGATCATGATACTCTCAACACATGAAACCACCTAAATTTTCCTTTTAATTTTAACAAAAACAAAAATGTAAAATCGCTTAAGACTTAATAATTTCAACAATTATTAAGCATGTGCACAAAATCAATCTTGAATAATACACACAACAAGGACAAATTGAATAAAAGTTTTAAACTCATAAAACCAATTCAAATTCATCTTTATGCACATATATGTTTAGGTTGTTTTCAATATAGAAAAATGAACTACAATATTTATAGATATAACGAAATTTTGTTGTCTATCTGCGATAGACTGCGAGATAGACACAGATAGCAGTCTATCGCAGTTTATCGCATATAGACTTATATATTTTGCTATTATTTTAAGCAGTTTTGCCATTTAAAATAATTTCTCTATGTATTTTATATTTATTTTATTAAATCCAAGTGAAAAGCCTCTCATTTACAATTTTTCAAAATAAAAGCCTTATTAAAGGATAAAAAAATTGCCACACGAAGATAGTAAAACCAACACATTCATCAATTGGTCAAAGCATATATCTTCAAATAAAAACTCAAAAGTTTGAATAATAATGTATGCCAGAGTATTTATATAATTAAAAAAATTATCATAACTCATCAGCTTGAGCTTTTGAGTTGATTGGTGATATGTAATAGTCCAATAAAACTAAAAAACAGGTGTTTATTAAAAAAAAAAAAAAATCTAGCCCATGAACTACAAAAGAGGCACTAAATTTTGATGGAGCATATTTGAGGATATCACATTAACAAGATGAGACTTTACAATCTTTATAAGATATATAGTTTACTCCTCTCTTTGTTAATTGGTCGTGAAAATGGAATCGATCACATGTTTATCTAATAATATGGTATTAAGACCTCTTACTCTGATACTATGTTAAGCTAACGAGGCCATATCTTGTTGAACTAAGATCACATTCACTAATACTTATGCCATGTTTACTCCGGGTTAAACGTAATTCATCAATGTCAATTTGAAAAGTGGGCCTCAGTTAATTACGTTTTTTGTTGTTTACTTGTGTTCTGTAATCGTAAGGAGCTATAGAGACTACCTCCAAATTTGTAATAAAAAACGTGTAATCTGATTGAGGAATTGATGGTGCTAAATTCGATTGTGGTTGAAAATTACGTAAGACTCACTACTTTTACCTTTACCGTTACAAATATTACTGTATCAATATAAAAATTATGAATTTGCCACATTTATTGTTATTATTGTTCATTATCACTTGGATGCAACCCTAAAATTAGTGTTTGTAATCTTACTGAAAACAACATATGACCATTTAGGTCACAGCTGATTTTAACCATTGAAACGATAGTTGAGTGATAAGTTTTAGAAAATATTTTAAAATACTCACACAAAAATATTAATGGGTCCTACATAGTTTTCAAATATAATCAGATTAAAAACACTCTCACCTCTAGAGTTGAACTACAAAATTTATTGTGAAGTCCACAATTTATTACAACCACAAAATATTAATATTAGGAAACTACAATAGACGTAATTAAATGGGTCTATTTTTTTTTTATTACCATGGATTGATTAAGTGTACAAACTCAAAGTAACCGTGGGTCCGTGGGAAAAAGAAAATAATAAACAGAAAAAAAGGATATATTTTGCTAATAATTGGGGTTTTTTTCCCCTAATTAAAAGGAGAGCAAAACGACAGCGCATTGGAAAAAAAGAAAAAGAAAAAAAAAATGGAAAGAGTACGGTACGGAAGTACCATGTTGGTGGACAAATGAAAGGGATGTGGGAGAAAATTAACGCTGCTTTTTATCACCTGCGCCTCACTCATACCCAAAACTTCCTTGTAACTATCACACCCACACGTGCTATGTCTTAAATTACAACTTTACACTTTTCATATATATATATGTGTATATAAATAAATTATAACTTATGTCTATTAATTCTTCCAGCTTCTTATCAAACATAATGTTCAACGTTAAATGACCTGAGACACAAAATTAAAATTCTAATTTTTATGGGATAATAGTTATAAAAATTTAGGCACTTAATGAAGTAGGATTCAGTATGTAATTCAACATTTTTTTTTCTTATATACAATACAAGCTTAATGGATGAATTTTCAATTTTATATTTAATACGCATTTGAATTTGAATGTCGTATATATCTAAAAAAAATTTATTACGTTATTAATAAGTTAATTAAAATTTTTAAAAAGAACTTATCAGATACCAAAAGTAAAAATTTTTTAAAAAATTATCGACACTTTTTAAAGTTTAAAAATTTATTAAATACAAATTTGAAAGTCGACAAATATATGTCAAAAATATTATTTTAATCCATTTACTTTAAGTCGGATTCCATCTCAGTTTTTGTAGTTTTAATTGTTTAATGTTAGTTTATGTATATTTAATCAATTTCATTTTTTTTATTATATGAAAATCATTACATGTTATTATTTAAACATTTCAGTAAAAATCAATTTTAAATGATTAAATTTAAGATTAATAAAAGTAAAACAATATTTGAAGCATAAGGTAATTTAATTTAAAATATTTGGTTTCAAAAGCGTGGGCCCTTTTTGTCCACAAGGTCCCACCACACGAAGGAAGGCATCTATGAGTTGGACTGGTTGCATCTCTGGCACCGGGCCCCACTTTCTCTATATTGTTTTCCTTTTATTTTTTATTTTTTGTATAGCAAAAAACATAATAATAAAAAATAATAAATAGTAAGTCGTTATCATGTCTTGTCAGCCTTTATTTCTTTTCCATTTCCTTTTTTTTTTTTTTTTTTTTTTTCTCTACAAATAAATTGAATTGGGATCACACTCTTTGTCTGCCATGCCAACCACATCCCATCCATCATAACTCACCAATTTTTGTGTCTCTTTCCATAAAAACTTAACCTAATGGGGCGGAAAACTCGAAAATAGAAAAATTTCTAGTACTACCATATTATAAACAATTCTTTATCTTACTTTTATTTATTGAATGTCAAAGAAGCAATATTTAAGAATGGTGTGAATCTATAAAATAAAATAACATTTCATGCTGAATGAAAGAACGTTTAGATAGAAGAAAACGAAAAATATATATATATATTCCAAGTTGCATAGGGACAGAGACAAGGAATATAGTTCCTGTCCCCATTCTTGCTCCATCCATTTCTCTCTTCCCACACTATTTTTCTTTTTAGATTTTTTTTTTTTGTTTTCTTTTTTTTTTTTTTTTTCTCTTCAAATAAATTGAATTGGGATCACACTCTTTGTCTGCCATGCCAACCACATCCCATCCATCATAACTCACCAATTTTTGTGTCTCTTTCCATAAAGACTTAACCTAATGGGGCGGAAAAATCGAAAATAGAAAAATTTCTAATACTACCATATTATAAACAATTCTTTATATTACTTTTATTTATTGAATGTCAAAGAAGAAATATTTAAGAATGGTGTGAATCTATAAAATAAAATAACATATCATGCTGAATGAAAGAACGTTTAGATAGAAGAAAACGAAAAATATATATATATATATTCCAAGTTGCATAGGGACAGAGACAAGGAATATAGTTCCTGTCCCCATACTTGCTCCATCCATTTCTCTCTTCCCACACTATTTTTCTTTTTAGATTTTTTTTTTTTGTTTGTTTAAAGTTTTACATTTTAAGTTGGATTGTTCAAACATAACATAATAAGCTAAATTATTTATAAATATAGAAATATTTTTTTATTTATTGTCGTTTATTGTTGATATATAGTAAAATTTTTATATATTTATAAATAGTTTGATATATTTTTTTATATATAATAATTTTTTATAAAATTTTATTATTTAATTATATGAATAATTTGATAGGTTTGAACATGTGAATAAATATTTTAACCATATGTATTGGTGATTAGACAATTTGACATAAAATATTATTTTGTGTCTACTTCAAAACTTTTCTGTTTAAAATGGAGTTTCGGGTCGAGAAATGACAATCTAATAGAGATTTAACATTGGATATAAAACTATGAATTGAATTGAATTGAGATTCAACAAATAAAAAGAAATTAAACAGGAGAGGAAATCGATGAATGCAAAATTTAATTTGAAATTTTGCGAGGACAAAGAGAGTAAACTTCCTCATATGTATCCTTATTTATTATTATCGCTATCGATTGGTTTGAATTTTGTTTTCTCTTCGAAAATTTTCAATTTTTCTAACTATGTCAGATGGTCATTGTTGCTAAACTTTAATTTTGTATATCTATACTAACTATATCAAAATACTAACTATATTAAAAGAGGCTAAGATAGAAAATTTTTTTAACTTCCTTTCTTACTCCTAACATTTTTGACAAAGACTCTTTTGCCCTCACACTCACACTCCTCCACTCCATACTCTTCGACGTATCGTTTATATATATATATATTCATTTAATTTTACATTTCTCTTTCACTATTATATCTTTCAACAATCTTAAATATTTGTGTTTATTCTTGATTTATAACAAAAGAAGAATTCTAATATTTGGTATGATGTCTCTATCAGTTGTTTAACAAATGAATAAATGAAATTTTGAATATGTGGCGTGATAGGTTTATATTAGCATATATTAAACCCACGTAAGTTAGAAGCCAATATTTGTGTAAGAAACAAGGAGTAAATTTGTGAACGTATTTATTTGAAAAAAATTACAAAATAATTAAAGACAATTTGAAGGTTTAGGTATTAAATATAAAAATCTAAAAATTCATAAACCTTAGAACTAAACATTGTATTCAATGTATCTTAAAAATGGTAATTTCATAACCATTTTTGGAGAATCAAAACACATGCGATCGTCTAACTAAAATATGAAAGTAGTCTAAACCTAACTCTATACTTTGTATTTATATCGTATCTTGCATCAGTAAAAAAAATGATTTTTTTTCCATATATATATATATATATATATATATATTTTTTTTTTTTAATTATTGAAAAAGTATAGGTTGAACTGTGATTTTTACTTTACTGACTTATTAAGGATACTCGTGGGGTGAGATGTGGTAGGAATTCAAAGTTGAACTTTATAGGAATTGAAGTAGTGTTTCACATAAACCTAAATTTATGCATTCCATATATATATAAAGAATTTGGATGATACATTTGTAATAATTCGGGTGCTAAATATTTATGTCAAAAGACTTGTAACGATAACAACATTGAGCTAAAATAAGAGTGTGAATAAATAAATAAAAATATAAGAATATAATTACAAAGTATGGGATTGATGAAAGTAATAGTAGAAATTGAAAAAAATGTAGAACCTTCTATTGAAAGTAACTTCACTTTGGATATTCTTGGATGGGCAAAACACTATACTTTTACCCAAAAAAAAAAGAAGTATATTATTCAAATATTAATGGATGACATAGATGTCTTCTCGAGATTAGAGAATGTTAAAATATTTTTTTTTAAAAAAAAAGGTTGAATTCGAGATTACCTATAAGGTGTTTTTCAATATAGCAAAATGAATCAAAATATTTATAAATATTGCAAAATGTACTGATACACAGTGATAGATAATGATATACTATTATTATGTATTATTGTCTATCAATAATAGACATTGATAGATGTTTATGATAGACACTGACAATTTGCTATATTTGAAAATATTTTAATCGTTTTTTCATTTAAAATAATTACCCTCGATTTATAGGTGTTATCCATTTAATCTCTTTTAGCTTAAAAATATGTTATATTCAGGAAAATTATTTTAAATGACAAAACTACTGAAAATATTTATAACTAATAACAAAATACATAGTCCATCGCAATATATCGTAGATAGTCAGTGAAATTTTACTATATTTATAAATATTTTAGTTTCTTTTGCTATATTTGAAAAGAATCTTTACATTTATGTCTATTCAATTTTATTTTATGTCATTTATGTTATTAGTTTTAATTAGATGAGGCTCTAAGGCATATTGTTTTTGAAAAATGTTCAACTAGTTTGACACAATACATTATTAGATAAATGACATAATATAGTCATATACACAATTAGACAAAAATAGGGTTACATTATCAATATATTAAATCTCTTGTTCTTGTAATAAATTATTACTATGACTTTATTTAATAACTGTTTTATTTTTAGTTCCTTGTTTTTTAAAATTGTATTTATTAATTTTGAATTTTGAAAATATTTTTTGTGAAAGTTGAAGATAAGATTAAAAAGATTAATAAAGCATGAATATTAAATTAGCCATTTTTCGAAAGATGAATTAAAATTAATTGAGACTATTGATATGATGGGAGAAAAGTACAAATAATTGAGAATAATAGTTGAATCCAATTAATTGCCAAAAGCAACAAGGAATCTTCTAGTTTTTTAACAAATCAAAACATCTTTCACAAATTTAGTACTATGTCATTTTGAAATGAGTGCAAAACGTCAGTACATAATTTTTTAAGAGAAAAATATACTTTTTGACCTAGTTACATATTTAGTTTTTAAATTTTAATTTTTGTTTTAATTTAGTCTCTAAAGATTTGAATTTTGTTTCAATTTAGTCTATAGATTTCAAGATTTTACATTTCTAATTTCAATTTTTCATTAAATACTTGCTTTCAAATATTGATATCAATGTTTATTAATTAATTTAAAGTATTTATGAAGTAAAATTTTAAAATTAATTTTGAAAAGGATGAAAAATAGTAAAATTTAATTAATTATAATTCGTTTAATTATTTTAAATTTATTAACCTACATTAACACGGAAGAAAGAAAAAGAAAAATAAGTATTTAATGAAAATTTAAGGTTAAAAATATAAATATTGAAATCTAGGAATCAAATTGAAACAAAAAAACTCAAATATCAAGAGTAAAATTGTAACATTTTGTAATTTACGAATTAAATTGAAATCAAATTCAAAATTTGAGGACTAATTAAATAGAAACTAAAAATGTATTCTTTCATTATTCAATGCATTGTATTGTGAATAAATTTTAATTTCTCTCTCTTGCATGCAATTTCATCAATGGCACATGGGCATTGTCCCCTCTCTTAATTTCTTTTGTTGGATCCAAAACTAGGTGACATGCCAACATGTCCAACCCACTCTTTGTTTGGATAATTTGGGAACCCATTATTCTCTTAGACAATTTTTTTAATTAAAAAAAAAAAAAGAAATCATTCATTTAAATTATTGATTTATTTGGAAATTCTTAAAAATATGTAATGGGTAGCTTTGTTATATTCTATTAAATTTTAAAATGGAGGACCTTTTCATCATGGTGTAAAATCATGATAAATTAGAGTTGTGATTTTTTTAAAAAAATTATGTTAGGAAGTATTTGAAGTTTTAATCTCTTGGTCTCACACACTAATTAAATTATATTTATGTTTGTGACGGACTATAATTTGATATTCTTTTTTTTTTTCCTTATCAATTTGATATTTTAATTGGAGAATTAAAAAATCAAGTCTAGTTTAGGTTAAAAATCACTTTTAGTCCATAAACTTATCTTTTATAAAAGTAACAATTTAATCCCTTAACTTTAGTTTGTAACGATTTAGTCATTTTACTTTCGATTTTGTAACAATTTAGTTCCTAAACTTTACTATGTAATAATATAGTCCTTGTAATTTAAAATTTATATGATTTAGTCCCTATCGTAGAAATTAAGTTTAAAATTTAATGAGATTTTTTTGCATAAGTAAACCGATACACAAATTAGAGAATCAATATTTTTATATAATACAAAGTCTACCTAAAAAGTTAATAAACTAACATCCTTTGACGTATTATTTCACATTAGGAATTAAATTATTACAAATTTGAGAGTACAAAGACCAAATTGTTACATATTTAAGTTCATGGACTAAATTGTTACAAAATTGAAAGTACAGTGACTAAATTGTTACAAACCAAAGTTTAAAAACTAAATTGTTATTTTTGTAAAAGTTTAGGGACTAAAAATAATTGTAACAAAAAATTTAATGGTTGTTTGGTTTTTAAAATATAGGTTTTTCTACTAAAAGTTTCATGGTAGTCTTTCATATTTACAAATTAAATAGCATGAAATATGATTTTGTTCTAAAGTTTAGCCATAACATCAATTTATCTTCTTAAGAAATAAAAAATGGTGGTTCTCAAATAATTAAAAAATAACTAAAATATTTATAAATATAGCAAAATTTCATTATCTATTTGCGATAGACGATAGACTGCTATAAGTGTCTATCTATTTCATAATAGACACAAATAGTAATCTATCGCGGTCTATCGTAGATAGATTATGACATTTTGCTATTATTTGTAAATATTTTCTACAATTTTGTCATTTAAAATAATCTTTCAATAAAAAATGTATGCTTTGCTTGAAAACGTTTCTGTTTTCATTTTCATGATTATTATTTTTGGTATCTTATTTTTTGTTTTGTTAGAACTATAAATAAAAATATATTTGGTAACTATTTGAGTTCTTTGTTCTTGGGAAAAAAAAAAAAAAAGCAAACACAATGAGTGGGAGAATTGAACCTTGAACTTTGAAGTTGATAGTACAAACACTATGTCAATTTAGTTGTTCTCGTTTTGGCCCTTATGTTGATTTAGTTAAAATAAATGTGTAAATATATATATAAGATGCATTAACATATAAAAAGTAATTATCAATAAATAAATATTAAGTTTTTATGCAAAATTAAAAACGATAATAAAATTGTATTTATATCATCTTTCAAATATTGCTCAAATGTGATTGGCAAACACATATGATTCTTAAGTGGTTCGTTAACCAACTTATGTACCATATAAAATTTCCATCAAATTTTAAGATGATTTTACATAATGTAGATTACATCGTTACAAAGGTTAAGCCACGATGACTATATTGTGCTAATACTAAATTTTGGAGATATATTTCTTACAAATTTGAAAGTATTATGTTAGAATTCTTGAAGAACTAAATTATTAATTCAATCCAAGTTTTGAAATGAATGGTAATTCTTAATCTACCTTAAATAAAAAATATATTAATAAAAATAAAGGAAAGAGTGCCAATGGCATAATAGTAATAATAGAGAAAAAGAAAAATAGGGAAAAGAAGAAAAAGATGAGGAGTAGAGCCCCACTCTATAACAACTCTGTTTTTAACTTCACTCAACTTTTTTTTTTCTTCAAATATTTAAAAATATAGTAAATTTTTATCATCTATTTAGATAAATTATGATAGACTGTTATCTATATCTACCTGTATTTGCTATTATTTATAAATATTTTCAACAATTTTATTGTTTAAAATAATTTTTTTTTGTTTTTATTTTTATAAAAAAAGCGATAAATCTTTTTTTTTCTTATTTCTCAAATTTTGATTATTTTTTAAATTTTAAAATAAGAAATAAGATTGTTACGAAGCACATCTGTTTCTATAAAAATGATAAAGAAAAAAAAAAAAAAAACAATGTGAATATCACCAAAGAGGCCATTATTAGTCATGTTGTGCTTTTTTTCGTGAAAATAGTTAAATCTCTTAGCGTTAAATTTATATTTTTCAATCATCAACCAAATGTATAATTAAAATAATTTTGTAAGAGAAAAATCAATTTGTACCTATGCGTTAATTCGAATGAGACATTGCACCCATATATTGCCAGAAAGAAGAGATAAACTTACATCAGTATCTCAATTTCAATTCAAACATGGGTTTGATTCACACTCCATGTTCTGAGATTTTTCTTTTTTTATTTTCGTGAATGTTTGGACAGCTTACACGCATTTTAACTAATTTTACGAGGCAACCTATTTGACCCTGCAACATTTGGGTATCAAGGAAACCGGTAAGATATTACATCCTAAATGGGTGACTTCATGGATATTTTTTTTATGTTTTCACTATCACTAGGTCAACCACGATGATTATAAACCATTATTTTTTAAAGAAAAATAAAGGGAAAAAGAGAGGAAAGAAAACTACACAAATAAAGTTAAATTATCAGTTTAGTCTTAACTTGAAGTTTGTGTCAAATAGTTAGATCTTTAAACTTTGACAATGTATTTTTTTTATTTTTTTATTTTAAGTAGCTTTTAGTTCTGGATCTAATAGATTTTTAGCCTATTCATCATTTTTATAAAACTATGAATCTATCAATAACACATTTGAAAGTTTAGGGCATGTGTTTATTGTTTGGTAGGGAATGTGAAAAACAGAAATATGAAAGCATTTGATTCATTGAAAACAAAGTCGTATTTCATGTTTTCATATATGCGTTTGGTGGCAAACGCAGAAATTAGATTCTAATTTAAACAATTGTTTAAAATATGTTCGACACTATATTTATAAATCATAAAACTAGTTATAGCTACACACTAAATATTAGTTGACAAATGAACTATTATTAATTTATTTATGAACATGTTTTATGTTAAAATAATCTTGTATAATTACTGTTTTGTAATATTATATAATTTATACTACATCACATAATACATATTTTAATTTTAAAAAACGAATTGAGTTTATTACCCGACATAATGTATTTTTAAATGTTTTATCTTTAATTAATATTATTCAATATTCTAAAATTTAAAATTTAAAATTTCGATACCATGAAATTATACAAATGTTATTTTCAGGATGGGAGTTGTATATTATTATTTGAATCGCAGAATTTGAAATAAAAAAAAATATTCGAATTACCTATTAAATATATATTTGTTCTAACTAAATAAATCTAAAAATACAAAACAGAATACAAAATATTCGGATTCTAAAATATATAATATATGTTTTTTAATAGACACATTTGGTTTCGTTGCTTTCAATTTAGATTCCCAATCTTGCACTAGGTACGCACGAATGTCTCCCAAGTTTGACTTTTGACTTTTTAAGTGGGTCCCACATCCAGACATTTCGTTCATTATATGAATTTTGGAGGTTCCAACAGCCCTTTAAAGTCGGTGCCCCAACATCAACCAATTATTAAAACTCATCATCATATAATATAACTGTCTTATAATAGCTAATAAGTATATGGTTAAAAATTATTTATCTTTATATATATTTATACGAATAATGTATATTAAATTGGTAGTTATATAAATATTGTGTCGGTTGTATAACTACTCTAAGTTCTATGTTATATCTTGGAAGATTTTATGTTTGTACCTATGTACGTTTTGTCTCCATGTGTAATAATATACTAATTCAAAGAAAGGGAGAAAAATATATATATTTTTGGTCATTGAGTTTTGATTATAGTTTTTATTTGGTTCTTTAAGTTTCAAAATATTATGATACTTCCATATATAGTAGTTGGTTTAGGTAATATTAGACCTATCTAAATATGCCAAAAGCTAGGAAAAGTAGTTAAACTTCATGCTTAGATAAATCTATGGCCAAATCATCACTTAGTCATTTAAATCTAATTCTAACTAGTCTATAATAAAGAAATATCCATCTCATCCTAATCGTAACAGGAGAAGGTACACTATAGATCATTCTCTCTATAAATACATTATTATAACTCCAAATGAGATTTTATCTAACTTTAAGTTACAAATTTACCGTTGTTGTCGTCGTTAGTATTTAAAAAGTTAACATTTTGAAAATTAAACTTATATACATTTTGAAAATTAGTATAATAGGTTTACATTTGTCATTTAACATCTAACAGTACATCCATATCAAACCATTTTGAGTATATTTTTCATTATTTGTTAGACCATTTGATTTTTGAAAAGTTTATAAGCAATATTTCCAACAAACAAAAGTTTATATGTTTTATTATCCACTTTTTATTCATGTTTTGAAAAATTGAGCGAAAACTAAAAAAGAAAAAAAAAAACTTCAATTAAACATTATTTTTGTTTTTAGAATTAATTGAAAAATTAGGGAAAAAAAAGTATAAATTTCAAAAACATATAAATAAAAATGAAATTGTTATCAAACAAGTCTGATGAGTTTTGAGTTTAATTTCCTTTTGGTCCTTGTAGTTTTAAGATTCTACATTTTTACTTTTAAATTTTAACTAAGGTTCATTTTTAATCATTTGTATTTTATTTTTTATCAACACGTCATCAATATTAAAATTAATTAAAAATTGGCTTCGTAATTATTTTAATTGATTACCTGAAAATTAATACCAAGAACAAAAGAGAATGATAGTAAAAACTCAAAGGTCAATCTAAAATCAAGGGCAAAATAAAAACTAAACTCAAAATTCAATGATAAAAAATTCAATGAGAAAAATGTAGAATCGAGTTGGGTAATTATTTGGTTTTTGAAAAGTAAGGATATTTCTTCTCAATTTCTTACAACATCTTACACCTTATTTAAGTAAAATAGTTTTTAATTCCTAACTATATTCTAAAAACAAATAAGTTTTCTAAACCTACTTTTTTTTTTTTCTTTTTCAAAACTTGATTTGATTTTTGATAACATTGATAAGAGTAGATAAAAAACAAACAATACAGCAGTTATATGCTTATTTTTTAAAAAATAATAATAAATGACTACCAAACAAGTGGTAACAATTGAAAAATAATTAGTAGCCAAATAGTTAAGAAGGAAAAAAAAATCCCTTAAAATAAATAAAATATTAGAAAATTTAAAGAGGTCTAATTGATGTATAGAGATACAAGATTTATTGTATATGATGAAATAAATTAGTAATTATATTCCGTTCATTAATTTTGACGATCATATTGGTCATTACTTGCATTTTCATTTTCCAGTGTTTCACTAAATTTAGGGTGAGATTAATTAACATCTTCTCTAGCATGGTAAAAAAAAGTATATTTTTAACCAATATTTGAAACACACTCCTCAAAATCATCGTGAGAGTAATAATTAATTATTTTTATATTTTGGGAAAAGAATCATCATGATATTTAATTCCATATAGTAAATATTATTTAAAAATTTCTGTAAGTATTTTAAAGTGCTTTCTTCTAATGGTGATAGAAAAAATATTTAATTTAAGCAATGTCCTCACAAGCACTCAAATTGATCTAAATTATTATTTATACAACTATTTAATAAAAACATTATATATATATTTAATCTGTATTTATTTAAATCGTTTTTTAAATCAATGTTTGTATTAATAATTGAATTCCAATTTCCAAGATGACAATTGGTATTTTTTAAATCAATAAGAATAAGTTTTTTTTTTCTTTTATTTTTTATTTTTTAAATTTCAAGTGTGAAGTGGAGATTTGAATATATAATCGGATAATTCACAATGCATACTAGTCTCATTTGTTTAATTACAAGTATATCAAGATTTAAAATTTTAGTAATTGATTAATTTAATTTACTTTCAATCAAATTAAATTTGCAACATTCTTCCTAGTTCATTTGAATGGATGTATTTTAGTTTTTCAAATATTTCTACACATATTATGACTAAAACAAAATATATTTCACTATATATAATTTCAAATACTTGTCTAAGTGTGTGTGTACACACACACAAATAGTTAAACCAAATTATGAGAATTTTGCTTTTAAAAAAAAATTATGAGAATTTGTTACATTATTAATTAAGGTGCCTATAATAATAATTTGAGGGAATTTCTATTATAAAGTCATAGCTTAAGGTTTAAAATTATTAGAATTATATTTTAAGTGCCACTTGTATATATTAGATATTGTGTGGTATATTTTGTTAAATATTGGTTTTTTTTTTTAAGAGTTCATTTATTAGTATATGATCATTTGTATGAGAATATGATTGAGTAATTAATAAGGTCCATGTTCATGGAGAATAATTTAATTTGGAAGAGAAAAGAAATTATACGTAGAATTGATAATTATTCTTAGTGGGATGACGATTGACGACCCACATAATTAATTCGAGAATTGCAAGATTAGAATAAAGAAAATATGAAAATTAAATTACTCTCATTTGTTTGATAAAACGAACAAAGTTTATTTAAAATTTAAAACTTATCTTGCAAAGTCGATATGCAACTCTTTCTTTGAAATTAGAATTTCACCTTTCTATTACCATAATTGTTCTACTAAAAGTAATTCAAGATTTTATAAGCGGAGGATTGAAATATTAAATTGAATTCAAACTTATTTGAATATATTCACACCATCAAACAATTTTATTTGGTTAAATATATAATTTCAAGCAAATTTAAACATGATTCATTTGGTTAAGACATATATTCTCGATTAAGTAGTCTGAATTTCAAAAGTTTATTGTGATTAAATAATACTAATAATTGGTTTGTGTAGCTTCTTCTATCCTAATTAATTTTTTTTTTACTTTTTTTTATTTAAATTGAAATAACATTTGTTTCGATATGATTTTTTAGATAATCATTTTCTTATCAAAATATAAAAATATATAGGACTACGCACAATTTTGTAATTATTTTTTGGAAAAAAAACATTGTTATTTAAATGATACAAAAAAATAAGTTAATTATCTTATAAAAGGTTTGAAATTAAAGATCAACCTAACATTATGCATTAATATAATATTAGGTCTGTATTAATTATTATAGATGAAGTTGCAACAGTTTAGTATTAGTTTACCAAACATTTTAACTTGCCTAACACTTTAACTTGCATCTGATTCCTATAACAATTTTAAAATCACAATTGATAAAAATAATTTTAGAAATTACTACAATCCTAAATTAAGGTTTAGATGAGTTGAGACAGCTTTTTAAAAAATATTTTTTAGAGAATCATTTATTTTATAAATCACAATAGTTAGATGTTTCATTTAAAAGTATTTAAGTATTTTCTAACCTATCATAAGAAAATTAAATTTCTGAAACTATACTTTTGATAACCCAAAAAAACTTCAATAAGTTATTCTAATTGGTTAAAATTATTCTCGACCCAAACCTCCATCCTTATTACATCCTTATTACATCTTTAGGGTTTGTAATAGAAAGATTTTGGAACATCAATTTTAATATAGAATTTTGGTTCTCTTTAAGAGAATTCTCTCTTTAGGAATAGATTTTTCTTGTTTGGCTATGAATTTGGCCTAATATCTTAAATTCACTGCACTACATGGTGTGCTGTGTGTTGAATTATAAAACCGTTATTTTAATCCACCATTATTATTTATAAGTCCTCCCTCCTCCATAACCAATTTAAAATGTAGGTTCATCAAATTTAATTTTAAAAGTCATGTCAAACGTAACATAATAATAAATAAATAATTCAAATATGCATACTAACCTTAAAAAAAAAAAAAAAAAAAAAAAAAAAAAAAAAAAACCCTAATATCTTTTGATAAATGTAATTATTTTGTTAGTCATTTGCCATAAAACTCCCAACAACGATAACAATTTTTTACATTTTTATTTTCACATAGTTCACAACTCTCCAGTTAAAAAAAATATATTGATCATGTCACTTATGTAAGATGAAATCAAAGCAATTTCACTCATTAATTTAATTCACACGATCACATCAAAAGTTAATAGTAAGATTCGACAACTTTAGTTTAGCTTCATAATTTTTTTTTTTTAAAAAAAACAAAATCCAAAATAACAATAAAAACAAAGTGAATAGACAAATTCGAAAAAAAAAACAAAAACATATATATAGATAGACATGAAAGTCTTATAGGAAACAAGTCCAAACCAAAAGAAAAAATTAAAAGAAAGAAAAGAATATACAATCATGAACAACAACAAAAAAACATATGATTTTATACCATATATTTGTTTGATTAGAAAGTTTTATAGGTTTGTGAAGGGACAAATCCCCAAAATTAGGATTTTTTTTTTTTTTTTTTTTTTTTGGGTATGTGATCTGATAATTGATACAGGAAATTTGCATATAGTATAAAAGATTTGGTTTTTGCCCATTTTGTGGAGAGGGAAAAGGGAGATGACCCATATGCTTGTCAAATGAAAATTAAAAGAATAATAATAATAATAATAATAATAAGAAGAAGAAGAAGAAGAAGAAGAAGAAGAAGAGAGAGAGAGAGAGAGAGAGAGAGAGAGAGAAAGGTTCCTTGAATGCTGACCATTAATGGTGGTGAAGGGTATAAGCATTGACAAGATGGTAATGGCAGAGGTTTTATCCCATCTTCCTCTTTATATTTTTTAACCTTATCCTCTCTTCTTAAAAGGAAACCCCCCAATGGCTAGTTATCATCAATATATTTCCAAAATTCTTTATATATATCTATCTATATATTTATTTATTTATTTTTATTTTATATATGTATGTCTAATAATTAAAGATTTTAATACGACAATGGTCGAATTATTGACTTCACATAATAATAAGTACATACGATAATTTAAAAACAACTAATTAGTTTTAAACTTTTGACAATTGACTCTACTTCGTCAATTTGATCCATTTTTTTAACAAAAAGAAAAGAAGATTAAAATTTAATTCAATCTTTTAATTTTTCATTCTTTTTACATATAAGGATTAAGTTGTGTAAATATATATAGTTTTAGAAGTTTTTGTTGCCTGTAAAATAAACTTTTTATCATAAATTTAATCCATGAAAATGTAATTGCAATTTTTAAACTTCAATTTTGATATACAATATATATTTTTTGTTAACATAGTTATAATTTAGCATAATATGTTGCATAAAGAAGTAAAGTGGACAAATAAAATAAAATAAGACTGAAGGCCATAAGCATTTCACTACAAGAACTTATGATTTTCCCGGCGCTTAGCATTGGAAGAAGTAGAAAAAGTGTCGACGAAAATATGATCGTTGACAATTGCGTTGTCAATTTCTTGTGGGGTGAACCTTTTCTTACACTATATTACTTTTTGTTGGTAGAGGTTCTATTGATGCTACCTTCATTTGTCAAAAAATGTGATTTTAATTTGCCAATGCTTTGTAGGTAGCCACGAAATGTCATACTTTTGCTAAAAAGAAACAAATTTAATTAATAAAATATAAACCATGTATACACTTCTACATACATACAATAAGACATTGAGAAAAAAGTCACTTCTCCCTATATTTCTTGATGTGGTGTCGATAAAAGGTAACTCATTGGTTCCTTGGAAGCACCATCAGTATTGAATTTTAACGACTCTATTTATTAGCATTAAAAGACGATGTTTCCATTGACAAAATTTTGATATTGGGATAAAAAATGTCAAAGAGAACAAAAATTTTTGTCGTGAATTGATGCAATAAACATACAAATAAAATTCTCGATATAATTTTTTTTTTTGTCAATCCTCCCTTATTTTAAGACGCAATAATCAAATTTTAGTTGGTGAATATATGTAATCTAACAATTCAAAGTTCTAAACCAACGTATTTATTTATTTATTTGGATAAAGATTAAGAGTTAATATTTAATTTTAAAAACTTCATTAGTAAACAAATAATAGAGTGTTGGAGATTAACAAACAAATCCAAAAAGCTCAAAAAAAGGGAGCCTCCAATAGGCTTTGTCGACCTATAATCATTTTCCAAAACGACGTCACTCGTGGCATCACTTCAATCCAACAAACTGGCCCAGGTGGCACAATCTTTACCGTTCAATTATTTTCTAATGTTATCATGCGATTCGCGTGAGCCAACATAAGCACACATTCCATCTTTTTTGAAAAGGATGTCACTTTTCTTTTTAGGAAAAAAGGAACACCCATTTGTCCAAAAAAGAATTGAAGTAAAATTTGAAAACTAGCATATTATATTTTTGTCGACGAGAGGGAGAGCTAAATTTCTAAATTTTGAACTACCTTTGCATATTTTGCGAATTTAAAATCATATTTTATTTTATAGTACTAAATTACTAAATTACCCCTCTATAAGTTTGGATTTAATTTCAATTCGACTCTCCTATCTTTTAAAAAATTGTATTTAATTATTATGGTTTCAAGTCAGTTTTAAAATTTTTTACATTTGATTGGTTAAATTTGAGGAAAATTATTATAAATAAAAAATTATATCAAACTATTTATAAATATAAAAAAGATTTATTGTCTATCAACGATAAACTGCAATAGACTTTTATTATTTTAGTAACAGAAGTTTATTGCAATCTATCATTTAACCGATAAAATTCTATTGCAGTCTATTTTAATAGACAATAAAATTTAGAAAAATTTATAAATAACCTTAAATCTTATAGATTATCATATTTATTATAAACAATTGCAAAACATATTTTTCCTTGTAAGATTTCGTTATGCAAAACTCACAATCAATATAATATACAATACATTCCATTTCTTTTTTGGACTACTTCATATCAAATTTGCTTCACATAAAACATTATGGATAAATTTTTACATTCGTACTTGTTTTATATATATATATATATTGAAAAATTAAAAACAATTTAGAAGACATACTGAATAAAAACTTTAAAGTCAATAATTAATTTAATTTAATTTTTTATCCAAAACTATTGCTCACTTTTCGCTCCACCTTTAATAGATGATAATACATTTTATTTAATTTATTCTCGACTCAAACTTTTACCAGTTTTGACCAATTTAAACATAGTTATGTTGACATTATTATTGATAAAAAGTTTAGACTCGTTTAGAATTGTATTTATAAGCATAAAAGAAAAACAATAATATTAGAATAATGTTAATTACTTAAGCGATTTGAAAATCATAAATTATTTATTAATCAATTAAGAATTATTTTTTAATTTATTTTAATGCGCAACAAGTTGATTAGCTAATTTTTTTAAGACCCGAACTGTTATACACCATTTTAAAAATTCTAAACTAAAAAATTTAGTTTATGAATTTCAAAATTTTGTCTAATAAATTTATGAAGTTAAAAGATAGAGGATAGCTTTTTTTTTTAATTTTTCTAATTAGCTAATTAATTCTTTTCTAACTATATGATAGTTAAAAAAGATAATACAATCGTTTGAAAGTGTCTATGGTAACATATAATTTTGTATTTCATTGATACCTAAAATTTTNAAACTTTAAAATTTATTATACACAAAATGTTCGATCATCAATTAGAAAAAAAAAAAACTAAAAAATCATAAATAGTAGATACAGTTTAAACTTTTTAATAAAATATAAAATATATTCAAACTAGGAATAAACTTACAATTTAACCTAAAAAGGGTTGGAAAAAAAGAAAAAGAAAACTCCAAAATGTTCCCACTTTCCTAAATATCGTAGAGTCATTTCCCAATATTTGTATACCCAAAACCGTCATTTCAACTCAAATTCCAACCACATTTTTCCAAAAGAAAGAAAAAGTAGGTCCATTTCGCAGTGCATAATAATTAATATAATATCCAATAATTCCAATCCCCAAATCTCAAATTCGTCAGTTCTCAGAAACAAAATTTTTCGATCTCAGCGATTTCAGAACCAAAATCAGAACAATTTTAGGCAAAATTTCAGACGAAGAGGGGGGAAAAAAAAGGGAACAGAGTGGCAAAGCTATGGAATCGGGGCAGAACGATGAGTGCAGAGCGATCTTGATCAATTTCGAGCAAACGGAGCTCCGCCTGGGATTGCCCGGCGGCGAAATCGGCGGCGGAAAGAGTAGTTCGGCGGGGAAGAGAGGGTTTATGGAAACTGTGGATTTGAAGCTTAATTTATCTTCTTCAATGGCGTCGGGGAAGGAGGAAGCGACGAATTTGGAAGAGATTAAAAGTTCTTCGCAACGGCCTAACGATTTTGCTAAACCTCCTTCCAAGTAAAAATTTTCCCCTCTCTCTCTCAATAATGCTTATGCTTAAATCATGAAAAAATTTCTTTGAATTTTCTTGTTTGTTTTTTTTTTTTTTGAAAATACCTATATTACCCCTAAAATTTGCAAGTTACTGTTTCATGTTTCAATTTTTAGAATTTTAGATATTTTTAAAATCTCTAAAGAAGGTGTGTATAATATCATAATTGTCACGGAATGTAAAAACTAATTTTGAAATAGGTTGTAAAGTTTGAATATTTTTTTTCTTTAAGAATTTAGTTAAAATTAATTAAACTTGAGAATTGGTCACCTAAAAATAGGTGATTAATTAACATGTGGATTATGAAGATAAGATTAAAATTATAATTATATAAAAAGCAAAAAAATATTAATATGAATATGATTCAATTGACATCAACTTTCTGTCAAAATCGATGATTGATAAAATTTCTATATATATATATATATATTTTAATACAGTTCAGTTATTTTATTTTGATTTTTCTAAAAAGTTTAAATTTCCATTTTCGTTTTTGAGTCGAAGATTTTTGTTTATTATTATTTTTTTGAAAAAAAATTTTACTCGAAGTATCGAAGTTATGTTGTGAACTTGTTATTAAAGGTAAGGATTGAAAATAATTATAAAAAAGAAATAGAGGTGACAATAAATATCTAATTGAACGAGTCAGGAAGTTGGTATTTTAAGTCAATCCTATTTTTTTTCTAATACCAATTTTGAAAATATTGGAGTTCAAAGTAATTTTGTTAAACTATAGAGACTTAAATATTTTAAGGTAAAATAATTCAAAAGGAATACATATAAAAGTTTTTGGAGGGAAAAATGTGATGGGTTAACTATAAAATAACATTTTGATCTATGTATTTTGAGTTTTATACCTGTGGTGAAATATTCTTACTAAATTTTAAATTTTTGATAGTGATGTATACTTTCTAATGTCTAAATTTAATCCTTTTAACTTTTAATAAATTATAAAAATAGTTTCTTTAATGTTAGTTCATTGCTGCTTATTTATATTCATATATGGTCGTTTCTTGCACGAAAATTATCATTTTCACTCAATCTATTTTGATAAATTTAATTTTAAAATGCTAATTTTAAAATTTATTGAAAGTGCAGATACTAAATTATCACATTTGTACTAACTATTAATAGAATTAAATTTATCGTAACATATTAGATTAATTTCTTTTTTTTCTAAATAGAATTACGTATACATATTTTTACCATGATACAGTTTTTTTTTTTTTCATTTTTTTTTTGGTGTGAACAATCTATAGTGTTAATCTTCAAATTTAAAGCTTTTGATTTTTAAATCAATGGGTAATTTTTTTTTAATACAATATCTACATCAATTATTTCAAAATGAACTATTTTATTTTTCTCATCACTTGACATAGCTAAAATAATTAGTAAATCAATTACTTTTGATAAGCTTATTTTGACTTGGAATCTCCTTATTTGTTAATATTATGTTAAAAAAAAAAAAATNAATGGTTTGGTTGATTGGTTGTCGGGAAAATGAAGCAAAATAACAAAACATAAGGAATCTTACTTTTTTCTGACCAACCAAATATTTCTTAAAGTATTACAAAAAGATGCATGACTCCAAAAAATAAATAGTTATACAATGTTGACCTTTTTTAATAACAAAAATAAGATAATAATAAAATGAAAAATGGTTGATTACTTCATTAATTTTTTTTAAATATACTTATTTGAAGACCAACAAAACCAAAAAAAGAAAAAAAAGTTATTTTGAATAGTTTATATCTATATATATAAGAATTTAAGTATTTCTTTAGACTATGTGCGAACTATACCATAGGATGAAATTTAAAAGTAAACAAGCACAAAATTAAATAATAGAAAGCTAAAAGCAAAAATCGTTACTAAATGACAAATGGGTCTAAATTTATTGGTTTTCCTTTAATAATTATTTGATTTTTTTTTTTTATAAAATTAATTTTATTAGCACCATTATTATTATTATTATTATTATTTTTGTTGTTGTCTCCCTTATGATTATTATTATTATTATTTTTTAAGTAAATGTTTTCAAAATCAATCCTATGTTTCAACAGCTAAAAAAATGTATATATTTTTTTTTTTAAGAACTCATTTTGTTTTTTTTTTAGATTTAGTGAAAGAATCCATATTGTTCTTTACAAAAAATAAAAATCATATAAGAGATTATGCGTAAAATTTAAAAATTAATAGGAACTAAAATGATTATCAAGGTGACTTCAATATTATCTTTTAGTTTTTTAATTTTTCGAATATTTTTGTTTGGATATATTTAATTCTTTTAATACATTTGAATTGGACCTTTTTTCCTCACAAAATTTGAATCGGTCTTAACAGTTCAACACAAAAGAGTTCTATGCATCATGCCTATCACCCTCATTATTGAACTAAGTCCAATCTAGTCAAATTCTAAAAATTGAAAGCTCAAGTTTGGTCCATACTTAAAGCCGAAGCATTGTTTGGGCTTGAATTGGAATCTTCAATAGTCATACCCATGGCCCGATCTTTGGGCTTGGCTCATTGAATCATAGTTTGGGTCGAGCTTGAGTTGAATTTGAATTAACACGTTATATTAGCCAATAATTATTTAATAATTAAAAAATATAGGGGCATATTCTAAAGTTTCTCAATGAAATATTACTAAAATTTATTAATGTCGAATTTTTATTAAATTTATTTTGCATAAAATCATTGATATTATAAATTTGTATTTACTATTTAATTTTCTTAAAAAAAATTGATTAGTTTTTAACACTTTCTTTCTATGTTAAGCAAAACCTATTATATATTTAATTATATTAAAAAAACAATATTAACAAGTTAACTCTTTTTAATATATAGAATATAATATAGGAAAACTGTATATAGGTTGACCAAATAATAAGTCCATTGAATCGAGCTTGGATTGACTTTAAGTTAAACTTAGGTCAATTTTTGGATTTTAGGCTCGTTGATGAGGCTAACTGTGATGCCTATAAAATCTTAATTTATGACTAATAAAACAAAAATTTATAATACAATGCAAAAGAATTTGTAGATATAACAAAATTTAGATTGAATTTTAGGAGATTTTGCTATATTTGTTATACTTTAGAAAATATAAATATTGCGATACGCTTAATTATTAACTCTAAAAGGATTACTCATTGCAATTAACCTATTTTCAAATGTCCAATTTTAATTCTTATACTTTTAGTAAATTTTTAAAATGGGTCATAACAAATAGTGTATTATTATTATTATTATCATTTTTTTCTAAAAGAAGATTTAGTCTCTATTAATTAACTCTCTTACTAAATAGTCAATGTATATAATATTGAATTTTATTGTATTAAAATTATTAATACTATTTTTTAGCTAATATTGACAAAAATTAACTTTAAATGCCTAAATTTAAGATTAATGAAAAGTAATTGAAAGTAATGTTGACGTTTTTTTTTTCTTTTAATAATTTTTAAAAAAGATTCTAATGGATTTAAAAACCAATAGTTCATAATATGTAACTAAGTAAATATAAAAGGTTGATTCATTTAATTTGGTTATTTTGGTGGATGGAATATTAACAGAGCACAAGTAGTGGGTTGGCCACCAGTTAGATCATCAAGGAAGAATTTGGGAGCGGCGAGGAACGGCGGCGATGACGGCGGCGCGTCGTTCGTAAAAGTTAGCGTGGACGGTGCGCCTTATTTACGGAAGGTGGATTTGAAGCTATACGCCAGCTACAAAGAACTCTCTCACGCCCTTGCAAAGATGTTTAGCTCCTTCACTATTGGTAATTTTTATTTTTAATAATTTTAAGAATCTCCTAATATATCTATTTTCTTTTTGAAAGTTACAATATTATTCTTGTTTTTTTTCTTAAACGTTTCAAAATAATAATCTACTTTGAGTAGAAATCCATTAGAATGTTGGATGAGAATTGAAATTCGTGTGACAGTGACTTAAAATGAAAATTAAGAACAAAAAATCGTCATGTGGTTCCAAGTTTCAATTTCTACAACATTTTAATGGATTTCTACTTTAAGAGTAGTTTTGAAACATGCATGAAAGATCAAAAGTAGGTATTGCAACTTATAAAAGAATATGTATATTTTTGAAGGAGCAATACTTAGGTGGATTTCAAGTTACATTCATATTTGTGCATTCATCATTCTAATCATAGGAAAAAAAATATGAGTTTGAAAAATTATGATTGGATAATTAAATGAGATGCAGAAAGATTGGTGTAACTTAGAGTGAACCTTAGTATTTTTATTTTAGAAAATTTAGGGTAAAATTCACGAGTATTTCGAGTAATTTAGTCTTTTTTTTTGTGGATAATTAAGAAAAAGAAAATGAAGTTGTATTGAAAGAGAATTCCAAACCAAGTCTTAGGAAAAAGGTCTATAAATTATAACTACACTATCAGAGAAGTAAATAGATTAAATTTTGCAATAATACAAATCTATAGAGTTTTTGTTAGTGCACAGCTTTTCTATGGGTTTATTACTGGTTATTTATAACTAGAAAATAAATTTAATAAAAGTTATGTTAAATTATATTTTGAATACGCTAAATCAAGCATATAGCTTAACTAACATGCAGTATGTGTGTTAGCGACCTTTCAAATCTTCCACCCTAACTGTATTAAAAAGAAAAAGAACCATTTGGCAAAGTACGGCCTTTGCACTTTGTAGTTTGTTAGTCCTTGTGCATTTGTTTAAGGGTTACATAAGAGACCCTAATATAAAGCCCATATTTTACTAATGTCTAAAAGCTACCATTTTTTTCACCCATGGGTTATTGGATTCAATATTTATCCAAAAGTTTTGAGTCCAAAAAATAGATTCCTTTTACTGTGAAGTTGACCGTAAATGGTTTTATGTTAGTGGGCTATGTTTATTTTAACTTAATTATCACGTTTTTAAAGTGCAAAATTAAAGATACATTTTAGTCAACTTGAGTATAGTTGATAATTCAATTAGTTAAGGTGTATGTCATTGACTAACAGATGAGATGTTTGATTCTCTACACTCATATGTTATTGAACTTAAAATATAATGTGAGATTTTTATCAATTGTTTGGATGGAGTATGATTGGAAAAAAAAAAAATTGGAGAGGGGTTTAGATGAAAATTTGAGTAATGTTTTGAATGGGAATTGGCAGGAAAGTGGGAATCAGAAGGAATGAAGGATTTCATGAATGAAAGAAAATTGGTAGACCTTTTGAATGGTTCAGAATATGTACCCACTTATGAAGACAAAGATGGAGATTGGATGCTTGTTGGAGATGTGCCATGGGAGTAAGTTTTCACTTTCTCATTCTAATACATTTTCATTGAAGCCTTTTAACTTTATAAAAAATTTGGATCACTATATGGTTTAGTTTCTCAATTTTGATCTAACGAGCATATATATATGTGTGTGTGTGTTTATTTGTCTTATTGGTAGAAATGTTTGTAATTAAGTTCACAAATATAATTATATAGTCATGTTGATTTGACAGGATGTTTGTTGATTCATGCAAACGTTTGAGGATCATGAAAGAGTCTGAAGCCATTGGACTAGGTAACTCACACATTTCACTACTTAAAATTAGGGCAAACCCATCTCTCTCGTTTATGCATTCAAACATTTTATTCCTTTACCAAAAAGGATTTTACTGCGTTTTAAAGTTAAAGTTGAATGAACTGAGTTAAAGATAAAATTGAATATTATCTGAGGTTTGTTTGATTATTATTTATTGATTTTTAAAATTATATTGTGTACTTACAAGAGAACAAAAATAAAAATAAAAAGGAACTTTGTAAAAAATAATTTTAATTATTATTATTTTTTAAAATGGACTTCAATAATTTCAACTTAGAAAAGAGTGCATGAAAGGGAAATAAAGAATAGATAAAAAAGTTAATAAACATACTTTGTTGGGTTATCTTCTTTATTTTTTATGATCTAATTATGGACAGCACCAAGAGCAATGGAGAAGCAAAAGAACAGAAGCTGAGCTGGTTTTGGTTTTGCCTTTATAAAAATTTGTTTGATATGTACCAATTTTCAATTTTTTTTTCTTCTTTTAATTAATATATATAAGAACAGTTGACGTTGAATTTATAGGGATGTATAAGTTCAACATTAGCATAGAGTGGATTTATGTGCAATTTCTATTTAAACTTTCATCTTTTATATTCACATCTTTTTTTGTTTTTTCTTCTTCTTCTTCTTCTTTCTTCCTTCCTTCGTATCTATTCTTATTGAGTGGGTGAAGAATTATGTTGAAAAAAAAAAATCCTTTTATTTTTTTTTAAATACATTTTTAGTCCTAAGTTTTAGGTTTAATTTCTATTTAGTCCGTAGATTTTAAAGTGTTACACATTTAGTCCCTAAGTTTTGAGTTTGGTTTCAATTTAGTCATTATGCTTGAAAATGTAACAATTTTACACTTGACATTTGAGTTTTGTTTCAATTTGGTCTCTAGATTTCGGGATTTACATTTTTAACCTTGATTTTTCACTAAATACTCATATTTCATCTTTAGTCTTAATATATGTAAATAAATTTTAAATAATTAACTTAAGGGCTCTTTTAAAATGTAGCAAAAGAAACCAAAATATTTACAAATATAGAAAAATTTTACTGAGGTATAGATTGTGCATTTTGCTATTAGTTATAAATATTTTCACCAGTTTTATTATTTAAGATGCTTTTCCTTAAATATAATTTATTAAATTTCACTATTTTTCATCACTTTTAAAATAAAATTTAAAAATTTCACTTCATAATTATTTTAAATAAATTTATAGACATGGACGCAATGATTGAAACTGAATTTTAAACCAAAAATTGAGGTGAAAAATGTAAAATCTTGAAATTTAGGGACTAAACTGAAACCAAACTCAAAATTTAAGGATTAAATGTGTAACATTTCGAAACCTAAAGACCAAAAAATATTTTTTCTATTTTTTTTAATAGAAACAATAATTAAATTATTCCTTCAACTTTTCTCTTCCGAATAAACATTGAAAATGTTATCTTGATTCTCCCACTGTGTAGTTACCACCAACGAAAGCTTCACATGAAATAGAATGAATAACATGACAAATATATTAATAGTCGTGTTTGGAATAACTTTGGGAAAAACGCATTAAAACTTTAAATTGTATTTAATAGTTTGTTGAGTGATTTTAGATAATCATTTAAAAAAAAAAAAAAAATAATAACGAATTTACCAAAAATTTTTTTTTTAAATTATTATCTAAAATCACTCAACAAACTATTAAATACAATTTAAATTTTTAAAAAAAAAATTAAAAAAAAAAAAAAATAATAACGAATTTACCAAAAATTTTTTTTTTAAAAATTTAAATTGTATTTAATAGTTTGTTGAGTGATTTTAGATAATCATTTAAAAAAAAAAAAAAAACAATAATGACGAATGTACCAAAAATATATCAATTTTAAAACTTAAGAAATACAAAGAGGAATGTATCATTATAAAAATGATTCAATGTGATTAACTGAAAACCATCAAAATATAGGGTAAGAAACAAAATCATTAAATAGTTGATGGATTTATTTTGAGTATAGTAATTAAAGTTTCGTTTGGTAACTTTTTGGTTTTTGAATTTTTATTTTTGTAAATTAAACTTATAGACACTATTTTTATTTTCAAAATTCTTTCTTTGTTATCTACTTTTTACCAATGGTTTAAAAAACCAAACCAAATTTTGAAAACTAAAAAAAATAGCTCTTAAAAATTTGTTTTTGTTTTTGGAATTTAACTAAGAATTATATTCAACCATAATACTTAAGAAAAATGCAAGCCATTGTAAGAAATGAGAGGAAATAAACCTAAATTTCAAAAACAAAAAATAAAAAACGAAATGGTTATCAAACGGGGCCTAAGATTTTTAGTCTTTGGTTTTTGAAAATTAATCCCATTTTTTCTTAATTTCTTATAATAATTTATATTTCTTAAGTAGAAGAGATCTAAGTTTTTTAGCCAAATTCCAAAACTAAAAATAAATTTTTTAAAAATATTTTTTTTCGTTTTTGAAACATGACTTGAATTTTGAAAACATCGGAAAAAACTAAAAAGTAGATAACAAAAAGAAATTTAGAGGTGGAAATAATGTTTATAAGTTTAATTTAAAAAAAAAGCTAAAAATTAAGACCACTAATATAATAGGACTGTTTTCAAATATAGCAAATTGAACCAACATATTTACAAATACAATAAAATGTCACTGTCTTTGTGATAGACAATGACACTGACATTTTGTTATATTTAAAAATATTTTCAGCAATTTTACTATTTAAAATAATTTTTGGATAATAATTTAAAAAATGTTTAAACTAGTAGTATTCTTGGACACGTTTAGTAAGAAGTGGTTGCTGTGGATGACACTTAAATAGGTTAACATCACAACCACTAATTTGTTTTTTTTTTTTCCTTTTCCTTTTTCCTTCAAATCTATAGTGTTTAGCTCTACAAATCTTGACATTATTATATAGCTACCACAACTTGGTAGTTACTTTATTCACACGACAATTAATATAGAGACGAAATGCAAGTTAATTAACGGTACAACGATGCTAACAATAAAATTTAGCCTACATACAAAATTAAAGTTCAAAATTTATTAGCCCATATGATCAAAAAAAAAAAAAAAAA
>QLSR01000282.1:1633535-1678012 GCA_031780015.1 Citrullus colocynthis
AAAAAAAATACAAAATTAAAAATTCATAGACTAAATTTATAATCAACTTAAAAGTTATATTAATAATAAATTTTCCCTTCAATATAACAAAATTGAAATAATCTAATTATAGAAACATGAATTAAAAAAAATTAGGTTATGAGGAAGAATCTAAACATTTCCATAAATGTCTATTTTACCCTCAAATCACATCCATTTGTTTTGTACTACCTTTTATGCATTTTTTTCCTCTTTTCAATTTTTGATTAATTTTTTAGCCGTTAGATATCCAATCATCACTATTTTGTCTTTGTATTCTTTCATATATATATATATATATATGTATATTCTACTTTTTCTTTTTCTTGTAGAGCATCTAAACTTTTTTTTCTTTAATTTTTGGACAAATTACAAATATCATGTTTAAAGTATAGTAGTAATTCCAATTATACCCTAAATTTTTAATTGTAAAAATTGGACCCTTGAGCTAACAATAACTGTAGAAATTCGAGCCACAAATGAGAAAAATTGAACCCCCAACTTATAAAAATGTAACAATCCATATAATTTATATGTTTGAAGGTCCGATCCAATTTTAACATTTATGTAATTTTGAGGGCTCAGTTATTAAAATTGAAAGTTTAAGTGTAGAATTGCAAGTACCACCATACTCTAAGATAGTATTTGCAATTTTCTGTTAATTTTTCATTGACAATGGATTAATAAAGTGAACTTAAACATTATACACATCATTTTAGGGAAATACAATACCCTTCATAGAATAACCTCATCTCACTCTCTCTCTTCTTGCATCATTTTACATTTTATCTTTCCAAAAAAATGCGTTTAATATCTTATTTCATTTTAGTAACAACAATTAAAAATATAAATAAAAATATCTTACTTCATCTTATCTCCTTTATTACAAATTAACTAAATAAAACATGGATACATCATCCACTCTTTTATTACTTTTGTATTTCAATCATTTCTTTACCATTTAAATTTAATAATACTAAAAAAAAATATTTATCCAAAGTAACGGAAGATAATGGGTCGCCATTGGCAGCGTCAATCATGGAGGCTATCGCTGAATATTCGCAAATTTTTTTGACTTTTTTTTTTTCTTCTAAAAATGGAACTCAAATTTTCTTAAAGGTCCTTTAACTTCCCCATAATTCTTTTAATTTATTTTGCACGAATCAGCCCCCTGTGTGTTCCTCCGCCGTCTTCAACCTCCCCATTGCAACAACATCCTCCTCCCCACGGTTGCGCCCATTCTTCTCCGATCAGGTTGTTAATTTTCCAAGTATTTGATTAAGATTCAATGCAATTAAACTATGTTTTGATTACTTTTTTTAAACTAATTTCTAGTGATCCATTAAGGCCTTATAGTTGACATTAGGTAAGAATTCATGAACACTACCTCATTCTACAATTGAGTTCTTTAACTCCCAACCTTATTATATCTATGTCTATGCTTGATTAACTAGAGTAGACACGCCTTTACTTAATTCCATTCATATTCCTACATTTAGTTTATAGAACTATTAACTACGATTTTTAATTATTTCTTTTCTGTTAATCCTTTTATTCTTTTAATTATTCTCTTTACCGATACTATAAACTACAATCTTTACATATTTTATTATATTATATATAATAAATTTTATTTTAATGAAAAAAATAAGAAATAGTTATCAAATAAATGAAATTATAGTCGAAACTATTTTATGATGCATAAAATATCTCTAATACGATAATGTATTGTGACGTAAGGAGAAAGTTAGTTTTCATTTGATTTCTAAGAATGGATCATCCTGAGTTAAAGTCGTGATCCGTGTGAAAATCTCTTCCTCTTCTCCCAATCATATTTAAAGACAGTGCAAAAGCAATCATTTAACGCCAACTCCCAGAGCTCTTCTTCTCATTTGTGTAGAACAGGGATTATTAGGCTGTCGAAAAGAAAAGATTAATTTGGAGATTCTTCACAACCATGGCGGCTCGGAGGATATCCTCTCTCTTATCTCGTTCCCTTCCTTCTTCGTCGGCTCTCCTTTCCAAAGGTAACACAAACATCTAAGTTATTCTTTGACTCTGTTTCTGATTTTTTAAGCTTTTGATCATCCCACTTTTCCTGGTATCTCTGTTTTTTCCAATCCCCAAATAGAGAGATCGATCAATTAACCGAATGAAGGGACCTCCTTTTTTTTTTTATTTTGGATTATCCCTTGGGATTTTGATTTCTATTTGTAGGCTTTTTTTAGATCGGTAACTGTTAATGGACTGGAATGGATCTATATATTTGATCAGGTAGTAGGCCTTTCAGTGGCAGAACAACTACCAAATATAGCACTGCAGCTGCTGTTGAAGATCCTATTACTCCATCTGTGAAAGTGAATTACACCCAGTTGTTAATCAATGGACAGTTTGTGGATTCAGTCTCAGGTTGAGTTTTCTTAAACCATCGAAACTTTTAAAACACTCACTTTTTAAAAATGGTTTCTAGACTATAATTAATGGGTTGTTTCTGTGAATTCAGGAAAAACTTTTCCTACTTTGGATCCAAGGACTGGGGGAGTCATTGCAAATGTTGCTGAAGGTGATGCTAAAGATGTTGATCTTGCAGTTTCTGCTGCTCGCAAGGCGTTTGATGAAGGTCCTTGGCCTAGAATGACTGCTTATGTGAGCCATCTCATCATATTTTGCCTTCTTTGATGCACAAACCGTTTAGTTTAGCCAGCTTGTCCAAACTAGTCAAAGTAAAGTAGACCAACATTTGTTAGACATGTTTGAAAATGATATATATTTTGACTTTGAATTTTCTTCTTATTTAAAAATGATACATATTTTAATAAACGTGTCCTTGTTGGGTCCATGTCCTAGATTTTTTTGTCATTGTGTCCATGTGTTTTTGTTGCATCTGTATCTTGTATCATAACATGTACATGGCAACTCGTTTGCAGGAAAGATCGAAGATAATTTTGCGGTTTGCTGATTTGGTTGAAAAGCATGCCGATGAAGTTGCAGCACTCGAAACATGGGACAATGGTAAAACATATGAACAATCAGCAAAAATTGAAGTCCCAATGTTCGTACGCCTCTTTCGATACTATGGCGGTATGCTTAGTTGAGGTTTTGAGCTTAATTTTTGCACCACTCCGCTAATCAATCAATGTGTTGTTGTAATTGCCTGCATTGGCTTCACTTTACCTCAGGATGGGCGGATAAGATCCATGGACTCACAGTTCCTGCTGATGGCTCGTATCATGTGCAGACATTGCATGAACCGATTGGTGTGGCGGGTCAGATCATTCCATGGAACTTCCCTCTGCTTATGTTTGCTTGGAAGGTTGGTCCAGCGTTAGCATGTGGGAATACTATCGTTCTGAAGACAGCTGAGCAGACACCTTTGTCTGCTCTCTTTGTGGCTAAGCTATTGCATGAGGTAGATGGTCAATTATCAAAACTCTTCGTTCTTTCTTACTTCACATCGGGCTTAAACTTTTTCATTTTTAAATGGCAGGCTGGACTTCCTGAGGGCGTTCTGAATATTGTTTCGGGTTATGGACCCACTGTTGGTGCTGCTATTGCCAGTCATATGGAAGTTGATAAGGTAAGTTATTATTATAAAAATAGCCATAGTTGGTTTTCACAACCATGTAAAATCATTCCCAACTTTGTTACATTATTTCAACTTGCATTTGTTTGCTTCCAAATTTTTGGATTGTTCATACTCTGTTTCTTACCATTAGACTATGAGACAAAAGTACCTCGAATTTAGATGTTTGAATTCCTATCTAACCAACATTATGAGGCAACTACATTAGTGAATAATTTGTCTTTTTGTAAAATCACAAGACAAGCAAGTACGCTGTTTAATCATGAAACGAACAAGTTATACATTTGTTTCTCATACAAACTAGACAAAGACTCATGTATGGTGTCTACGCCATTTCCATTTGATCTTCTAAATATTGAAAATTTTTGTTAATGGTAAACTCCACTCTTTGTTTGGTCCAAGAAATTTGTGGATCCCACGACTAAAAAACATCAATTTATATTTTATTAACTCATTACACGGGGCCTCACGACTTCACAACTCCGTTCATCCACTCTTTGCCGTAAAACCTACTAAGTTCCTTGAGGAGAGCCTAGTCGGATATATGAGTGCTGCAATTAAAAGGTCTATTCTTAAAAAATAAATATTAAGAATCAAATTTCTCTCTGTTCCCAGCTTGCTTTTACCGGATCAACTGAAACAGGGAAGATTGTACTTGAATTAGCTGCAAAAAGCAATTTGAAGCCAGTAACATTGGAGCTTGGTGGAAAATCCCCTTTCATTGTATGTGAGGATGCTGATGTAGACAAGGCTGTGGAGATGGCACACTTTGCTCTCTTCTTCAACCAGGTACGTTCAATAACATTGATCATGAAGAAAAACTTGGTAATGATCATATAACCAGTGATCTTCCACTAAAAGTATGTTCACTTACAGGGACAATGTTGCTGTGCTGGTTCTCGTACTTTCGTTCATGAAAAAGTATTCGACGAGTTTCTAGAAAAAGCAAGAAAACGAGCTGCGAACCGCATTGTTGGTGATCCTTTCCTAGGTGGAATTGAGCAAGGTCCTCAGGTAAGTAAGCAAGAACTAGAACAGAACAGAACAGATCAGAACAGAACATAGCAAGTTCTGTTACAAGTATTTCTTTGTTTTACAGCCAAGTCAACCAACCCGTTTGTGATGATTTGTATCCTACTCAAATGATGCCCAGGTCGATGAAGAACAATTCAAAAAGATATTGAAATATATAAAACTTGGGATTGAAGGAGGAGCCACTCTTGAAGCAGGAGGAGAAAGGTTTGGTTCCAAGGGTTACTATGTCCAACCAACAGTTTTCTCAAATGTCAAGGTCAATAACTTTCTTTTTGTAGTTGTTTACAACAGACATAATATTTATAAAGTATCTAAAATCATCATTCTCTGCATTCAGGATGACATGAAAATTGCACAGGAGGAGATTTTTGGTCCTGTACAAACAATCTTGAAATACAAGTAAGTGAAAACTAGTTTCTAATTTTGAGTCTTTCCATATGAATATGAGAGAGTTGATTGAGTTTCTTGGTAACTGTAGAGAGATTGATGAGGTGGTAAGGAGGGCAAATGCTAGTCCTTATGGGCTGGCTGCTGGAGTGTTTACTCAAAATATCGACACAGCTAACCGGTTGACACGTGCGTTGAGAGTCGGGTCAGTATGGATCAATTGCTTTGATATATTTGATGCTGCAGTTCCTTTTGGAGGGTACAAGATGAGTGGACATGGGAGAGAAAAGGGAATTTACAGCCTTAGCAATTACCTGCAAGTGAAGGCTGTTGTGACTCCTTTGGAAAAGCCTGCTTGGCTTTAGGATGGGTGGATGAATCCCCATTGCATAACTTTATCCCTTTTCTTGTTCTTTTTATTGTTCACATTGTCAACAATAAATACAAAAGTCCAAATTTCAGAAATAAGTATAATAGATCCTTCCTTGACTTCAAGTTAAAGCTCGTTTGAAATGCCTCTCCTCCCATGACAAATTCAATATAATAATACCAGCTTTTGCTTGTTGAAATAATTAATTGTGGCTATATGATGAGAAGGAAAGTAGCATCCCTCTACAATTGAGTTGTGTACCTGAACATAAAAAACAATAAATACTAGCTTGCTTATATCACATACCACTTAGGTCACATCGAGTTGTGTACCTGAACTTAAAAAACAATAAATATTAGCTTGCTTACCTCACATACCACTTAGATCGACTTCTTCTCTCTCACACTCTTTCCTCCCCCACTCATGCTACCTTCTTCCCTCTCTCCCTCCCTTGTGCTTTCTTCCTTTTTTCCCTCTCTCTCTCTCTCTCTCTCATGCTTGTGGCCATCGTCTGAGTGTCATCACTCGCTTCCCTGACCACTTTTGAAATCCCTACGGCTAGCGTGTACACTTACCCTCCCTCTCCCTCTTCAGTCGAGCTACTTATCTACATCGTTCTTATCTCGCAACTAGACACTTGATGGCCCACAATCCTTGATTTCCTCTTTCTAGCGCTTTCACCATAATCCTATTTTCCATAGGCTCAAGCTTGCATTTCAAGCCACCACCGTTGGTCACCCACTGTGAAAAACTCTCGCACTCGTGCCATTTTTTTCTAAAAAATCCAACTCATTCCACATTAGCGCAACCAAATTTGTGTCATCCATTTAGAATAATTAATTAAAACTAAAAAAAATGGCTGAGATCAGGATGTAAATGAAATGCCATGAATCATGACAGAACATGACTCATAAAGACAAATAAATTGCAACTACGATTTGCCACTCTAATTCACCCTAAACCCTTTGAATCTCAAATGGGTTTCGCCAATAGACATTGGGAATCAACCTCCCTTCTTGACACCACATCCATCGCGACAATACCCAAAAAGGTCCCCAACGATTCATTCAATTTGGCCTACATAATCCACTTTACCTTAGGATTTGGTTACCTCCTTCCATGGAACGCCTTTGTCACAGCAATCGATTTCTTCTCCTATCTTTACTCTGATTGCAAACATCGATCGGATCCTCGGTGCTGTTTACATGGGGGTTTCCTTCATTTGCCTCATCTTCATTCGCTGTTATACCCATAACTCTAAATCACGCTTCAGAACAACTTGGGCTTGGGCCTTTTACATTCAGGATCAGGTCGGGTTGTACGAGGGATTGTATGTGACCGTCGGACGGTGGTTTTGTGTGGTGCGGCTGATGCGGTGGTGCAGGGTGGAGTGATTGGCTCTGCCGGTGAGCCACCGGAGAAGTACATGCAAGCTGTTATGGCTGGCACCGCCGGTTCAAATATCATTTAAACAGTACTCTCAAGTTTTCACGTTCATCTCGGCGAGATAGAATTGTTTTGGGCACATTCTAATTTTCCAAATATTATAATAACTTCCCAAATCCTCCTATTCTTTTTTTTCAAATCTTATACCAAATTTCATATATTTTCAAAATTTCTACAAATGGTTATCTCTACCAAATATTTACCTAGGCCAATTTTTGTTTTCGCAATCATATAAAATTTCAAATTATTTAAATGAATTTACCCATTTATCAAATATTTTTCTAAGTGATTCACTTGTTAAAATTTGTTAAATATCAAATTTTGCAAAAAAGATTAAGTAAGATATGAGAAATATATAAAATCTTGGTCTTAATCCGCCTGATAATTCACCAAGAAATCCCAAATATATAAAAAAAGTCACTATGGCTTATCTTGCTCGGATAGACTGAGAAAAACGAGTTTAACGAGTTTTCAAAAACTGTACAAGTTTTGAAAAGTGAAAACTTGAGAATACTATTTCTGACAATTTTTCGAGATCATTTTGGTCCCTTTTAACTTTTTAAGATAATATAATATTATATTTACTTCCATACATCAATTTAAACTTTTGGGTATAGTTTAGATGGTATCAAAGTAGGTAGTATAGAAGTTCCTGGGTTTAAATCGCTGCAATGTTATTTTCTCCCAATTAATGTTATTTTCACTTATTGGGTCTTCTACATATTTCATTCATCAACTTAAGCTTTTGATTGATCCGTCGGTGATTTAAGAAAGTTATGTTTAATTTTAGTCAATGTACTTTCAATAGATCTTAAATTTAGTTCACACAATGCTGGTTTATTGTTAATCTTAAATTTTAACTTTCTTCAAATTAGAGGAACCAAATTTGTAATTTAACTGAAATTTATGTTTCGTTTGGCAACCATTTGATTTTTGAAAATTAAGTCTATTTCCTCTTAATTTCTAATGATAATTGCATCTTTTTTAAGGAAAATACTTGAAATTTTAGCTAAATTAAAAAAAAAAGGTTTTAAGTAAAACTTCATGATTTTTCGATAACGTTGGTAAAAGTAGGTAATACACCAAAAATTTTAAAGGTGGAATGAATATTTATAAACTTAATTTTCAAAACTTAAAAACCGAAGGAGACATAAATTTACAGTTTTTTTGGGGTTATTGTAAAAAAATAGCCACTAAAAATTTATGTTATCGGAAAAAAAAACCCTTTGAAAAATCTAGTATGTTTGGACCCTTTGATGGTGCAAGTGATGTGAACTTGGGAAAAAAAATCAAATTAGATAGAAAATACAAAGAAAATCGTTAGAAATAGCCTCCTCAAGTTTTACTTTTCAAAACTAGCACGCTTTTAGAAAATTTGGCACATCTTGCTTGAGATCGACCACCAAGATTTATTTAAAAATCTAACTTTTTCTATATTATTGGTTGTTTTTGGCTTTCTTGGTGAAATCTTGGGCAATATTAACATGGAGATTCTACCAATTTTATTTATTTATTTATGTAATCTTTCCAAAACTTATATCAAATCTTTCACTCAAAATCAAAATTTGCAAAAATAAAATAAAAGAAATTAAGATTTGGGAAATATAGAGAATCTTAGTGTTATTGCGGACCGGATTAAGATCTAGATTTTATATATTTGAATTTTCTTATTGAAATCTATTGAGACTCTTTATATTTTCCAAATGTTTTCGCAAACTTTGATCTTTTCTAAAATTTAAAAATTACAATGCACTTAGAGATTCATGTGGGAAATCATAATTAGTAAATTAACTTAGAAATTTGAAAATTTAAAAATTCATATAATTATGGAACGCATAAATTAGGATAAAGATTTGAAAATTTATGTAAAAATTTAATATAGATTTAATAGTAATAGTCAAATTTGGAGAAAATTTGAAAAATTATATCATATTTAATATAAAATTTGGAAAGATTATTTAATATATGAAAAAATTGGTAGAATCCTGACGTTAATCTTCTAGCCATGTTGGTTGCTAATCTCGATTGCTCTGATACCAACTAATGTAGGAACAATTTTGGAGTGGCTGATGGAATTCATCGCCCAATTCCATGCCAAATAATTTATCCTACCCACCAAAATCGCAGTAGTGGTAAGTTTGTTTTGTTTGCAAGAAAATTAAACAGCATAAAAATTAACACAAGTAAAAGAATACGCGAGATTTTATCACAAAAGTCAAATGGTTTTTAGTCTATCACAATCAAATTAAGTATGCTCCATTGATTTATAAGCTAACTAGACTCTAATGGAAAACAACTACTTGTCTCTACCAAAGATTACAACCCAGAGGGTAATTTCAACATTTCGGAATAACGTTGAGTGAGAAAATCACACTACACTTCCCTACATTATTAACACTACACTTTCATAAACACTTTTTCCAAATAAGTTGAGTAAAAGTATAAGATCTTAAATCTAAGGACGAAAGAGAAATTAAACTCAATTTAAAAAGAAAAGTATATCTCATTCTAAAACTAAGGATTAAATAGAAACTAGATAAACAATCTAATGGTTAAAAAATAGTATTTTTGAAAATTTGTAATAGTTTTTTTTAGTATAACAACCATGAATACGAGAGTTTAAACATTCAACTACTAAAAAGGGAGATTCCATGGATTATTATTTTTGGCGTAAAATTGTAATAGTTGAAACATATAAAAATAGATAATTATATGGAAGCGTGTAAAGCTAAAATGATGAATTATTTGATACATTGCATGTGTCTTTTCAAATAAAATGAAATAAAAAAGCAAAACCAAAAGTAATTGTGAAAATGGAATGTGCAATCTTGACTTTTTTAATAAATGGTTTATATACCACAAATTGTTTAAGAACAAGAAATGTACTCTAAAACTTTTTAGCTTCCCTAAAATGGCCGTTTCATTTCACCTATATTTCCATTATAAAAATAGCGCCCTACTCATTTTGTCCAACTTTTTTTTCAAAATAATATTATATTAGTAAATAATAATAAAATTAGGATAAAGGAAAAAGATATGATAGGGACGTGGTACACATTTTTTGCAAATCGTGGACCACGTCCATGTTTTCACTTATAAAATTATGGACCGGGTCCATGATTCCTGCCTGGTCAACGGTCGTCTGTCGCGCTGGAGCATGCCTGCAAAATGGTAGAGATAAGAATGTGTTCGGTGACTTTTCTCAAAGTATTGATCAGAACTTTATGAAAAAAGTGACAGAGAGCTAATTCCCTAGTAAGTTCAAACTTCGAGAACGAATTAGCTCTTTGTCAGTTTTTCCGTAAAGTTCTGATCAACACTTTACGAAAAAATGACAGAGAGGTAATTCCTTCCAGATAATTTGATTCAAAACTCAAAAGACACGAAAGTAACTAACACAAATTTGAAAATGACTGTGGAGACTTAATACTTACAAAAATTATCCAACACGCTTTTGGATTCGCTAGAAATCACGTTATGTGTGGAGTTATAAGGTTTCTGCCCACATGCCTTGCATTAGAAGTTACTACACTTTTTTGCCCACATAACATGCATCGCAGAAACTAAAAAGAATGCGTTGGCCGAAATCCAAAATAATGCATTCCACTAAGCCCACTCAACTTTCTGTCCACGCACATGTTTTCGTCGATAGAAATGAGGATGTGCCCACACATGGTAAATGTATCGGCAGAAATCGAATGATGATTTGCCGACATTTTTTGTTGTATTGATAGAAAAAATTGTTGATAAAACAAAAAAATTCTTGTAGCGATGATATGATACATTAATAACGGATGGACTTGTGTTTCTTTGGTTTGGTTTTAGTGTTTCGACCTTGTGCCTTAAATCTTGAGTTGAATCCTTCATGTTTTGTTTTTTCTTTTTGAGTTAAATTATATAAAATATCATTGAATTATACATCGGTGTAGGGACTTTAATTATGGCAGTAAGACTTTCATTTTTACCGCAACCTTATACTTTGAATTTGTTCTAAAAGATTATAATGAAATATAAAGCGATGACTAATAGGTAAAAATGTGGAAGACATACACAGCACACATAAAATTGGATTAAATATATTTTAAGATGAAATAAACAGTAATAACATCAAGGTAATTTAAAGTATCTTTTAAGTCATTTTATTCTTAAATTATTGTTGTTATTATTATTTATTTATTTGTAAATTTTTAGTTTAATTTAAAGCAAAATCACATCATTGTTAGTATTAGACACAGTAATTTAAAGCATTTGACAATCACAATCGCATAATTATTAGTATTAGTTTTGTCCATTTCAGTATAATTTAATCAAGTAAATTTAAAGCATTGTAATCTCGACCACTTATTTGTTATTAACTTTTTTTTTAAAAAAAATTAGATTATATATTTTTTTAATATTTTGAAAGGATATTTTAACAATTAAGTTGAGCTATAATCATATTATCAAGTTTGAAAAAATAGACTTGAAACTAATCTAGCTTAGTCAGTTCTTATAATTTCCAAAATATCCAACTCAAAATCAATAATAGTTTCTTTATATAGCATTTTTTCTAGCTAATTATATTATAATCTTAAAATAAACATCATTCTTATATTCAATTTTTCATGTAAAGTTTTTTTGAAATAAATAATAAAATAAATGTTATATCAAGTATCATGTGAATAAATCTCATTTGGATAATTTGGAAGATCAAAATTTTAAATTTGAGAAAAATGAGATGGACATCCAACTTTGAAAAAAAACCACGAAAGTAGCTTTTAAATAAATATCATATCATCATTTCCATTATACAATTTAGATGTTATTGTATACAAACGAAATTAAAAAAAAATATTCAAATATTGGACTCAAAAATGAAATCTTTTAGAAAGTAAAAATGCATATTTGATCTCTAGGTCGTTCTTAGATCCATATGTTTTACGAGTGTATTCGATTTGCATTGGGTTATGGTGGAATTTTTAACCGGTTTCATGTCATGATTTTGACTCAAAAAATTTACTAGAATTGAGTAGGTCCCAAAGAGAAGAAGTATTACTAATTTCTTGATTTTGTATGATTTGAAAAAAAAATTAGTTTATATGCTTTCATAAAACATAAGAACTATTTATGAAAATTTTATCAAACTAAGGGACTATTTATGAAGAATTAAATTCTAACTTTTAAAATCAAAGAGACGAAATTTTAATTCTCTCTAAACCATAAATACCAAATTTTTAATTTAAATTATGTATATTCTTAAATGTACACCAAATAATGTTATATAATTTGATAAGATGTTTTAACAACTAATTCTTTACACATAAAAAAGAAAAAAAAAACTCATTCATTTTCATGAATTGATCTAATCGTTATACATCGAAAATTTAGATCCAAAGTTCAAATCAATCTTTTTTTTTTTTTTTAATTTTTTTTTAAGTATATGCTTGATGAACTTAAAGAACTTCATATTAAAATTGAAGAGAAAAATCAAACTTTACTACTGACATTAAGATACGTTTACATCAAAAAAAAAAAAAAAAAAAAAAAGAAAAATAAAAAAAAAAAAAAAAAAAAAAAAAAAAGTCAAAATTGAGAATTCATCAATTATTCAAGGGGAAGAAAATTCTTGAGGGCGGCTGAAGAATGGAAGAAGGGCCACATTTATTTAGCAACATCGATATGGGGAGAGAGAGAAGGATTAAAAAAAAAAAAAAAAGAGATTTGAGTTGAAAAGTATGCACTCATATTCTTCTATAAATTAAAGCACTCTCCCAATGAAACCATACATACAAAGAAAAAAAAGCCTACAAACATATATAAGTGAGAAAGTTATTAGAGAGGATTAAGAAAGCAAATAATGGAGAGAGGAAGTATTATGATGATTTTGGTGTTGGCTTTGGGGATTCTAAGTTTGGCAAATGGTCAAAGTGCAACAAATGTGAGAGCTACTTATCATTTTTACAACCCACAAGATATTAATTGGGACTATCTTAGAGCAAGTGTTTTTTGTGCAACATGGGATGCTAACAAACCTTTAGAGTGGCGTCGTCGGTATGGCTGGACTGCCTTTTGTGGTCCTGTCGGTCCTCGTGGCCAAGCTTCTTGTGGACGGTGTTTGAGGGTAAGTAAATCTTCTCGTTGACAAGTTTTTAACTGCATTTGTAAATATTTTTGTTCCTACAAAATCGTCATGTTTTAAAGTAATCTTAAAAGTTGTTTAATCTATCATAAAAAAGAAGAAAGTTTTTGAAGCTGAGAAATTTTTATGCGGTGTAATGTAGGTGATTAACGCTGAGACGGGAGCTTCAGAAATAGTGAGAATTGTTGATCAATGCGCTAATGGAGGATTAGATTTGGATGTGAATGTGTTTAGGAGGATTGACACTAACGGAAAGGGAAACTTCCAAGGCCATCTTATTGTCAACTATGAGTTTGTCAATTGCTAAGATTTCTTGTTTAATTAAATTTCATTCTTCCTAGAAGAAGAAAGAAAATCCTGTTGTAATGAATAAAGTACGAATAATAAAAAAGTTTGAAATAAAGGTTTTTTTAAATTATGGGCATGGTTGAGGGAATAAAATGAATCTAGAACCAAATAAACTCGACTCTTTATTTTGTACCAAACAAATGAAAAAAAAAGGAAGTAAATAATTAAGTGGAAAAACTAAAAAAAAAAAAGAGAGAGAGAGAGAGGAAAACATTGATTTATATCTTTCAATTTCAGGCAATATTTCATTAAAGTGTTGAACTAACAATTGTATCCATTTAAACTTTGCACTTTCATAAGTTTATGAATTTATACCATTCATTATGTTTCATTTGGATATAAAATTAAACATCATGGAAGAATTATAATTTTATCAATTAAACCCCTTAACATTCACAATGGAATCAATTTGGACTCTCAATTAAGATATCCGCTGAAAATTGTTGCATCGTTTCAAATCGTCCATTTTTTAGTATAAAATTTGAAGAAGTCTACACATAGGTAAGAATGGATGCATTGACTATTTAAAAAGGTAATCTTAATAAATAAATAGTCTAAATTGATTTATTTATGAAAATTTTGTAGTTTAAGTAAAATTAAACAATTATAAGTCGCACATGATATTTTTCAAACAAAATTAATACACTTGCGACAAGTTTAATAGAATCCTCAAGATTTTAGGGTTTAAATTGTTGTTTGATTTTGGACCATTTAGCTTTTTTGTACATGGATCGTTTTATCCGACTCAATAACGATGAAGTCAAAGAATCACCCATCTTATACTATTAGAAAGATATATAAGCTACTCATTTAATTATCAATTAATTCTAACTCAATTAGTTTAGTAAGAGAAGAAATATAAGAAACCAAAACAAATCTATTTAAGAAACAGGGAGTTGAAATGTTCTAGAAGTACTTTTTTTCTAATTTTTTTTTTAAATTTCGATCAATTATGGACCTTGACAAGTATGATTGCAAAACTAGAAAAGTTTCTTCCTTAATTGTTGATTTTTCTTTTAGATTTTCATGTTTTCCACACATGTTGATATCAAAATCTAAACATGAAAATTGTTATTTATACTTGTACCGATTTTGTGTTAAAATAGGATTAGTCCAGTCAATGGTGAAAATCATATGTAATGCAAACCAAAAAAAAAAAAAAAAAAAAAAAAAAATAACGTGTTTGGACATTTATTTTATTGACAATATAAAAATGTTATAAGATATGAAATTCTGTGACAATAAAAATGTGTCGTGATAGAATATTTTTTGACATAAAGTATCTTTCATGGTTCAAATATTCTTGACAATAAAATTAATTGTTATGGTTCATATATCTTTGACTAGAAAAAAATATAATTATATATTCTTTTTTGACATTTTATAATTGTTGTCAATACTCATAACGCTACAACGATAAGCCAATTTTGAGTTAATTGATAACAATGATAACCTATCATAGTAAACTTGACGGTGGCAATTGATAATTGTTAATAAATGTTGATTGTTGGCAACTATTTATTGTCATTAAAAGTCCAATTATAATATTTTTTTTCTTTCAAAACTGTCATTAATACTCACACCTTTACAAGAGATACGATGACACAAAATAAGTGTCATGAATGTTAATCGTGATAATTTTCAAATGTCATGAAATCCAAGTTTTCTTGTAGTGATAGAGTGTTCAAAATAAAGAAAAATGACTCCAAAGCCAAAGTTAAAGATAAAGAATTGAAGACTGGGGAATTAATAGTATTTTAAGCTTAATATGAAATTCACACGAACTGCCTAGAGGTTTCCTTTGCCTTCTAGGAGTAGGATGAGGTGAATTTTTCTTTAACTGCACAAGTTAGGATTATATCTAATTGGTTCAATGATTTAGTTGGCTGTAGGCTCATATTTAGTTAGGTCTAAATTCACCCATAACAACACTATCTATTATATAATGAAAATTTATCCTTTGCTAATTTTAACATGTCACAAAAGCTATATATAAAAAAAAAAAACTACAATAAGAAAAAAATTGAATCAGAAAATGTAAAAATAAAAGAGACTAAATTTGAATTTTCATAACCATATGGACTGAATTAAAAAAATGTACTCAAACAACAAGGAATAAAGTATAAATTTAGCGATAATACAAAATACTTTGCGAAGAAGTTGAAGATCATTTAAGAAGAAGAATCTAAAGACTCAAAATTTTGAGGGTCCAACAAAAAAAAAAAAATACGAATTGAAGTTAATTTGGTGGACTTTGTCTATATTAATAAGATGCATTTTTTTTTCTGGTAGTTCAATTATTAAAACTTTAAATTACTCTTGCTTTTAATATAAAAAAATTCTATGTTGAGTGACCTTAAATTTTCTATGTTGTAGGGATGAAGTACAATATCGAAACAATCAAGCGTCAAATTTCAAATCCTACCCTGTGGGTGTTACATGTTTCAATCTCCCAACTTTGTAATAAAAAAAATATATAAAATTATTAAAAGATAGTAGAAACAAAATCTCAAATTAAGAATTAAGGAATAGAAAGAATTGTTAAAAGATAGTAGGATCAAAATCTTAAATTAAGAATTAGGTAATTGAAAAAAAATGGTGAAATAAACCACCACTCAAGGCATGTGAGGGGAGGAAATAAAAGAAACCAAAATAAAATCTATTATATTCTCTACTCTTTTTAATATTTTAAAAATGGTTGTTTAACAATTGAGCTATGATTATATGATAATCACATTATCAAGTTTTGTGAAAGATTGACTTAAAAATGGTCCAACTTAGCCCAATTTTTAAAATTTCCCAAATGCACAACTCAAAGTCAACAATATTTTCTTTCACTAATATAATATTAGATAGATTTTTTCTGGGCTAATTATATTATATTCTTAACAGTCTTTTGAAAGTTAATAACATGATATTCAATTTTTCATGTAAGGTTTTTTTTTTTCAGGAAAAAAACTAAATGTCATGTCAAGTAACTTGTAATTAACATCTCATTTGATTAAATTTTAACTACTTATCATTTGTACAATTCACAAAATATCAACTCGGATTATCTTAGAGCAAGTGTCTTTTGTGCAACACGGGATGCTAACAAGCCTTTGGAGTGGCGTCATTGATACGACTAGATTGCCTTCTGCGGCCTTGCTGGCCCTCGTGGTTAAGCTTCTTGTGAATGTTGTTTGAGGGTAAGTAAATTTTCTGGTTGATAAATTTTTTACTGCGTTGTAAGCATTTTTTTGTCCCTAATAAACCATCATGTTTAAAGTAAACTTAAAGAACTTTTAATCTCTAATGTGGGTGATTAACATTGAAACAGGAGCTTCAGAAATGGTGAGGAATGGTTGAATTATGGGCATAGTCGATGAAATAAAATGGATTTACAACATTAAGCGTATGACTTTTGAGAATAGTTTTTTAAAGAATTGCTTTTTTTATTTTTTATTTTTTTATTTTTTTATTAAAGGTTTTAGATACTATACTGTATTTATACAATTCTCGAATAATTCTCCTCTAGAACACCAAATTTAATCGACTCGTTATTTCAAACCAAATAAATGAAAAAAAGGAAGTAAATAATTAAACTGAAAAACTTAAAATAAAAAATGGAAAAGACATTAATTTATATTCCTATATTTTAGGTAGTATTATCAATTTAAATCTTACACTTCCATGCGTATTATATCAATTTATATCATTTATTACGTTCTGTCTAGATAAATACATCATGTGAGACTTATTATGAAAGTTTAATAAATGTCAATAAATATTCATTTGTTGACTGAATTGAAAAGTCATGAAATAACTAATAATGACAATTTTTTCATGTGTCACCTAGACACTTTTCTTGGTGGTGGATTCAAAGACTAAGAAAATGAATCAAGAAATGTGCTAATGACAATTTTTTTTTTTTTTTAATTTTAATTATAGTGGTACAAGTTAGTCAAACTCAAGCTCAAAGTGTTTCTAAATAGTTGTAAAATAAAAAATTTTGCATGTGGGATAAGACAATTTTGTAATAGACATTGTTTTGAGTAGGCCAAAAGTTGCAGTCATTCACAACAACAGTGGCTTCATCAGCATTGAAATGAAGGGCTTGTTCAAGAAGCATTATAGTTGTGGCTTTAAATGACATCATCCTGTCAATCTTGTGAAGTGGCTCTCCCATTTTCTAACATTCAATTTCAGTTTTTCCTGATCAAAACACGGAAAAAGATAATGGTACTCCTTGCTGAGAGCACGAATAAAACCTATGGTATCCCAACTCTGTAGGAACCACTATGTCCATTGTCGTTGCTGTGCTACGGCGAACCCATTATCTTTGAAAGTAAATTTTGGTGCTACCACGGTGCTAAATCACGTATGTCGGTTACTCCCATTATCTTGAAGTAAATTTTGGTGGGAATTAAGAATGAAATTGCCAAGAAAAGAATGCTCAGAACAGTGTTTAAAGAAGGGAGAAAATGGCAGAAAATGCTAAATTTTTTTTTTGTGTATCCAACCGGAAAAGCTAGGTGAAGAACACAACGGCTAGTTGTAAGAATAAATGGCTAACGGACTAAAATTTAAATGGCCAACGGATTGGAAATTAAATAGCCCATGGATCTAAAACGGAAAACGGTTAGGAGAAATAAATTTAATTCCAATGCAAACGTTTTAATTAATTAATAAAATAGTAATATTTTAAAAAGAAAAGGTAGTAAAAAATAGATCCTTTTCAACCAAGCACAATACCCAAACCTAAACCACTCAGCCACCAATGGCACACTCATGTGAGAAAAGACTCTATCTTCCACCCCATACACAATTTGGAGCTCCCTTTACATTCCTTCGTATTTATACCCATTCCCTATTATCTAAACTTCCAATGTGGAACAAGTTGCTCCAAATCCCTTTTACTTTTTGCTATGGGCCTTGGACCAATAGTCATTCCTAACAATCCCCGCAAATAAATTGAAAATAAAAGATATATAAAATACTGTTTCTGACTGCAAAGATAGGAGGATGAACCTAAACATCAATACTTACGATTTGAATTGATGCATAGTGAAGTAGCGCAACAACTTAATTTGTTAAAGAGAGTGAATTACTTATTGAACTTTCAATAATTATCGTTGAGGACCCTACAACACGTTCCACTCCTTCAATTTCCTTGATTCCGTGATATATAGTGTGATATTTAGGACATGAACATAAACCTCTGGTCGATGTCGGAGCTCTAGGAAAAGACTTTGAAACTTTTTCATAGAAGGCGACCATACCTTCACAATCACATTATTGCTCCATCAAGTTTGTCAAAGACAAACCACTCAAAACTGAGCTATGAAGACTTCCACAACTATCCACCCAAGCCCATACCAGGACCACCCAAATAAAGAGCTATGGAAATTTCTAGTTCTACCCATCAAATTTGTACTAGGACCACCCAAATAAAGGACTATGGAAATTTCAAGGATTTGAGTCTCATGCTCATGGAAGATTCTTGAATTATTCTCCTTGTTAACAAATTCCTCTCGGACCTCACATATTCCAAGGAGATAATTCCTCTTTTTCACAACTGTTTGACAGCTCCATGCCTAAGGCGTATGTGCCTCCTTTTGCCATTATACACACTGTTCTTGGCAATTTCAGTAGTAGCTTGTGAATCATAGTGTAAAGAGACTGGTATTGATGCCCCCCACTATGGTACAATTCCTAGCAGGCTTTTAAACCACTCGACCTTTTGTCCAGCTAACTCTAGCAAAACCAAATTGTAAAAATGTGAAATTGTTAGGGAAATTTTGGAGGAGGTGAAGAGTTTAAAAGGAGAGCGAAGATGGTGAAAACCAAGAGTTTAAAAAGAGAGGAAGATGGTGAACATGAAATTTAATTTGGACCTTCAGATCTTGGTAAAAGAAAATTTAATGGTTGTGTGCGCGAGCATGATAGAAACTTTAAAAAACAGAACAAGAGATTTGGCCACCTAGTTCAGTGTTATACCACCTTTTTCTAAAGAGGCAATGTGCCTAGAAAAGATGATTTCATTAATGTAAAGTCCAAGCAATTATAACATTGTACCTATCTATAAATCAATGACGATTACAATGAGACATGTAGAGCCTAACTTATTGTATGATCTACTAAGTGTGAGGCTCCCTATCAATGAACTTAGACTCTCCCTAAGCATGAGAATATTAGTGAATGATTACTCATGCTCAAATTGTTAGTAAATTAATTCAGGTTTTTTATCATCAAAATATTAAATAAATTAATTAAAAATAACAAATTTGAGATTTCGGACCAAAAAGTCAACACAAATCTTTGATCTTGAAGTTGATAATATATACTTGATGTTAATCAGTTGAACTATGATCATTTGTCTTATAAAATATTATTGAACAGTGGAGTACGGCTTTCAATTATGGCAGTAAAACTTAGAAGTTTTCATAGTTTTCATTTTTTTTTTTCCTTTATATTTTAGAATCTCTTTCAAAAATTTTTGAAAAAAAGTTTTTTTTTTTTTTTGGTTTAAATAAGATGAAATTTAACACAATAATGGGTAAAAAATTGAAGGCATACATGACACACGTAAAACTAAGTTATGCAAATGATTTTTAATTATCTTGTAAGATGATTAAATAAATGGTAATAACATTAAGATAAATTTAAAGTATCTTTTTAAGGTAAATGATTTTTAAGTTGCTAGAAAACTATTTTTAAGGAATAAAACTGTTTATTTATTGGTAAATTATTATTATTTATTTGTGATTTTTATTTATTATTATTATTTATGTGAATATGAAGATTTGAACACATTACTTTACTTTGAAAGGCCTTTAGGGTCAGAATTGTCAATTACATATATACATAGACACAAATAATAAGTAACAAAATCATAGGTTACCCTTGCTAATATTGTCAACATATTGGGAAAAGTAATAACGTTTCTGTCGAAATTAAAAAGCAATATCTTATCCAAAGTGAAGGGTCAAATATTAGGCCCTTGCGCATTAAAATTGCATAATAATTTTAAGCATTTGACCACCACAATCACATTATTATTAATTTTAATTTGATCAATTAGAAAGACTCTACACTTATATGTTGTTAAATTTTTTGAAACTTTATATTCTCCATTTCTTAAAAAATGTTTTTAAAATGGTATTTTAATAATTGAGCTAGGCTCATATGATAATCACACCAAATTTTGTAAAAGATTGACTTGAAAATTGTCTATGTTAAGCCAATTTTTAAAATTTCCTAAAATCAACAACATTTTCTTTCACTAGTATAATATTAGATAAGATCTTTTCTAGGCTAATTATATTATATATTTAAAACAAACATCATTATTATAATTTGTCTCCCGTCTTTCAAAAGTTGATAACATGATATTCAATTTTTCATATAGAGTTTTTTCAGGGAAAAAAAAAAACTAAATTTCATGTCAAGTATCTTGTAAATAACATCTCATTTTTTAATTTTTAACAAGTATTATGTGGATTAAAATTTTAGATTTGAGAAAAATGAGATAGATGTCCAACTTTGAGAAAAAAAAAAACCACATGTAAAAGTAGCTTTTAAATATCATATCATCTATTTCCATTATTCAATCTAGACATTATTTTGTATAAATGAAATTGAAAAATATTAAAATACTAGGGTAAAAAACAAAATTTTTTGAAAAATTAAATTGCAAGTTTGGTCTTTATAGTTTTAAAAAAAGTTAATTTGTAATTAGAATTTAGTCACTTGATTTGATAAAACGCTCATAAATGTAGGGATTATTAATGAATTTTATCAAACCATATGTATTATTTATGAAATTTTATCAAACTCACGTGGATCAAATTCTAACTTTTTCAAAACCATATAAACTAAATTTGTAATTTAAGTCCTTTTAGAATGTTGTATATACTTAAATGTACACCAAATAATGTTATATAACTTCCCTTAGATGTTTATAACAAGTACCAATTAACCTTTCTTTTTTAAAGCATATACATAATGAACGTAAAGAACTTCATATTTAAATTGAAGAGAAAAATCAAACTCTACGATCTAGACCTACATTAAGATATGTGTTACCTCAAAAAATGACTAGTCAAAATTGAGAATTCAATTATTCGTGGGAAGGAAACTCTGAGGACGGCTAAAGAATGGAATAATGGCCACATTTATTTAGCCATATTAAAATTGAGTTGAATGCACTCATATTCTTCTATAAATTAAAGCACTCTCCCAACCAAACCTTACATCCAAAGATAAAAACTACAAACATTTATAAGAGAGAGAGTATTAGAGAGAATTTAAGAAAGCAAAGAATGGAGAGAGGAAGTATTATGATGATTTTGGTGTTGGCTTTGGGGGTTTTGAGCTTGGCAAATGCTCAAAGTGCAACAAATGTGAGAGCTACTTATCATTTGTACAATCCACAAAATATCAATTGGGACTATCTTAGAGCAAGTGTTTTTTGTGCAACATGGGATGCTAACAAGCCTTTAGAGTGGCGTCGTCGGTATGGCTGGACTGCCTTCTGCGGTCCTGTCGGTCCTCGTGGCCAAGCTTCTTGTGGACGGTGTTTGAGGGTAAGTAAATTTTCTCGTTGACAAGTTTTTAACTACATTTTGTAATTATATTTTTCATCCCTACAAGATCATTAGCTTTAGAGTACCATCAACGTGTTTTTTTTTTCTATACATAGTTAACACTTAATAGAAAAAATGAAAACGTTTGAAGTTGAGAAGCTTTTATATATGAAAACGTAATGCATGCAGGTGACGAACACAGAAACAGGAGCTTCAGAAATAGTGAGAATTGTTGATCAATGCTCTAATGGAGGGTTGGATTTGGATGTGAATGTCTTTAAGAGGATTGACACTAATGGAAATGGAAACTCCAAAGGTCATCTTATTGTTAACTATCAGTTTGTCAATTGTTGAGATTTCTACTCTGATTTCATTTCATTCTTCTAGAAGAAGAAAGAAAAATCATGTTCTAATGAATAAAGTTTGAATAATAAAATATGAAATAAAGGTTCCTTTAATTTATGAGCTCGGTTGAGGGAAGTAAAATAAGTTTACAACCCTATGCCTATGGTTTTTTTTTTTTTTTTTTTTTTTCTAATACAACAACGACAATACCGAAGAATCAAAATTTTAACTTTGAGAGCGGAAGGTCATACACTATTGAAAATAATTTTTAAAAAAATTGCTTTGAAATACTTTTATCATATAAGTATTACAATTAAAAAAAGTGTTACATGATAGGGTTATATACTTAACCAAAGTTTCCATCCATATAACTTTCTTTGATAATATTGCATATATACAACTCCCTAATCCCCTCCAGAACTAAACTAAATCGACTCTCAATATTTTGTAGCAACTAAATGATCGAAGGGAAGTAAATAATTAAGCCGACAAAAAAAAAAAAAGAAAATTAAACTATTTTTAGAAAATTATTATAAATAAAAAAAATAAAAAATAATTTATAAAATAATTAAAATTTTAATTTTTATCTAAGATAGACTGCAATAAACCGAGATAGACATTTATTCATGTCTATCTAGTAAAGTGATAGATGTCTATCTGAGTCTATTGCAGTTTAACACCTATAAAAAGGTAAACTTTTGCTATATTTGTAATTTCTCTTCAACAACTTTTCTATTTTTGAAAACCTCTCATATTTTTACCCTCACTTTTTTGGATTTTGTTAAATGAAAATTTTGAACTAATAATTGTTTCAATTTAAACCCAACACTCTCGTGAGTGTATTAATTTATACCTTCCACTATGTTTCATTTGGATTAATTAAACATCCTGCAATACTCATAATTTTATCAATTAAATTCTTAAACTCTCTATGAAAATCATCCATTCATCATCTTTAATTTTCCATTTTGTTAATCTTACATTTAAAGAAGTCTATACATAGACTTAATTTTAATAAAGATTCTAAATTGATTTATCTATGAAAATTTTTGCGTTGAAGTTGGAACAATTACAGATATCATATTATATTTTTTGAATGAAATCTAAAAGAATGAAGTGTAAATTAATATATTTATAAAAATTTAAAATTTAAATGGATACAAATATAAACTTAGAGTTTTTTTTTTTTTTTTTTTTTCTAATACAACAACGACAATACCGAAGAATCAAAATTTTAACTTTGAGAGCGGAAGGTCATACACTATTGAAAATAATTTTTAAAAAAATTGCTTTGAAATACTTTTATCATATAAGTATTACAATTAAAAAAAGTGTTACATGATAGGGTTATATACTTAACCAAAGTTTCCATCCATATAACTTTCTTTGATAATATTGCATATATACAACTCCCTAATCCCCTCCAGAACTAAACTAAATCGACTCTCAATATTTTGTAGCAACTAAATGATCGAAGGGAAGTAAATAATTAAGCCGACAAAAAAAAAAAAAGAAAATTAAACTATTTTTAGAAAATTATTATAAATAGAAAAAATATCAGATTATTTATAAATATATCAAAATTTTAATTTCTATCTAAGATAGACTGCAATAAACCGAGATAGACATTTATTCATGTCTATCTAGTAAAGTGATAGATGTCTATCTGAGTCTATTGCAGTTTAACACATATAAAAAGGTAAAATTTTGCTATATTTGTAATTTATCTTCAACAACTTTTCTATTTTTGAAAACATCTCATATTTTTACCCTAACTTTTTTGGATTTTGTTAAATGAAAATTTTGAACTAATAATTGTTTCAATTTAAACCCAACACTCTCGTGAGTGTATTAATTTATACCTTCCACTATGTTTCATTTGGATTAATTAAACATCCTGCAATACTCATAATTTTATCAATTAAATTCTTAAACTCTCTATGAAAATCATCCATTCATCATCTTTAATTTTCCATTTTGTTAATCTTACATTTAAAGAAGTCTATACATAGACTTAATTTTAATAAAGATTCTAAATTGATTTATCTATGAAAATTTTTGAGTTGAAGTTGGAACAATTACATATATCATATTATATTTTTTGAATGAAATCTAAAAGAATGAAGTGTAAATTAATATATTTATAAAAATTTAAAATTTAAATGGATACAAATATAAACTTAGAGTTTTTTTTTTTTTTTTTTTTTTTAAAGCGCTCAAGGTTTTAGGAGTTCAAATTAATAATATAAAAAGAACTTACGTGCAATACACCTCCTAAATTTAAGAAATGCATTAAAATGTCTTTAATATAATTTGTGAGCTAGTATAGTATTAGCTTGTGTCAAATATTCAACCAACTTTTGTATGGTGTTCAATGAACCCAAAGGACATTAGTTTTGGTCAAGGAAGAAATATGGACCCAATGATGAACAAAATGAACGTGCTAAAAAAAAAAAAGAAAAAGAAATCCAAGGGCAAAGAACTGAATAAATGTTATTTTATTAAACAAACTTAGTTTTTTTCTTTGATTTGATTGAGAGACTAAATCTTCAACCTCTAAAAAAGAAGGTTTTAGAAATTTCGTTGGGTTGAACTCATTTTGCATTGAATTTGTAAATTTAATCTTATTCAAATATGCACTCAAATTTTAATGAGTATTTTTAAACATTCAAGTCTCGTTTGATAACTTTGTTTTAAAAAAGAAAAATTTATGCTTATTTTCTTTTACATTTTATATTATAGTTCTCAAATTTCTTGAAAAAGCACTTGTACTATAAGTCAAATTCTAAAAAGCAAAAATAAGTTTTTGAAATCCACCTTATTTAGGCTTTGTTCGATACAATTTTGTTATTTTGCTTTTAGTTTTTAAAAATTAAGCTTATAAACTAACACTTCCTCTAACCCATGATTTCTTTCTCTCGTTATCTATTTTTTAAAAATGTTTCAAAAAATCAAGTCAAAGTTTTTAAAATTGAAAAATTAGTTTTTGAAAATTAGTTTTTATTTTTGAAATTTGGCTAAGAATTCAAATGTTTAGTTAGAAAATGTGAAAATCATAGTAGGTTGTAAGAAAACCTACATAATTTTTAAAAGCTAAAAACAAAAATCAAAATGATTATCAAACGAGATATTAATTAGTTTTAAATATTTGGTTTGGTTTTGACTTATTTATAGTTTACTATGACCTCATCCTTCCCTTTCATTTGGTTTTTCCATTGGACCTTTTGTCGCACATTAAGCTCCATCATCTTTCTTTGATTGTTTATTATATGTTTAGCCTTTGTGGACAATTTTATCCCTTAGGTCCAAAATTACTCACAACAAAGACTATATAACTTGTTATCATTTTACATAATTGATCATTAGTCAAAAAAATTAGTACTTGACAAATTGTAAAAACTATTCATAAAAATATGATATAATAATTACAATTTCCTCCCTAAACTTTAAATTGTAAAAATCCATTCTTTGCATAAAATGGACTTTCTTTTACCAATTTCTTAATTTCTTTTAGCCCACTTTTGACTTTAGCATCGCAACCAAGCCAAAGTCACCTCTATCTTTTTTAAAACAAGCAAATAACAACCGCTAGTCCATTTAATGGAGAGCACCAATTGTTGCAATTATAAAAGTTTAAGAATTTAATTTTTACAATTCAAAGTTTAAGGAGGAAATTAAAATTATTGTCGCCAGTCGCCATATGCCCGAGACGACGTAGAGTGGTCGATGTTCTTGAAAAGAGTTAATTTAAAAAAAGAAAAAAAGGAGTCCACACCAATTCTTTTACGGTGTGATTGAACACCGAAGTAAAATAAATAATTTTTAATTAAAACATAAAACTGGTCTACGAAAACTAGAGTTGAGTTTGGAGTCATTTGTGTATGGGGAAGGGGTTATCACCCCACAACACCCATTAAGCAAAACGGTGAACAATTTATTTTTATCTTGAATTGAAAATATTCTTTAATTGTTTTAAGAAAATAATGTCTTATTTTACCCCTCAGTGTTCCAATATTGGAAGCAACGATCCCATAAAATAAGTAGAACAAATTTCGTCAATTTGACTATATTATAATTGAGGAAAAATTCCTCACCTCAAGAAAGTGAGAAGTTATTACATTTTTCTCAAAATCTGTCATAGGATAGTCTTTAAGTAAATGAAGTTTTTTTTTAAACATTAATTAAATTCACTTTTTCGAGATCAAATCTGGGACTGCCAAAGATGTGATCTCTCACCTTAAGAATTCTAGGAGATCAGACTCTCAAATTTCTTAGATTCCATCATAAATGGTCTTAAAAACAAGTTCTTAGAAAAATAATTGATTAGAAAATCTTTTAAAATCATAGATTAATTTGTGAATGCTCGAAGACACAAAATGTATAATTTTAAAGAAAAGAAATTTAAATGATTTAGGAAGAGTCTTGTGAGAAATTTTAAGAAAACTCAGATAAATTTAAATTAGAAGGATTTTAAAACTTTGAGAAATTTTAATTTAGAAAGATTTAAAAAAAAATTTTGGGAAATTTTAATTAGAATTTAAATAATACTTAATATGAACTTTATATAAGAGAAACATAATTAAAGAAGCATCATAATAAATTAAGCAAATATAAAAGGGCACAATAAAAAATAAAAAAAAAAACATATCTCTTAATTAAAATAAAGATTAAGAACATTAGACTAATATCACTTAACTAAAACACAAAATGAATATATTAAAATAGTGACAAAACAAAATTCTTGAAAGATAAAATGATTAAATGTGATACTTAAGATAAAATAGACAAATAAAGATCAAGAAAAAGACCAAATAAAGAATATTAAAAAAATAAACTCAAGAAAAGAAATAATAATAATAATAAATAAATAAATAAATAAGGTAAATAGAACACCGAGTAGTAAAATGAAACAATTAAATTTATATAACTTTCTAATGGTATGTACTTCATTTGAATTTAAATTCTCATCCCTCACATTTATCATAAATAACAAAAGTCCTACTAAAGATAATTATAATACTTATTTATTAACTAAAAATAGAAGGCAATACTTATTTATTGATATTCTCTTTACCATGCACATGGATCTTCATAAAATTAAAACCACAAATGTTGAATATTTTTTGAGATGTAAATGCAATGTCACGTTATTCATATGTACACATTAGTTATTTTATTAAAAAAATTGGTGGGGTTAATTTAGTAGAAGTCTCTTTTAATTTTAATATTTTTTTTTGAAAAAAAAAAATTTCTTAATGTGCTATGGGTAATGTTGAAAGGTAAGTTCACGTGAAATTGTTGTTTTCATTTTCATTAAACGTCGTTGATATTGACTTATATACAATAGAATATATAAAAAAAAAGGACAGTAATTTTGTGTCACGTATTAATTTGTCTTTTCAAACAATCTTTATTAAAAACACTGAATTTGAGCATGAAATGTCTATATGAATAAACGATTTTAGAGACACGAATGGTGACATAAATTATTAATTATGTTAAAATAAGAGGCAACACTAACCATTTTAGAAATTTATTGAATGAGTAAATTATTAACGCAAATTAGTCTTGTAAAATAGTTGTCAAATTAGGACCTTAATTTAGGCTAAGAATTTCCTTTTCTATGTCAGTGTTTTGTGTATAAAATCTTTAATAGAATTTTTGAGTATTAATTACAATATTTTATTCAATAATATACTCAAATTAACACGGTGCCGTTGCCGTCTGTTTGTATTAGTCGATTGTGAAAGACTGGGTGATCACCATTTGAATCTAAAACTAAGCTTTTTTGTATTTTCAGTTTCCTGTTTAACATACATCTATAACCTTAAATAGATTTTCTTTTTCTTTTAAGTTCAAGGAACTGCTATGCACAAAATTAAAAAGATTAAAAGAAAAAGGGAAAATTTTCCAATTTCAAATATGAAATAAAAATAGAGAGTAGAGGTTTTAGGTTGCACTACAGCCATTTCAAAGTTCTGTTTTACTTTGCTTACAGGAGAGAATCATTATTAAGGGTTTAATTATAGAGAAATTGTTTCAAATAGACTCCACCTCAGAATATATATTAAAAAATGTCTCAAATCATGAGTTCTCAACATTTTTCTTTATTTTTATCTTACCAAAGGACCTTTATCATAATTAGTTATTATATAATCTATTTTGAATTTGGCAAGTTTGAAATGCAGCATATAAGGAAAGGGTTTTTTTTTTTTTTTTTTTTTTTTAAATAAATGTTTTTTTTTTTTTTTTTTTTTTTAAATAAATGTTTTTTTTTTTTTTTTTTTTTTTAAATAAATGTTTTTTTTTTTTTTTTTTTTTTTAAATAAATGTTTTTTTTTTTTTTTTTTTTTTTAAATAAATGTTTTTTTTTTTTTTTTTTTTTTTAAATAAATGTTTTTTTTTTTTTTTTTTTTTTTAAATAAATGTTTTTTTTTTTTTTTTTTTTTTTAAATAAATGTTTTTTTTTTTTTTTTTTTTTTTAAATAAATGTTTTTTTTTTTTTTTTTTTTTTTAAATAAATGTTTTTTTTTTTTTTTTTTTTTTTAAATAAATGTTTTTTTTTTTTTTTTTTTTTTTAAATAAATGTTTTTTTTTTTTTTTTTTTTTTTAAATAAATGTTTTTTTTTTTTTTTTTTTTTTTAAATAAATGTTTTTTTTTTTTTTTTTTTTTTTAAATAAATGTTTTTTTTTTTTTTTTTTTTTTTAAATAAATGTTTTTTTTTTTTTTTTTTTTTTTAAATAAATGTTTTTTTTTTTTTTTTTTTTTTTAAATAAATGTTTTTTTTTTTTTTTTTTTTTTTAAATAAATGTTTTTTTTTTTTTTTTTTTTTTTAAATAAATGTTTTTTTTTTTTTTTTTTTTTTTAAATAAATGTTTTTTTTTTTTTTTTTTTTTTTAAATAAATGTTTTTTTTTTTTTTTTTTTTTTTAAATAAATGTTTTTTTTTTTTTTTTTTTTTTTAAATAAATGTTTTTTTTTTTTTTTTTTTTTTTAAATAAATGTTTTTTTTTTTTTTTTTTTTTTTAAATAAATGTTTTTTTTTTTTTTTTTTTTTTTAAATAAATGTTTTTTTTTTTTTTTTTTTTTTTAAATAAATGTTTTTTTTTTTTTTTTTTTTTTTAAATAAATGTTTTTTTTTTTTTTTTTTTTTTTAAATAAATGTTTTTTTTTTTTTTTTTTTTTTTAAATAAATGTTTTTTTTTTTTTTTTTTTTTTTAAATAAATGTTTTTTTTTTTTTTTTTTTTTTTAAATAAATGTTTTTTTTTTTTTTTTTTTTTTTAAATAAATGTTTTTTTTTTTTTTTTTTTTTTTAAATAAATGTTTTTTTTTTTTTTTTTTTTTTTAAATAAATGTTTTTTTTTTTTTTTTTTTTTTTAAATAAATGTTTTTTTTTTTTTTTTTTTTTTTAAATAAATGTTTTTTTTTTTTTTTTTTTTTTTAAATAAATGTTTTTTTTTTTTTTTTTTTTTTTAAATAAATGTTTTTTTTTTTTTTTTTTTTTTTAAATAAATGTTTTTTTTTTTTTTTTTTTTTTTAAATAAATGTTTTTTTTTTTTTTTTTTTTTTTAAATAAATGTTTTTTTTTTTTTTTTTTTTTTTAAATAAATGTTTTTTTTTTTTTTTTTTTTTTTAAATAAATGTTTTTTTTTTTTTTTTTTTTTTTAAATAAATGTTTTTTTTTTTTTTTTTTTTTTTAAATAAATGTTTTTTTTTTTTTTTTTTTTTTTAAATAAATGTTTTTTTTTTTTTTTTTTTTTTTAAATTTCGACAGCATTAATTGAATACATGGAAGTTATTTTATTAAAAAAAAATTAATAATAAAGATTGCAGCAATGAATGGCTATTATAGTAATTAACATGTTATATAAAATCTCTAATTATTTTGTGTTAGACACATTTGTAAATATTTGAAGTTTTCAACATTAAGTCCTACTTTTGTCTATTTATGGAGAAACCTTTTTTTATTAAAAAAAGAAAAAAAAAGGTGGTGGGTTAATTTAGTAAAAGTCTTAGTTATTTAAGTAACAAGGTCTTTTTAATATAAGTGTAATTTTGAAATGTCATGTGAAATTGTTGTTTTCATTGAACGTCATTGGCTTATCCATAGATAATAGAATATAGGAAATGGGCCAGTAATTTTCTGTCACGTATTAAATTGTCTTTACGAACAATCTTTATTACAAACACCAAAATGGAGCATGAAAAGTCCATACAATAAACGATTTAAAAAATAATAATAATAAAAAGTAAAATAAAACATTAATGGCAACATAGTTTTTTTAACTATGTTAAAAAAAGGTAATACTAACCATTTTTGGAGCTTCTTAGAATATTTACGATGTTTAAATAAATAAATTAGACTTCTCTAGCGATATGTTGAGGTGCGTTAAAAAAAAAAATCCAAAAAATATATTAGTGTTTCTTTAGGATTTATCGAATTCTAGAAAATTCTTCTAGACAAGGATCAGAAAAGAATTTTAGAAATAACTAGGACAGTTAAGAGTGAGGAAAGTGAGTAAGTGAGCATTACGAGAGAGGAAAAATGTCATTCTCTCAAAAGAATGTTTGTATTATTTGTATTTCCTTAACAAAAGTTTCTTTCTTTCTAGTGATTGTCTCTTCTTCCTTTTGTGCTAATTTCTTCAAGAAAACTATACTCATCAACATGAGCATAAGTGAGCAGTAATTGACATATACTCTTCCTTAATGTAAGAGGTTCAAATCCAAACATATATATGTCATGTTTGTTGTAAAAAAAAAGAAGTTAATATAACTAATTGCACCTAAATAATTTCAATTATGTTAACACAAATTTAATACTTTATATCATTTAACTCGTCCTATAGTATTGCCTTTTTAATACGTAAAAAGTTCAAAGTCATTCACTCCGTAATTCTTGTAATAACATTATCAAGAATAGAATAAAGATACAAAAATTATCAGAAATATTAATAATAATAAAGAATGCAAAGGGGATTTCCACCAATTAAGGAAAACAATCTTAAGGCTTCAAAAGTCAAAATATCTAAGGGTATTATTTGTCTTTCCAAAATATATATAGGCAATCATGAATTCTATATCTGGAAAAAAAAAAAAAAAATACTTAACATTTCATGCAAACTTAAAAAAAAAAAAAAAAAAAAATACAATTAATTGGATCAATAGGTGCACTTGAAGGTGGCCAGCACCCTCATGCTATCCTACTGCTTCACAGTATGAATATTCAATGAGTACAGTACAGAAGAAGCAAAGAAAACCCAAGCCAAGAGACAGAGAAGAGGGATAGAAATAAGCCCCCCAAGCAAGCAATACAGCAAGTTAACAAAAAACATTTAAGTTTAGAACAATGGTAGCTGAGCTATATTCAGTGAAAAGCTTGGAGATGTGAGACCAGTACCCCGTGAGTGTGCAAATGTCTTCCCATAGGTTGAGGATGCTATTTTATTTATCATTGAAAGTGTGGTTGTTCCTCTCAATCCAAATGGTCCACAGAACAACATCCGAGGAGTTGAAAGATATGACGAGTTTTTCTGGTTGTTGCAGAGATTGAGCAAAGGTCGTTGATGGAGTTGATACATAGCATCCTTGATCAATGATATATTGAAAATAGCAGCAGTTCCTAGCTTCCAAAACGGTATGTCCATACCTCATTTGTTTTACCTATTCATATGTTTTTTTGATAATTATATATGTAGCGTCAATCAAAGTTCCTAATCCACTACCATCTAAGCTTCATATTAGATTATATGATATTAAATTTTCTTTCACCCATCAACTTAAGCTTTTAGGTCAACCGACGATTCAACGTGATATCATATTAGTGGTTCAGGGAAGTCCTATGTTCAAACTCCTACAATAAGCTTTTAAAGATTGTATTTACGTGATGTTCCACTTAAAAAAAAAAAACTTACTAGAGAAAAAAGTAAAAGCTCAAAGTCCTAAGTTCAAAGATGATCGCAACATTAAATAGAATCAATCTCAAACCATAGATGTCATCAATACCAACAAAAAGAAACAGGTAAAGTTACAAGTTTAATACTTGAATTTTGAGGGTTGTATTCATGTTCCTAAACTTTTGGAAGTAATTAATATATTTTTTAATTTTTAATTTTGTATCTATAATAGATTCTATACATATTCAAAAAATTTAAGAATTGATTAATCTATTACATATATTTAAATTTTATGTCGAGTGAAATCCTAAAGTTAAGAGACTAATATATATTAAACACAAAATTAAAAATTCAAGGACCATATTTAAAAATTTTTACAATTTCATAGCCCTATTAGACACAAATCTAAAAAATTCAGAAAAATCAAGTAAACAATCCAACAAATCTTTCCTTGACTTGACAAGAAAAACAATTTTTAAAAAAGTTTTAAAAAACAAAATAAAAATGAAGGATACACAACAATACTCTAAGCCCTAACGCTAAGTAATACATATATATATATATGACACTTTCAAAATCAACCCAAATAGATCATAAACTTAACACTAGAATTGAAACCAAATCTATATAATTCTTTTTCTAAAAAAATATATATGAGAGGGAAGAATCGAACTTTTGACCTCACGATTAATAATAAAAATTTTATGTCAAATTACCATATTGGTCAAACTCATACTTAAAAAATGTATGAATTGAAAAAGATCGATATACAATTTCAAGGACGTCTAGGCTGGAATATATCAATGGAATAATAATCAATATTTCTCCATCAGACATGAAGACACACACATCTTCATTAATTTGATAAGCATCATATAATCATATGGCTTCATCAAAATTTGAATATTAATAGAAAAGTAACCCTTTTTTCCCTATAAATAGAACCATCTAATTCCCCAAGAAAGCGAAAAAAAAAAAAGAAAAAAAAAGAAATATAGATAGAGAGAAAAAGGATGGAGAAAGGAAGTTTGGTGATTTTGTTGTTGGGTTTGTGGGGGAGCATGGTCGGTAGTGGCGAGGGGCAAAGCGCAAGCAATGTGTGGGCAACCTATAATTTGTACAATCCTCAAACCATAAACTGGAACTATGCAACAGCCAGTGTGTTTTGTGCAACTTGGGATGCTAATAAGCCTTTGAATTGGCGCAGCCACTATGGTTGGACTGCCTTTTGTGGCCCCATCGGCCCTACCGGTCGAGATTCTTGTGGCCGTTGCCTTAGGGTATGCATCCAACTCTCTCGTGTTCGATTCGATTTTGATTCTATTTCGATTGCTGGGCTGTTTTTCATATAGTTTGTCTGGGAGATTGAGAAAGAAATTAAGTAGATGAATATTATGCTTGTGTTTGTATTTTTTTTTTTTTTTTTTTTTTTAAGAAGAATGTTTACAATATCAAACCATTGACTTTTTAAATAATAATAAGTGTCTTGCTTAGATTGGTATAATGTTTTGTTGATTATTGTCATTAAATTTTTGTTTTGTATTTGCATAGAAAGTTGCATGGTATCTTGAACTTGAGTTTTTTAGCAACCAAAGAATACTTGCGGAAGCTACGTTGACTTTCTTATGTGATTTTTGGTTTATTTTTGTTGCATTTAATAGTTAAGAAATTCCCTGCTATTTTTAGACGACTAAAAATAATATTATATACATATATTCTAGGTTAATTATTTTAATTGTCAAAATTGTTAAAAATATTTTTAAATATAGCAAAATATCATTAAAATTGTTAAAAATATTTTTAAATATATCAAAATATCATTGTTTATCCGTAATAGACATTGATCCACAATCATAAATGATAATGGTCTATCAATGTCTATTAGTGTCTATCACTACTTTTTGCTATATTTATAAATAAATTTGGCTCATTTAATTGTTATAGTTAAAAACAATCTTTTCTTTCTATCTATATATTACATTTAGAGAGTAAGTAAATCCAATAATATTTTTTTATTTCCAAAAGTTATCTGAATTAGGCTCTTACTAACACTACAACAAATAGGACAATTAGGGACGAAACAAAAATGTGTTATTTTAATAGGTAAACTTGAAGATAAATTAATATTTCTTAGAGATATTTTTAAAAATAAAAAAAATTGTTGAAAGTAATTACAAATATAATAAAATTTTACTTTTTATTTGTGATAGATCAAAATAGATGCAGATAAACAGCTATCACTTTAGCAGATAGACACGGATAGATGTGTATCTAGGTCTACTGCGGTTTATCATAAATAAAAAGTTAAAGTTTGCTATATTTATAAATAGTTTAATACTTTTTTCTGTTTTATAATAATTTTTTATTTGTTTTAAGTTTTTAAAAAATTAAGTACAAAAAATGTTTTTAAATACTTTAAAAGTTCAATTTAAACATGCCTCTAAAATAAAATTTTATACGAAATTAAAAGACTTTAAAGTTTAATTTTAATTAACTATTGGATATTTCTTAATATAAATAGGCTAAATTATGAAACTTTTTTATTAAAGTTTATATAGGATAAGTTTTGTTTTCAATTAAGTATTTACGTACTAAAAAATTGTAGGTACTTTTAATGGTTAATATGAGCATAATTCGGTTGTAATTGATATGTACTATTTTTCTTAAAGTCGTAAATTCAAAATCACATATTTTCTCAATTTTTTGAATAATTTGCTTAAAATAACCAATTGTTTGCGAGCTTACATCAACTATAATTAGCATGCACTCCTTTCTTTAAGGCGTTGGAGGCTTGATTATTTCCGATCCTTGCAATCATTTTACTAAAAAATCCGATTAGGTAGAGATACTATTGCCCTTTTTGTTTAAAAATGACAAAGTTAATATATTTCAAACCTAATCAAAGGGAAAAAATTGGTTGTGTGCAGGTGAGAAACAGAGAAACAGGAGACGAAGAAATAGTAAGAATTGTGGATCAATGCAGCAATGGTGGGCTAGATTTGGACTATGGTGTGTTTCAAAAATTGGACACTAATGGAAATGGCTTTGCTCGTGGCCATCTTCTAGTTGATTACCACTTTGTTAATTGCTAAAACGATTGGAAAGTTAACTTGGTGTATTGAATAAATTCTCCAAGATTTGTATCTATTTCTATCCCAACACTCTAATAAATCTATGATATATGTAAAACTTTTTAATTAAAATTGGTTTGGGCTATTAATTATAAATTTTAATTTTATGTCTAATGGAATTCGAGTATGTTTTATTGATAATATGAAAATAAGGGTTGGAATGAAAATAGAGTTGTAACTCAAAGTTTCTAGATATATGTTTAGTAATCGATTTTTGTAATTTGGATCCCTATCTATATTATTATTCAAAATGTGTTTTGAATAGAAATATTTATTAACCATGAAACTAGTTGTAGTTATCAACTATATATATATATATATATATATATATATATATATATATATATATATATATATNATATATATATATATATATAGGCTCTTATTATGAATTAATTTATGAACATCTTTTATGGTGTAAATTTTGTATCATTATTATTTTGGCTATTTTCAAATATAAAAAATGAACTAAAATATTTACAAATATAACAAAATTTTACTGTCTATCCCCGATAGATTACTATTTGTGTTTATCTGTGTCATGATAGACACAAATTATCTATCGCGATCTATCGTAGATAGACTGTGATATTTTGTTATTATTTGTAAATATTTTTAATAATTTTATCATTTAAAATAATTTCCTTTATTATATTTTACAATATCATATAATTTATAATATCATATATTATATATATAATCTTAATTTAACACAAATAAATTGAGTTTATAGCCTAAATTGCTAGGGTTATCAAAGTTTCTATCTTTTTCTAATATAATTATATATTTTACAAAATCTTGATACAGTGAAATATATATATATATATATATATATATATATCATAGAATTGAAAATATTTTTTTAAGACAAATATACTAATAAATACATATTTGCATCACTCAATGAATTCGAAAACAAAAAATAAAATTTAGATAGCATAGCAAAAAGCTCTAAACTTTTGTTTATTATTTATTTATTATGTTCAATAGATCTATGAAGTTTAAAAAACATTAAAAAATCAATAACCTATTAGACACAAATTTAAAATTAACATGAATTCATTAAACAACAAAATTGAAAGTTTGATGGCCTACTAGATACTTCTTAAATTAGTTCATTTTTTAAAGAAATATACTAATTAAATAACCAAAGAATCATAGGTGTACCATAATATTTCAACTAAGTTGACACATTCTTAGCATTCACATCACACCCCAAACCATTCTTAGCACCTCAATTCTTAAATTAGTTAAGAGACCTCTCGTACACAAAATTACAAGTTTAAGAATCTATAACACACTTTTAAAAATCTACTCTATATACTTCTTAAAGTTCGTATATTTATTGAATACAAAATATGAAAGCTCAAAAATCTATTTGAACAAATTTACAAATTTTTGAACAAAATAGCTAAACACAAAACTTTATAATTAAGATTCAAAATGTATAGTTAAAATTTTTTTTTATTATTCTTAGACTTCAACAACATGTGAGAGTAACATCTCTCTCTATTTTTCTTTTTACAATAGTAGAGATGAAAATTAAACTTTTAACTTACAGAAAAAAGAGTCATATCAATTATCATCAAACTAAGTTTTCTTTAGTTAGATGACATATCTCCTTCATTATTTATTTATTTTTTCTTGGACGACATATATCTCTTCATTACTAGTTGTGTTGATGATAAATTATTTAATACGACTTGACATATTTCAAAATGACTATTATTTTATGTCCCTAGACATGTGAAAATAAAACTGTTAATTGTTAATTTTTCTTTTTTTTTTTTTTTTTAATAATGCGCATCTACCCGTTATGTGTATGTGGGGGGGTCATGTTGAATATTTTCCTTTTTTGTTTTCTTAGAAAAATAATAGGATAGTAATGACGTTATAAAAATTGATGGCAGTGATAACATTTTGTAAACAATAACAGAATTAAATACCACTGTGGTACTTCAGAAAGAAAGAAAAAAAAAAACCCACTGTGGTCTCTTTTGATCCATTCTAACTAAAATAATTTGGATTAAGTGATTAATTATAGGTTTAGGGTAGTTTGTATGCACTATTCTCAGGAAGGAAGTCGAGGTTTGATCCTCGTCTCACTGCAATTGTTATACTTAGGAATAGTAAAACAGTTAGTAACAATATGATAATAGATTAGCAATGAGTCAAAGTGTTTGACTCAGTGGTATTCTTAGAGGTTAGAGGTTCAATCTCCCACTCCGGACTAGTGGTCGGCAAAGAGCAATGGTAACCACTACAATATAGTGGAAAAGAGAGAGAAATTGATCATTAAACACTCAAAAATCATTTTTACATAAGTTGATTATTAAATTTTAAATCTACATGTTGATATTTCAATGATTATAAAAATACAAATGGTTAAATTAACATAATATCACTAATGTGACATAATTCTAGTTATAATAAGAGGTTTTAAGACATATTGAAAAAGTGTGAATAGGCTATTTATTAATCTAAATATTCTTTTATTGATTTCTTGTTTTTTACCACATTTCATAAATATGTGCTGATATATCAACGCTGTTTTTTGTAAAGGATATATAACATTTCATAAATATTAAGAATGTTTTGATAATTTTTCTCAACAATTAGTTTTTATTTTGAATTTCTTTTTCTTCAATACAACAAATGTGTACTAAATATGAGGTATGTAAATTTGAGCCTCCAATCTCAAGAGAATGAGCATACATCAGTTACCTATGCATTCATACTAACTTATTTTGAGAATTCGTTGGCATATCCATATTAATTTAGATCATGCGTTATATCCAATATTTATTAACATAAGCATAATTTAGAGGTATATAATTAGAATGTAGTCCTCTTAAGGTCAGAAGTTTAAATCTCCGTACTCCACAATTATTGTATCAATATTCCAAAAAGTTGTTCTATCAAAGTAAATGTCTAATCAACTATATGTTTAATCAATTTGTTCTATCAAAGTAAATATTTATATAGACTTAGATGGAACCATTTTACACAATTGAGAACTTATGAAATATATAAATAGTTTACAAAGTAAAACAAAATAAAAAATAATTAAAATAATAATTATATAAAAAAAAATAAAAAAAAAAAAACACATACCCACATTGTACTCAAAAAAATTCTTAGCAAAAACTAGCTAATATTCTTGAAACAACATTGTTGTAAACGATTGCAGGCCATTGTGAGTAGACATGATCAAAAAAAAAAAAAAAAAAACATAGTTGTATATAGGAAGATACTATGATATATTGGAGATGACAAAATTCTCTTCATATTCTTATTCAAATCTCCAAAGTTGGAGAGTTCAATCTTCCCTCTATAAATTAAATTCTCCCCCAATGCATTAACAACTACAAATTCTCCAAAAACAACAACAATTAACAACAAAAACAACGATATGGAGACAAATAGTTTGATGTTTGTAATGCTGTTGTGTTCATGTCTTGTAATGATGTCCAAAGCTCAAAGTGGGAGCAATATTAGAGCAACATTTAACTTATACAATGCCCCACAAATCAATTGGGATTTGAGTGCTGTGAGTGCTTTTTGTTCAACATGGGATGCTGATAAGCCTTTGGAATGGCGTAGCCAATATGGATGGACTGCCTTTTGTGGCCCTGTTGGCCCTCAAGGCCAAGACTCCTGTGGCCTATGCTTATTGGTATGCTTTCACGCTCATCCGACAATGTTTTGGTACCTGTTTGAAATGACTTTTAAAACATTTTTAACCATTTAAAAAGATGTTAATGTTGTTTTGTTTTTGGATGACAAGAACTACTTATCGTACACACACTTCAACACTTTTTTCTTTTACATTCATCTTTCTCACATGTACATTTTGAAATTAGTTTCAATCACGAGACTTAATCTCCTAAATATGACCTCTTTCTGTATATCCCTACAGTTATTTGACATTGTCTACTTTGAATTTGGACTTGGATGAATTTGTTTATGGATCCTAGGTTGAAACAGACCAATTAAGCAAAGGGAGATATTGTCTTTAGCACTGTGAATATTATTCATGACCTCTTTTTTCCCTTTTTTTTTTTTTTTTTCTTTTTCTTCCATTTATGAAAACATTGAGACCTAATATAAAATAAATTAGTAGGATAATGTAAGACTTAGACAACATTATGTAACTAAATTTAGTGAAATATTAATCTCTGTAACTTAAATACAATTCAACTATTTAAAACATATATGTCCAACAAAAATACTAGAGGTTTGAATCCCGAACTCCCCCCACATTTTGTTAAATAAAAAAATAATAATAATAATTAAAAAAAAAAAAATCTCTCTAACCCTCTTTTATGTAGTGTGTTAGCTATGCGAAAATAATAATAATAATAATTTGTTTGATGATGAAGAGAATTAATACATGAATATACAGGTGACAAACATTGAAACAGGTGCTCAAGAAACCGTGAGAATTGTAGATCAATGTAGTAATGGAGGCCTGGATTTGGACGTTGGAGTGTTTCAAAATCTGGACACCAATGGAAATGGCAATGCTAATGGCTTTCTCACAGTCAACTATGATTTTGTGAGTTGTTGATGAAGATGAAGGAAGAAAGGGGAAAATTTGTATGTATAATGGCTAATGAATATTATTCGCTAATATATATATATATATATATATATATAAGTCGTCCATTTTATTTTGTATTAAATAAAGTAAGATAAAATAAAATAAAATAAGATATCAATATATATCTCTAAATGTTGGAGGTTATCTGCTAGTCATCCCCTTTTTTCCGCTGTGAAGATGAAAATTCATACATCTTACTATAACTTTGGTGGAGAAAGTTCATATACATTTGTTGTTAGCTTTTGAAATATTTTTTGGTAACTTGCACTTCTAAAGAAAGCAGTGGTAATATATAGAGTGATTAATTTGTGCTTGGTACATTTCTAACTTACTAACCAATATCCAGATTTTGTTTGAATACTTTTTTAAGTCTTTAATTTAAAACATAAGTCATTGGGAAAGAAATCAACTGCTTAAAATGGATTTTAGAAGTCATTTGTATTTAAATGAAAATGATTTTAAGTTAATTCAAACGGACTCATAATTCAATTTTACCAAGTGTATTTTAGTCCTCATAATCACTCTTTTGACGACTGCAAAATTGATTCCAATCCCAATGTTAGAGTGTGCTTGGAATGCATTTCAATTTTTAAGTGTTTAATTTAATAAATAAGTTATTTTGAAAAAAAAAATTAGAGTGTTAGACAACCACTCAAAATAGATTTTGAAGTGTATTTTAAACAATTTTTATTAAAATAAATTTTTTAAAACTATTTTTTTTCTCAAATCAATCCAAACAAATCCTTAATCAGAATAATTTGTTTGATAACATGACTATATGCATTTGAAAAAAAAATGATTTTTCACCAACCATTTAATTAAATCATTGTAATATTTTCAAAAAGGTAGTTATTAAAAACTTTTTTTTTTCTTTTTATATTTGACTAAAATTTTATATGTTTAAATATGAAAACTATATATTAAAAAATTTAGAGGAAACCAGCGTAAATTTAAAAACCAAAAAAATAAAAATAAAATCATAATAAACATAGTCTTAAAAAAAAAAAATTATATTTTTTGGTTCAACGAGAGATTATGACAATTCAATTATGTTCATTTGGACCAGAGTGTTTTATATTATTATATATCATGTTTTTTTTATGTAATATGTTCATAAAAGAACACACATGAACAACTTTAATACCTTTCATCATTTAATTTTGAAATCGAATTCTTATATATAACTTTTGTAATTAAAAAAAGAAAAAGTATTACAAATAGAAAAAATATTAAACTATTTATAAATATAAAAAAAAAATTAATTGTATGTCAGTGATAACTGCGATAGACTTTAGTAGCTCATTTAGCTATATTTGAGAACAATCCTTCAAAATATTATATTATAATATGATTAAAGATAGAATAAATTACAAAAATAAATGAATGTAGAGGTCTCACTTAAATCTCTTATTATTAATATTATATGATATTTTATTCATATGTTTGTTATATTTCGTTTTAATTTTAATTCTTATATATAATGGAAATTTTGTGGTGCACAACCACAACCATATAAAAATATCAATAGGCATGAATAAAAATTCAACTTTTGGTGATGAAAGGACCTCAAGGTCCAAATCCTCCTTGCAGAAGATGAAAGAAAGGGACAAAAAGATTATGTGATGATTAATAAACCTTATTTGTCATCATACCCATTAAATTACAATTGAATTTATACATCTTAAATTATACTCATCTTTTTTCACAATCCACGTCTATACAATAGATTAAAAAAAAATCAAAAATATTATTAAAAAAATGCAAGATTCAAATATACAAATCTAGAAAAATAGTAAACATTTTTTATGCAATGATTGAATTCCAAATGATTCATATTTGGGTGCATCTCGTAGGGGTACTCATTTTTTCGCAACCTAATCCAACCACATAGAAAAAAATAAAAAAAATATTATTGAAACACAGTTTGTCACGTGAAAGATTATATTAGACAAGTAGGTACACTGCAAAAAAATGATTACAGCTTAGAATGCCCTAAAGTATTTTTCTCTTGAAACTCCATTGGATAACAATTACTCCCTATTTAAAAATCAGTCAATTTTTTATTAAGAAACGTTGGTGATTGATTCAAAGTGACAAACCAGAATCTTCATCCTCATCCAAGGATGAAGCATAGACAAAATATAGAGCCCAAATTAAACCGAACACCCCAGCCAGAATCCACCCAAGAAGGTTGTTGCTTAAACCAAAAGGCAGCCCTGTGCCTTCTGTGCTCAACCTCTCATCCACCAGCGCCACTGCCGGACCCGCTGCCGCCAATGCAGCCATCGCCACCGCTGCCACCGTCCCCGAAACCATGCTTTCTTCTGACTTCTTTCCTTCTGCCTTCTCTTCCACCCTACCCTTTACCCCTCCCTTCTTCATCTTTTGCAACATAGGCAACCCTGAAAAGAAAAAAACACTCCCCTTCCAATTTTCTTTCCCATGAAACTCTATAATCAACAACCACATTCGATAAATTAACTACGAGCACATGTCTAAACCATTTGAGTTATGTTCAGACAAAAATGTATATTAGACTCCCTCTTATCTACTTCCTCGTGATTCGATAATAAATATGATGTTCTCTATTTATTTACATAGATTCAAACTTAAATGGCCTTCATGACCTAAATCTCGGTCCATTGGTCGATCGAAGGGCGGCTAATGAAAGGGAGAAGGTAAGATGAACAAAAGTCAACCCAATTTAACCTTTCACATATATTCTTCATCAAATCTAAACTTATTACCTAACTTTACCATATCTAATCAAAACATGTCAACTGATGCGAAACTAAACAACATAGACATTGGGGAAAGCTGAAATAACTGGGAACTAATGCTATTTTTACAACCAGATTCAATTTGACCAAAATGATTGTTAAACTATAGAAACAGAACATTGAGCCAAAACCCAGTTCAATTCTTCAAATGAAGAGAGAGAAAGTTTAAGCTTTTTTCTGTAATTGGGTAATAAAACGTAGTGAAAAAGCTGTTTGGAATTGAAGAAACTTACTGTGAGCTGCCATTGTTGGGGATGGAAGAACCTTGGATGATCCTTTGAGTAAAAGGCTGGAGTGAGAAAGCAGAGAGGAAGCCATTTTTTCCAGCCAAAAACAGCTGCTTGAGGGTGAGGGGAAAGGCTTTGATTGGCTTTAACACTTGGATCTGAAGAATTTGCTTCTATTTTTTTGTGTTTTGAAGAGTGGGCAGCGGAAAGTTTTCATTTTTATGCACCACACAGTTTGGATATGAGAACAGCCAAACAGTTTTCTATTCTCAATCCTCATTCATCCAATCTTTGCTCTCCACGTGTCCCTCCCACCATCCATGTGCAATAGTGAAATATTGAGTCATAGTCTATGCCTGGGAGAGAAATAAAGTAAACTGCTCAAATGCGACCTTTTAAAAGTAAAGTTTTCTAACCATTTGCTAGCTGTCACCAAACAAAAATTTGGATAATTGTTCTCTTGTTCCCTCTCGCTGCTTTTTTTCTCTCGTCTTCTCGATCCTTCACATGTCGGGGTTGCAAGTTTGAGAAAACATTGCACATTGCCGATCATCACTGTTGCATCATCCTCACACCACGTGAAGTCGTTGCTCGCTAAAAGGATCAAGTGGCAACGGCTAAACACATGAGAGAGGAGGAAGAAAAAGAGAAGAACCAAACAAAAAATAAAATAAAATAATACTAAAACGAGCTTGAAATGGTTAATTTTGAAAATTCAGGTCAAATCCCATGATTTAATACAATTTGAACTTCTAAGCTTTTCTAACCTCAAAGCTGGAGTTATATAACCACTACCATATCGAGTTCTAAATTCTCATTTCATTCCTTTCTTTTCATTTTCAATCACAACTTTATCTTCAAATTTTCCCAACCTCAATCAATCTTCTGTTCCTTTCCAGACAACAAATATCAACATTTTGTTGTAATGGACAAACTGAGCTCAACTCTCAAGACATTAGCATACTCCTATGAGCCTTAAACTGAAATATACTTAAGTAGAGAGAGAGGCCAGAAAAGAAATATATATACACTTTTGGGCAGACAAATCTGGTAAAAAAAGGTGAGACCTGTGAACGAAGAATAAGTAAAAGGAGCCAAAAGATGGAATGAGAGACAGCATTGGACCAATTGTTCATTATATATGGGTATACCAATGAAATAAACAATCAAAGAATTCGGATTATATAATAATCATCTGCATGTTGCACGAATATGACGAACCCGAACACTTCAGGTCCGAACTCTGATGCTCATTAAACATAACAAGAAGATGCAAACGACGTACAGAAGCAAAAACAGGATTTAGAAAGTTGTCAAGGGGTCTCGACTTTTCGACAGTATGATAAGACCATAACAAAGTCCTTAGCAGATGAGCCAACAGATGCTGGAATTTTTTTCACTGTCGACGCTGTTCGAAACCACAAGTCGACCAAGTTCTGTAGCTGCTGTGTTGGTAGTACCGGCTGACCCCGACACAATATTTCCACCTGAGACGTAACAGTGATTTAAAAGTATATATATATTGGCAAAGGACTTGGGCACTTTGAGATCAATGAAGCTCATGAAAACATTTCAAGTTCTACCCCACTCCTCCTCCCCCCCCCACCCCCACAAAATAAATA
>QLSR01000282.1:1685393-1715102 GCA_031780015.1 Citrullus colocynthis
AAAAAAAAAAAATAGTTATTATATATATATAATTATTGTTTGTCAAGCTATTAATTATATATTTAAAAAAGAGTAATCATTTTAAATGACAAAATCGCTAGAAATATTTTCAAATATAGCAAAATATCTCTGTCTATCAATAATATACAGTGATAGACATTGTTAGATTACTATCAACTATCATTAATAGACAGTGATATTTTATTATATTTGTAAATAAATTGACTTATTTTGCTGTATTTGAAAACATCGCTTAAAAAACTATATAAGAAGTTTGAGGTTAGATTTGTTTTAGGGTCACCGAGTTTTCAAACTCAGTGATTTTACCCTTAAGATTTGTATTTGGTTCTATTTTAGTCACTTTTGTTAGTTTTTACATTATTTATTAACGAAAAGCTAATGATGCACTTGTTTTTTGTTAAGAAAAAAATATTTTCTTTTTTTAGAAAAATAATTTTATTTTTCTTGTTCTCTCTCCTCTTTCTCCCTCTACCTTCTCCCCCTTTTCCTTCCAACTTCTTTTTTCACCATCAATAATAGTTGTCGATGTCAACCATAACTATGAACTGTTTTGTTTCACATATTTTCGGTCCCTTCTTTTTTAAATGATATAATGGAAAATAAGAGAAAAAAAGATTGGAGGGTGAAAAAATTATAGTCGTTAGAAGCAGCAACTGTCGTTGATAGTGAAAGAAAAAGATGGAAGGTGGGGAGGGGAGAAACAAAAGTGAATATTTTTTGTTTTAATAATTAAAAATAGAGCATTATTTTTTAATAAAAAATAAGCGTCACATCGGTTTTCTACTAATTAACGAAAAAACTAACAAATTGTCCGAAATAAAATTCAATCCAAACTTCATGAGTGAAATCATCGAGTTTGAAAACTCCAAAACTAATCAAAACTTAAAAGAACAAAATATATATTTTTTTCTTTAAAAAATGTTTATGTACTTGTCAACTTTTTAGATTCTATCTTGATTTACTAAACGAGCATAATTCAACTAGCATACAAGAATGTTAATGACTACGAGATTTGTGGTTCAAATTTTCCTACCACTATTGTATTAAAAAAAAAAAATTATATGGTTTTTCTTTACCTTCATATTTCATTTTGGTCTTAAGCTCATATATTTTCTTCATATATCTAATTAGTAGTTGTCTTAGTACACAAACAAAACACAAATAACAAAAGCACGTCTTTTTTTAGTACAACAAGGGGGTGTGTATCAAACCTTCAACCTCTAAGGAAGATCATATCAAGTATCATTAAGCTAAACTCACCTTGACCTCTGAAGCACGTGTTAGAGGTAGGTGTTAGAGTTTAATTATATTTATTTAGATTTATATTAATTAATTAGAGGAAATGTATACTAATAAAAAAAGTTTAGGGAAATTTTATTTCATTTTGGTCCTTTGCTTTTGGACCCTAAGGTTAAATTTTTGTTTTATTTTAAAAAACCAATTAGCTTTTAAAAATTTTGTGGCGGGTGATCTAACCTTATAATTTAACCAAAATACATATTTAGAACAAAGTTGCACGTATCACTCCTAAATTAAGGGTTGTTACAATTATACTTCTAGACTTTGTGGTTTATTACAAGTATACCCCTAAACTTTTAATTTGATCAATTAGTTCAATGTAGTTTGTTAGAGACCGTTTGATAACATTCTTGTTACTTATTTCCTGTTTCTATTTCCTATGTTCTAAGAAACTTTATTGTTTGATAACTATTTTTGTTTTTTATTTTTAAAATTTGAAAAACATTTTTGAAAATGAGGTTAAAATTGAGGAACTACAAAAAATAATTTCCCCCTGTTTTGTTTCTATTTTAATTATACATGTTGTTTTTAGTGCATGTTTAGGAATAGTTTTGGAATAGCTAAAATCACTTTTATCGTGTTTAAAATCAGTTAGAAACATACTTTTAATCACTCTCAAATATATCTTTGTTATGCATCAAAATGTAGTCTTGGTGAGTTGGTCAGCAAGCACGCCCCAGACATCTTTGAGCTTCATGGTCCTAGTTTTTATTTTATTTTATATTTCTTTCTTTTCTGTATTGTCTTTTTTTTTTATATTTCTTTTATATTTTTTTCCTTCGTTCTTTTTTTAATTTATTTTCTTTATTATTTTTTATATTTATATGTTAATTTGCTTTTGAATTTTAAATTTTTCAATATTTACATTTATATATTACTGATTTTCAAATATAAATTTTTCAATATGTATATATTAAATATTTTTTAATTTTAAAATTAAGCATGATTATATATTATTTTAAATTAAAATTTTTTATTTGTAATACATATGAAACTAGTTAAAATTTTGTGATATATAAATTTTGTTTACTGAATTATTCATTTAGATATACTTTAGTATTTTTACAACTACGACATTTACATAATAATATAATTGAGTTAGATTTTAGTCAATATCATTTAAAAAAAATGACTTGAGTGATAAATAATATTGCAAATCAAAATTTAGCAACATATGAATGATAGAAAAATTGTATTATTGTTATGACTTTTACATGACTTATACATATTTGATAATGTAAATATTTATGATTATTCTTTATGTTTTAATGCATGTTTTATATTTTTTATTTTATATAATCAATTTTATATGTAACTATAAAATATGAGAAAATGTAAGGAGAAAAATACATGAAACAAAAAATGATTATCGAACAACTTTTTGTTTTTGTTTCTTTTTTTCAAGAAACAAGGAATATAAATAGTTATCAAACATATTCATGTTTCTAGTTCTTAAAAAATAAGAAACAGGAAATGTAAAACGGAAAATAGAATTAATTATCAAACATATTCATATTTAATGTAGTTTGCTAAAATTTTATATAATTTTACATTTACCCATGAAGGTGAATTTGGTATATATATATATATAATTCTTTTTTAGAAAATAATTTGTTTTTTCATTGAAGTAACATCTGATGAGTTAGGAATTCAACTAAAATATAATGATAAAATTAAAAGTTTCTAATTAAAATAATGAATTAGAAGTTGTTTGTGAGTTACAAATATATTTTTGTAATTCTTCATTGAAGTGATAGACTGAAATTTAAAGTTTATAAAGAAAATTGGCAAAATGAATTCAACAAGAATGTAAAAGTAAAATTAAAAATTAAATAATAATTAAACAACGTTTAAAATTAAAGATGAAGTTGAGGTCTAAGTTTTGATGGAGACTAAAAAATTAAAATATCGACATACAACAAATTGATAGATTTGACATCACTATTGAGGAGCATTCGAAATTAAAGATGAAAATATTGTTATTGATATCGATATCAAAATTTTAATTTTGTAAAATACCAATATCAATACTAACATAGGGGTTAATTGTAATAATTAACAAACTACAAAGGCTAATTGAACAACTTGAAAATTTATGAGCTTAATTGTAACAAACCACATGGTTTCAAAATTAAAATTCGGCTTTGTTCCAACAAATTATCCATTTTAATTCTTAGGAGTGGTTTGTGCAATTTTTTCAATTTTTATTCCACTTTTTCAAATTTAAGAATTTTGTCCTATTGTTTACATCATCATCTGCCAAAGTTACAAAACTACCCCATGTTTCTTTATTTCTCTTTCTTTCTTCTACTCAATTTTTCATCCTCCATTTTCACCACCCATTATCCACTTGTCAACAACTATCAGAACGTTGCATAACATTGCCCGAAATGTCAAATGTACCGGAGTGAGATAGCAAAAAGCTAGAGAGTGAGTGAGTGAGAGGAGACCAAGAAGGAGAGTGAAAGCGAGACAACTAGAAAGAAGACAGCAAGAGGTAGAGGAAATTGAGAGAAAGAAGAGGTTGAGAGAGTGAGGAGAGCGAGAGAACGAAAAAAACAAAGAACGAGGATGAAAGGTCAATCCGCATATAAATTCCATTTTAGTAATTACACTTGAATATGACGTAAGCATATAAGAAAAAACTCAATTTTAAAAGGTTTGACAAATTTTATTTTCTCCCCCAATTTGGAGTCATTCATTCATGGATCCATAGTAGGGTCAATTTCGTCATTTCAATCAGCGCTCCAAATGACTCGTTCCATTAATCTCTAATCGAGAGCTTTCTTAATTTTTTCACTACGAGCGATCAAGTGAGTGTTCGAACATGCAGCAGGTAAACGAAACCCTAATCAAATTCGTATCGAACCACAAAAATTTTCCTTTGTATGATACAATTTTCTCTTCATTTTCCGTTCTTGATACCTAATGTGCACAGGGCGGAGGATCTGAATCGGAGGTCACATGGGAGGACCAGCAGAATATTAACAAATTTAGTAGGTTAAACAATCGGTTCCACGAGCTTGAAGACGAGATTAGAACCGCCAAGGTATTGATTGCATCCGAGAAATTGGGTATTTCATGATCTGGTTTTCTTTTTTGTTTTCACTTTAAATTTTTTGATGCGCTTCCTGAATTTCTGATGGATTTTGAGTATCAATGTGATAAGAACTTGGAGTTTGTAGTTTTTAATTTTTCGAGTGCTTGAAATGTTGTTAAAATTTTCTATTGGGTTGTTTCTTGTTACCATTTTCTTTTTTTATTTAATTTTTGTACTTACGGAGGAGGCAAGTGGATTTAAACATGATAGAATCTTTATCCTCTTTCTTACTAGAGGAAGAAAAAAGCCATATAGAAGGGGTTAGATAAATCAATTGATATAAATTCCTCAAAAACTGATTACTTTGTTTTTAATTTGTTCAATGTGTCGCAATACACCCTAGATGTTTTCTTGTTTTGTTCTTCAGCCCAATGCATTTTCTTTTTCAGCTTTACTTTTTAGTGGTATCTGGGAGACTTTAGTCAGTGGATCGATTCATCAATACTTGATCCTTGTGTCTCCTACAATGTCCCGTTAGAGTGAGTGAGCTTAAGATGACTGCTAAGGGTAATGCTTTTATTAAGGGGTAGCAATTGGGAAAAAGCACTGGTTAATTTCTTCCTCCATAAGCATTTTAAACTGCCTTCAAGGGAATTTTCAAAATCACTTTTGGTTATCTAGTCAAATACCTCAAATACCATGAAAATTTTAAAACTGCTTTAATTTGGCTAACACACTTCTGGTTGTTGTAAAAGTCATATTGAACTCACCTTTGACGGTTCCTTTTCACAGGAAACAAATGATAATCTAGAGGATGCGAGTAATGAGTTGATTCTCAGTGATGAAGATGTGATTCGTTTCCATATTGGGGAAGTTTTTGTGCATGTACCAAGGGAAGAAGTAGAAAGCAGGTTGGAAGAAATGAAAGAGGAAAATGTTAAGAACTTGGAGAAACTTGAGGAAGAAAGGGATTCTATCGTTGCCCAGATGGCTGAGTTGAAGGAAATTCTGTACGGAAAGTTCAAAGATTCCATCAATCTAGAAGATGATTAATACAGATATGTTATTCTGAAGCTGTTTTGATTCTATGTTCTTTAAAACTTGATGTTGTATTGTTGAATCCTTTGGAATTTGATTTGAGAAAGTGTCCTGATAGAAAGTTGATAGTTTATTCAAGATCAATAGATGTTTGTAGTAGCATTTTTGTCTCTATAATATACATGAATATCCAGTGTTCCTTGACAAGTCTTGTTCAATGGATGTGATTCGCTAATTGGTTGCTAATTGGTTCTCTTTTTATGCTAAAACTATGGAGGGAAAAGGGTTCCCTTGTGTTTTATCTGTTAACTTGTGGCCATTTGTTTAGTTGCACGGCACATCCAAAATCCCTATTGACCCATTGATAGCTTTTCTTCAAATTTACCTCTTTTATTTGCCTAAATACATGGTCATTTCAGTCATTCTCTAAATATGTCATTGCCTTCATTCATTTCGTTCTTAGTTTCCTTCATTTCGGTTATTCTCTAAAGAGTTTGATTATACCTTTAGCCCTAATAGTTTTCTTACTAGTATTATTAGTTCACTCATATAGTTCTATATTTTTGTCAATTTTGCCTCCCTATCTTAGTTTGAGTATCATTTTTGTATTTTAATTTGTTAAATCTCAATAGTTCGTGTGTTAATATCAACATCATATGTTTGTTTCTGATTAAATTTAACACCTGCATTTTCGGCCAACTTGTGCGTAACTCTGATTTAGGCATATACCCTTGACTCAGCCTTCAGCCACTATATGCCATGCCACCTAGCAACCTCATGTAACATTCGACGCCATCTCTGTCGACGTTGCTGCAGTCACCATCTTTGCATATCCATACCTTGCCTCACCACGCACTCACTCCAAATACTTGAGAGGGCAGCCAACCCATAGAAGAAGGGGGAAGAAACCCAACAAACCTGACCAGCAAAACCAAAACCGATCCCAATTGGCTTTGGTCCCAACTGATATTTAGTTTGGTTTGTTCTGATCCCTCTGACATATGATATCGAACCGATAAATGGAAAATCAAACTGAACCCAGTGGGAACCGATAAATGGAAAACCAAACTGAACCCAATGGATTCAGCTCGGCTCAACCACTTTGAAGAACCGAACTGTACCAAACCAACTCACATCCTTTTATGTTATATGAATCAAGATTATTTGGTGTGTTAGTTCTTTTCTACACCCATTAAATAGTTCAGGCAGTCAAAAAGGAAACCATAAGGTATTTCTTTGAAAACTCATTCTTGTTTATGTAAGTAATCTCACCGATGGCAGCATCTGGATATGAAAAAGTAAAAGTAGGACATTCCCACGCGCCACCTGAATTTATTCCCTCCACCTGATGTGAATTTTTTTAATGACATTAATTTTTTTTTTTATTCATATATATCCGTGAGTGTTCGGACTAGTTTACACGCACCTCGACTTATCTCACGGGATAATCTGCTTGACCCTATAACATTTGGGTGTCAAGAAAACTCATAAGATATTAAATTCTAAGTAGGTGATCACATCCATGACCTTTTAGTCAATCTTTTGGTGTTTAACAAATTTTTTTTACCTTTGAAAGTGTAATAAATGACCCATTAAACACAAATTAAAGCTTTCTTTATAGTCCAATTAGAGACCAATTAGAGACGGTGAAAAAGTGAAAAGAAGTTAGAGATTTCTCTCTTTGAAATCTATGTCTATGAATAATAGAGAAATTTGTAAGAGAAGGATAGCAAGAGGTGCGGACGTCATTAACGCCCTCCCGATGACGTCATTTACGTTTATTAGAAATGGAATATAATGAATTTATACAGCAGAGAACAGAACATGAACACATTACAATTTACACAACACAATGTGGGCTAAGCTTACCCACCACAGCTAATAATAAAAATAATCAATCAATCAATTTTAATGATTTTATATGCTAGTTTGTTTGTTTGGATCCAGCCGAGTTTGGCAATAATTCATATTCATATACTCATTGGTGCCAAGCCACTTTGTCAAATTTCCCAACTCATTTCACATTCTAATCCATCCAACCCTCTTGTTATTCTTTTGACCCCTTCACTTTGTGCATATCTCCTTCTCCCTATGGGAATTTGATCCTGGATTTTTAGTATAGTTTTTGTTTGGCCTTTTTTAAGTACACTATAATTCTTGAATTCTGTGTTTACTATTTACTTTGTCCTTAAATTTTATAATGTTACATCTTATATGCTCATTATCAATATTGGTATTAATTTTTATTAACTCGTTTAAAAGAAATAAATTGTTTATAATTATTCAAGTTTTCATTAAATTTTTGTCACTACTAAAATTAATCAAAAAATTTACATCATAGTTATCTTAAATTAATTAAATGAAAGTTAATAGTAAAAACCAAAAGTGAACATTAGTGAAAATTTAGAGGTAAAAAATGTACAATTTTGAGACCTAAAAAGCAAAGGAAATACCTTGAAATTTTAAAACCAAATGTAAGATTTAAGGATTTGTTTGATTATGCTCTTGTTATTAGTTTTTTGTTTTTAAAATCTATATTTTTTCCCTCTCAATTTTTTTATTATAGCTTTCACTTTTCTTAAAGAAAAATTTGTATTCTTAGTCAAGTTCTAATAACAAAAACAACTTTTCAAAACTTGAATTGATTTTTTAAAACATTAGTTGAAAGTTGATAACAAAACAAAGAAACATATAGATGAAAACCGTGTTTATAAGTTTAAATTTCAAAAACCAAATTCTTATTATACAAGATCTAAATAATAGCATTTAAATATCCACCCGGTCACATTTTTCTTTTTAGAGAAAACAAAAACACAAGAAAATTAGGATTGGAGTTCTCTGCATTCGAAAACATCACTTCTATCCAATGTAAAAGATTAATCGCAGTTGGAAAGTTATTTCAAGATTAATAATAAAGTGTATAACAACATTTTTAAAGAATTGCAAATATAACAAAATCTATTAGCAATAGACTATTGGGGGCCTGATTGCAATATATTTGCAACTGCTCCAAATAAAATAACCATCCTATATCAAGTATTTCAACTTATTCAGTTAAATCTAAATTTTCAATTTTGAAAATTAACTGATGTATTAGATATTCATTTAGACTCTGTCCGATAGAATTTGACTTTCCATTTTGTATGGTAGATTCATAAATTTTAAAAAATTTTAAAAATTCATGAACTAGTTTGTAATTTTGAAAGATGAATAATATATACACACAAATATCAAAACCTAGGAATTACCCAAGTTGATATTTCTGCACTAAATATAATATTTTGTGTTAAAACTCAATTCATTTAATTAAAATATGTATTATACAACAGTAGATAATATAATATTTTGTGTTAAAACTCAATTCATTTAATTAAAATATGTATTATACAACAGTAGATAATGTATCATAAATTATATGATATTACAAAACAATAATTATACAAAATTTTGAACATAAAAATATTCATAAGTTAATTAACAATAGTTTATATCAACAAAATATTAAATGAAAAATTATAACTAGGTTGTATGGTGTACAAACATATTATCAAACACATTTTGAACAATCGTTTATTTTGAAATCGAATTTTATATGATGTCGGAAATAGACTGATTTTATATCACCCTTCAACTCGAATTTGTTACCAAATAACTCCTTTTCCATTGAAACTCATCCCCTAATATTAGATTGCCCACCAAACAAAAGCAGGGGAACTCCATTCTTCCTCTCTTTCTCTATTTCGTAGGAGGTTTATCTAGAAACTTTTTCTTCCAACTCCATTTGTAGGTTTATCTAGAAACTTTTTCTTCCAACTCCACGCTTCAAATATAAACTTCCGAACTCCACACTCTAGATTTAATCCCTTAGATTATAGTCAACCCTCACAAATCAATTTCTGAGGAGGCTTCATCCTAGGAGGAAGAGAATTTTTGGGTTATCAAGTTTTCAACCTAAACCTGTGTGAACCCAGGATTTCTGAAGGTATCCTCCTACTCAAACTCCTTACCACAAGGGCACACTTGGCAGTTCAGAAAGTAAACAATCTTCTGAAAAAAATTATCCGACACATGTCTTCAACCCCTAACCTTTAGAAAAGATTCAAATTTCTGACCCCAGAGTGTATGCCTAAATTTCACAGGGTCAAACTTTCCCTTATTTATCTTTCCTATTCTATTATCAACATCGTACAAAAGAATTCATGTTTTAGTATGGGTACATGACTTTCAAGATAAAACAGAATCATCCCACATCAAAACATAGTCAAATCAAGCCATGGAAACCTTGACCACAGATTCAAAAGATGAAATCAAACAATGGCCAATGCAAGCACAAAATTTATAGAACAAGGCAAATCATAGTTCCTCCAGCTAAATGTTCAAGTAAATAAACTGAACCCATTGTTGATCATTGAATATTTTACATATACATATGTAAAAAGAGGCAAAATCAAGAAGAACCCTTCAAAACCCAGAAAATAAACACCAAATCCAAGAAACCCTCTGCATCCTAAAAATCCAACCAAGCCAGAGAAACTAAATCTCCCAAAAAAAGAAAAAATGATGCTTCAAAACTAGCATCTTCCACATCCAAACTCAAGAATCCAAGTCAAAAAGCACAAACCCTACAAATGAATTGGATTATGCATCTTCAAGAACCAGATGAATCCAAGCGAGCAATAAGGAATCGAATCCAACCTTCTTGAAGTTCGAGCAAATGAGACATACCCATCAAAATGGCCAGAACTCTGAATGAAATTGAGAATCAAATCCGAGTGTAACCTCGTTGTTGTGGCTGATTTCCGACCACCGACAGCAATCCCCCTTCTGCAGCGGTCTCCTCATCGATAAAATGATCCGCCGTAATCCGAAACGCCGCGTGTAGTCCAACCACAGCCACACCTGTAATTAGGGCTCCTAAAACATTCGATCCCACATCAGTAGAAACAAGAGCAATGATGGTAAAAATGCTCAAAACCCCCAAAACAACTTTATCATCGAACGTTTGGTTGAAGAGAACGAGAGGCTGATCGCGAAAGAAGTAGAAGAACAACCAAGCGACGAAGACGAGCAAGAAGACGATGATCGAAATCGGATGCCAAAACAGGCTCAAGAAAACGATGATGAGCATCACCAAGGCGTAATTAACACGGAAGTAGTTGACATTCTGGCGGATTCTGGCCATGGCATCGTCGTAGCTTAAAGGAAGAGAGAAGGCGGAGAAATCGAAGAGCTCTCGCCATGGCCGCTGTGTGGCGATTAGGGATTGCGTGGTGGTTTTGGCGCGTTCGAGGAAGGAGGAACTGGAGGGGAAAGATGGTGAAGCTCCAGAAGAAGTGGGGATCATGGCGGCGGCCGGAGAGGGAACGGAACCGTAACCGGCGGAGAACTTAACCGATGACATTGGGGGAATTTGAGGGTTTGGAAGTGGTATTTGAACGGATCTGAGGGTTTTGGGGGGGAGAATTTGTTGATTGGCGAAGGGGGGAAATGGGTTTTGATTTTCTGGGGAAATTATTGAGAGTTGGATTGTGGAATGGAGGAATGGGAATGGGTTCCCATCTCCAGTTTTTGCTGTTTGTCAATCGTTTTTTTACACTCTTGTTCTATTTCCATAGAATATAATATAAAGAAGATGAAATGGAGAGTTTTTTCTGTTACAATTTCTACATTTTTCTAAATAATAATTTAATTTAAATTTTTGAATATCACAAAGATATGGAGACATTGATTTACTCAAATTTGGGCAAAATAAAATTTAATTTCTTTTTCACCTTTTAACTCTTCCCATTATTGTTAATCTGTATTTGTTAGGCCTTTGAACTCTCGTTTCCATACATCTTCGCTTCCCATTTCTTGACTTTAGCTAGTTTTTCACTCTCTTTTAATAAGAATAGCGAGAGCAAGAGTAAGAGTAAAGAGTAAGGGCAAGTAAACTTTTTCACTCTCTTTTAATAAGAATAGCGAGAGCAAGAGTAAGAGTAAAGAGTAAGGGCAAGTAAAATTTTTCACTCTCTTTTAATAAGAATAGCGAGAGCAAGAGTAAGAGTAAAGAGTAAGGGTAAGTAAAGTTTTTCACTCTCTTTTAATAAGAATAGCGAGAGTAAGAGTAAGAGTAAAGAGTAAGGGCAAGATAGAGAAGATCAAGTAACAAAGGTAACAATGTCTCGGATGTTACGTCAACCATATTTTTTAAAAATTAGGTCAAATTTCATTTGAGTTTCTAAAATGGGTTATCCGTACAAAAAGTAATAAAAAAGTATTTATTTGTTGAAAAATAGATATTACACATTTTAAAAATCTTGCAAAAAAAACATGACTATTTAAATATATCCCAGTATCCTTACTTATGATTATCTAAAAGAACTTTCTACGTATAAGATCTTCAATATTGGGCCTTATTACATTTACGTTCTCTTGTGCTCATAAATTTCATATATGTCTTAATGAGCCACAATATTTCACAAATGTCCATATCCATTTACCATCTTAGTCTTCCCATTATAGTTTTACATTCCATCAATTTTTAATAAATAATAATTAAAAAAAAAAACAAATATGGCAACGGTTCGTCTCCATCCCAAAAACTGAAAAACCATATACTGAATAAAATTGAATGATTTTTTTTAATGAAAACTCAAACGTTTCCTTGATTCATGTGCAAAATTAATTATTATTTTTTTCCATAACAATCACTCGCTCCTTTAGACCTATATGATTTCACACCTCCTACCCACCTTAATTTCTCATTTATCTCCCGTCCACACCATTTCACACCCCTCTGCCGCTGCCACTCAGCCATCGGAATCGGTCGCCCGTCCACCACGTTTCCTTTAGACCTAGATGATTTCACCCCTCCTACCAACCTCAATTTCTCCTTTATCTCCCATCCATACCATTTCACACCCCTCCGTTGCCGTCGCTCACCCATCAGAATCGGTCGCCTGTCCACCGTGCTTCCTTTAGACCTAGATGATTTCACCCCTCTACCCACCTCAATTTCTCCTTTATCTCCCATCCACACCATTTCACACCCCTCTACCACTGCCGCTCACCTATTAGAATCGGTCGCACATCGTTCGTGGGTTTATCAACGTTCATCCATCGGAATCGGTCATGCGTCATTCGTCCTTGTTCATCAGCCCTTTTCTATCATTGTTGACTTCTGCACACCATCGACTGCCTGAGGTAAGCCGCCAATTGCCTTCTCATTCTTTCTCTCTCCTATTTGCAGCCTACTTCCCTCTGTTCATGTCATCGCACCAAGATCCAGCGACCCATTCAAATGCATGGAAATCAAATCAGATCCATGCAGATTCAGCCCCTACTCTAAATCTATGGAAATTGGGTGCCCCCAGTCCAAATCCATGGATATCTAGCGCCCCAATCTCTGGCAACCCCTTATTCTAAAGTATTAATATTTATGATAAAATTTAGGTTTATAATTGTGAATGTGGGATTTCGACATATCTAGATGGTTTATTTTGAAAATTGTGAATTTGTATATAATATATACTGTGATATATTGTATATATTTTCAATGATGTAAAATTTCTGCAAATTTATCGGCATATAATATATGAATAAAAAGTGAGTTATCTAAAATAATATTCATATATTGTACTTTCATATAGATACAAATTTCGAATGGTACAACCATTTATTTGAGTATATTTCAAATATATTTACTAATATATTTTATATATTGGTTAGAATATTTGCAAAACCTAATAAATAACCATGAATCCGCTAGAAAATCCAGCAACTTGCATAAAAAACTGTGATATTGAAGTACATATCAAATATATTTACCAGAATATATCACATATTGGTAGAACATTACAAACATCTAATACAATGTCCTAAGTATATTCAATATATTATAGTCATATGGGTATTGTTATGACAAAACTTTTAAATGATACAACCATTTATTTGAGTACATTTCAAATACCTTTACTTGTATATTTTATATATTGGTTAGAATATTTGAAAACAACTTGCCATGAAACCAATTGTATTGAGTGCATATAAAATATAATTATCAATACATTTCATCTATTGGTTAGAACATTGCAAAAATCTAAAACATTTTAATTGTATAGGATGAGGACAAAAAATCATCCGCTATACTAATCAAAATATTAATGATATACCTAATATTTATATTATATAAACTTGTAAAAAAATTTGTTCACCGTATATATACACACGATTGTGCTTAAAAATCAAACATGGTTTATATACTTTGACATATTTGTATGTACAGTTAGATATAGATTATATACTACAGAATATAATCAATATATATATATATTGGTCACTTACAACCTCCATAGAAAAAAATGAAAAACTATTAACATGACTAAAAATGAACATAACATATGAAATAAATCGGATAACATACCAATATGCAAACTGCCAACAATTGTACAATCCGTAATAGGCAAGAAAATCAGTTTGACGAACTGGAAAATGAAGATAATGGTGTGAAATTTATGTAGTGAAAGTGCAATTTATATAGTGAGATTGCAATTTATGTGTCGGTTGAAACTAAAATTTTTGTGGTGAGATGCCGATCGGATGTGGAGTCTCCAATCAAAGAAGAGAGCAATTTTACGTCAGACTTTTTTGTTGAGTGAGTGAAGCAGGGGTTGTAATTTTGTTAAAAATGGATGAAAAAAATCAAACAATAAAGGAAAGAATAACCATTAACCAATATCAAATCCATTAAATAATCCCTACAATTGTGGAAACATGTATGCATGTCATAAATAAAGAACACAATATATTAAATATCAAAAGTTATAATAATATATGATGCACACCAAAAATAGATGTTGATTTTTCATAATGATAAATATGTTAATTAATAGACATCCATTTAGGGCATTTTTGTCTCAAAATCATATAAGTTTCCTATTTTGAAATAATTAAAAAAGGAGACTATTAGTGAAATATCTAGCTTGAAGAGTATTTTTTTTTGTAAATCTTCCTATCTAAAAATATATCAAACATTTATATTTCTTAGAGCAAATATCAATTTATATCTTGAAAGTTTGGAGTTGTATCGATTTAAACTTGAAGTAATAATTGTATCAACTTATACCTTTCTTTAGATTCGTTTGACCAATATCACTTGGAACTTATGATCTAGTTCAATTAAATTTTAGAATTTTCATACATGTCGATCTAGACCTTTAATTATGATTACTTTTAAAAATCACTCATGCATTGACTCTCAAATGTGTTAAACTTCTTCAAAGAGTAAACATAAGGACAATTCTCAAAGAAAAATATGACTAAGATAATAAATTGATTAATTTAAAAAAAAAAAAAAGTTACGAGTTTAGTTGATGTAATTATAAGTTTCACACAAGATTTTCTCGTTTTAATAAGAAGATAAATTGACATACTTACAAAAGTTCATAATTTAAATTGTTTAAGAGTTTAAATTAACACCACATTAGTTCATGTTTTCCCTATTTTTTAACCCCCGAATTCCAGCTACGAATCACTTAAATAAGGCATTAGATCTCAAAATAATGGCAAAAAATCCAAAACCCAGCCTAAGAAAAACCTATTTATTCCCTTAAGTAAGTAGTGGTATTATATATGATGAAACTCTAACTAAACTCACCTACCAAATTCAAGAATAAAATTTAAAATTACCTTAATGTAAAAATAAAGTCCTAAACTGTGATAATTAAATCTATTAGTATTAATATGAGACACTGAATCAACTAACAAATAACTTAAAGACAGAATTTTTGCCGAAAGAGGTTTTAGTTTAACTTCTTTTTAATTCTGTTTTCACTTTTGCTTTTGTTTCAGAAACGAAATACTATTATAGTTTCAGATTTTACTTGAAGAAAATGGGACAAATAGTTTTAAAACTGTTTTTCAAATCTCATTGCGTTTGTTCTTAGAACTTCATAAACTAAATGGCTTTAGTAAAAAATTTCAGTCAAAAAGGGAGAAATTCTCCAATTTCTCAAAATTTTGAGAGAATTTTATTTTTTAAAGCAATTAACTATACTGAAAATCAAATTAAATAGTTCCACACTTCAATATATAATTTCACCACAAAATTGAATTGATGTGTTCACCCTCCAAAGCTTTCATTTTCAACCAACTAAATTTGGGAAAAATAATATATACTTATTTCATATTATTTTATAATTATTTTTACATTTCTGTTTTAAATTTATGCCTCGCATAAACAATTACATCAATATTTTTCATATATATTTAAATGTTGTCTTGCTTTATATAAAGGACAATTTAAAAAGGTCAATTATAGTCTAATTAAACCACAGTCAAAATTTTATTAACTAATTATTACAATTCTCATCCATTTTCATAATGTTTTCTAAATCAAATTAGGACCTCGATATTTCCATCAAACATTAATTAAACTTAAATTCAGGAATTCCATCAGCTAACTGGCCTAGTTAGGATTTATACTAATTCAACATTTTTTTTTTTTTTTTTTTTTAAAGGTACTAATTCAACATTAGAACTGATACAATTATCAAACAAATTGAATAATAAAATGAAAAGGGGGTCACTTTAAGTTATTTTATGGAGGATCTGAAAATCCTAAATTCCACACCTCAATTTCTTTCTATCAAAATCAACACTGCCATTGCTGCCCCAAAAAGAAATAAATTACAGGGAAGACAGATAGAAGAAAAAAAGGAACCTGGTCAGCACACAATCTGATCATCTCTAGAATCAGCCAATAGATGCTTGGATTATGATTTTTGTTTATCCGTGCCATGAAACTTTCTACCTGCTTCCACTGCTTCTCTGCAAAGACAACAATATCATGACGAGTTATAAGCCAAACAGGGTGTTAAGTTTCAGGCGACGTGTCGATATTATCATTGCTATTTCCACATTGTCTTATGTTCAACATCAACATCAATATAGAAATGCATAACAAAGGCTATCTTTTTTTTTTTTTCCTTTTCTTTTATGGAAAAGAAAAGGCTAACTAAAACGAAACCTCCCAAAAAGAAATCAAAACAACACATGCATGGTAGAAACAGATAGAGATTGATAAAAAGAACCTGAAAGCATTAACTAATGCCATATTGTTAGGATCAAGCTGGACGCCCTCATAGAAAGAGTTTGCTGCTTCTTCAAACCTCTGCAGTTATGACCAATGAATTCAATGGCATAATAAGAAAAGTCTTCCAATTCGAACTTAAACAAAAAAAAAGTATGAAAATACTGAGTGATGAGGTTGATGAAATCAATGCCTATGAAATGATCCAATGTGAAACTGAAGACTTGCCTGCAATAAACGTAAAGCTGCACCTTCCCGATAGCAAGCTTTAGGCCAATCTGGTTTCAGTGCTCTGCAGGCTTTTGCATCTGCTAAGGCATGCTCGGCTTGACCTAACCGTATCCAGCAAAGACTTCGGTTGGAAAATAACGTACCATCAGATGGATCCAGGTCGATGGCCTACAAAATTCACCTTGTATTAGCAGTCCGGTAACATCAGTCATGCATTCAGTCTCTGCCAAACCTCTCATAACTTCAGAAAAAACAGCCCAAATGTGAAGATCTACCTGTGTATAGGCATCAACCGCCGTATGAAAATCCTTTGTGTTGAAAGCATCATCTCCTCTAGATTTGGCCTCTGCGGCTTTCTTTTTTGCTTCGGGTGACACCTAGCAGTAAAGTACCATTTGGTGTTTAGAATTAAAAGCAGCAGTCACAACAGAGAATTGTATTACCACTTACAAACACCATTTAGTGTCTGTGTTTCATAAGCATTTTTATTTTATCATTTGAACAAAAATTAATTGTTATGGGAGAGAGAAGTCTACTATTTCATGAAACTTCCAGGGACAAATTTATCAAACCATTATGACCAATTTTGACTATAATTCATACCACCACATCAAAATTTAGTAAATATCCCGTTGATGCCTAATTTCAAACCGTATGGCAACATGCATATTTTGATGAAAATAACAACTTACATTGAAAAGAAATAGGAGAATAACATCCATATTTTGAATACTTTATAACGTAAATAATTGATTTTACGTTGGCAACCTACAAAGTACAATTCAATTCACAAACTGCCCAGTGACTCATCTTAAGAAAGGTTTGTAGCCTTTAATGCTTAATTTCCTCCAAGTTGTGAAAGTATGAACATTGAACCAATATTTATTATGAACATTGAACCAATATTTATTCTTTCCTCAACAATGAAATTGTAGTCGTTTCTCTCTCACACACACAACTAAGGGGAAAAAAAATCTTTTCCCAACCAATTACTGAATGACATTGACAAATGTAAGTTACCACTTTAATTAGCCATTTAATTTTCATCATCTCATCATCATCACTTTTGACCATGTTGGAGTGTAGTATCGAATGACCCACATGAAAACGTCAAACAGATGTATAACCAAAACGTAAGCTGATCGAGGGTTTAGATGCACCTCAGGCAAATCTTGCTCTCGTGCTGTGGAGTTTTTATGTTTGTTAACTTCAAGAGTCCTGGAAGCCGCCTACAAAATTCAGCCCTTACAGTTAAGTTATGAAGCAGAGCTGAGATACAAGAAACAAGATACAAGCAGATTCAAACACTGCACTTGATAGAACGTAATAAAGACAATCCCTCTGCTACTATATTCCAACTTAAAGGGTGAGAGTAGTGTATTTCTACTATTTACAGCAATATTTTTTTCATTATTATTATTTTCATTGATCTCTCCATTACGAGTTCAGATATCTTTACATATAATCTTCTTTGATAGCCAGTCTAACTTGTGATGCAACAATAAGTTATCAAAAATACATTTTCTGTAACCTCATTTCGCTTTATTTTGAACAATTTCCTGGGTCTGATAAAAGATATATTTCTGCAAAGGAAAAACAAACCTCATACCAAAATCAGGAGACTATCCAAGGGATTCTCCAATCTAAAGGTCCATATGGGAGCAGAGACTAACATCAAGTGTATATAACTTGATTACGAAGGCAATGAGTTTTGAAGCCGATATAAGCTAATGAAAACAATGAAGGTATCACGAATAACCTATCTACTATTTAGAGAGGCAAAATAGAATAACAAGATCATACCTGATCTTTGTTGGTTTCATTCTGCATATACTCGAGTATTCCGTCAGTGCTCCAATTGGTAATTTCCTTAATTGCTGAAGTTAAGGGAAGAAGAATCTCAACACCCGCCCGACTACCTCTGGCTGCTGCAACCTGTATTGGCTTTAGCCCATCCTACAATATGACAATAACAATTTTATGCTTGAAAGAGGTTTTCTTTTATACTACTTTTTCATTTCTTGATGGCAATAAGCAAACAAAGAGCCCTCAAGAGCAAACAAAAAACACTACAATTATCACAGCGGAAAACTACACACAGCTTTTAACTGATGTAAAAGTTAAAAACACAAAGTAAGACCATTAAAGTCTCCCTAGAGTTCAAAAAAAATCTAGCACATATTAATAATCGCTACAAGTACCAATGAAATACTTGAAAGTAAGCAACCATTTGTTTCTATTTTCTTATAGTGGAAAACTCAAATATCAATGAAAATTTTCCATTTTTCATAGCCTGTAGGGACGCGTAAGATATGATATATTGATTATTTTAAGTTTTTTTTCTTTTGGTGTCTCTACTGCCTCTATAATGACCTAAAGTTGGAGTGTGTTTTTGACTTTGTAAGCTCCTTTTGATAAGGTTTATAGATTTAGTTGCATTTCCTATTACAAGTTTTTCATAACTTCCACCATGTCCAAAAAAGAACTGAGAAAGAAGAAAAAGATGATACATTGATATCTCATCTCATAAATCAGTAAAAGAAAGGGCAAGAACAAATTTTCTTTTAAGGCGTGATAACTGTTAGTGCATAGCTACAAAACTTTGTTCATGGACTATGCTCCACGCTACCTCATCAGTGGCATTAGGATCAGCCCCAGCTTGTAACAAACTATTAATAATTTCAAGGTTCCCACTATCAGCAGCAATATGAAGAGGGGTTGCTCCACCAGCACTAATATTTACTTTTGCACCTGCCTGTAGATTAAATGCAAAGGATGCAAAGATGTCAAAATTCTACAAGAAATGAACATACAGCAATCCTTGCTGATTCAAAATTAAGCATAAAGCTAAATACCTGTCCAACAAATACACCGAATTAAAGTACATTCTCCATCACCAGACAAATATGGATTTCTTTCAGATAAGAACACTCAAAAAAATTTCAAAAGGATGAAAGAAGAATTAGGTAGAGAAGATAATCAACTTTCTTATTTGCTCCTTTCCCTAACACAGCAACTTCAGCTATTTACTTTGAATAAGAAATAAGATTCCTCGCTAGCTTGAAGGGATGTCGAGGATTTTGAGGGAAATTTTTTATTCTTAACCTTTAGGTGGTATGCTAGAATAGATATAAATTTTTTCGAACTATTCATCATTTTTTACTCATACAGACTGGATTATTTCATTTTACTTTATTTTATACTCATGCCTTGCGCATCAGTCACTTTTTGTCATATTCTCTTCTCTAAATGAAATGCTTCAGATACAATAAGAAGAAGCAAAGAGTTTACCTCTAAGTGGTGTACAGTAGACTAGATATAATTTTTCTAATTATTAATCATTTTTATTCATACCAACTGAATAATTTTTTTGTGCTCTAAAGTGGGTAAATGCACAGTTTCTGATGCGTGGTGCTTCCATCACTTTTTGTACTATTCTCTTCTCTAAATGAGATGCTTCTGATCGAAGAAGCAAAAAGTTCATTATTTACACATGTCAGCTTGGAGTGATCAGAATTTGATAAAATATCATTGGTATGTGACATCAAAAGGACCAAAAAGAACACAAAATAAAAATACACACACACGAGGGTTGACAGAAACAAAACCTGAATCAACAAATCCAAGCAAGCCAGAGAACCAGCAGCCACTGCTGACAATAGGGGGGTAATATCATCGTCAGTTTCAGCATTGGGCTGAAAAAAATTTATAGAAAATTTATCGCATTAGTGGGCACATACGAAGGAGGAAAATATCCACGTTAATTATTTAAAACATGTTATCGAGAAAATCGTGACATGACGAACTAGTGAATGTAAAATGAAAGAGAAGTTAAGAATATATTTTATAGCTGGGGATAATCCACAATCAATGACAAAGACCCATTAAAAAAATCTCTGAATTTTTTTAAATGACAGACCAACACTCATCTCTACAGCTAAATCATTAATGACCTCCCACAAATAGAGAACGATTCATAAAGAAATTTTATAGGAAGAACACAACTTTACAGATGTTGTTCTATGAAGATCATGCCAAAGTTGAAACACAAAAATTCCCAATAAGCAACATCTTCGAATGAGGAACTTTCATATTAAAAGAATTCAATCAAATAAGCAACCTTGAAGTGCACAAGATTTTTCAATCAAATTATATATTTAAGAATACAAAATCTCAAAATGGAGATAAAATTGTGAGCTTATATACATTAGCGTGGTGCTCAAGAAGCAGTTTTACAGCTTCCTGTTGGGCATGACCAGCAGCCCAAATCAAAGGGGTGCCCGCATCACTCTGAGAGTTAACATCAGGACCTCTTGAGAGTAAAAACTTTAGCAGCTCAATATTTCCTGCATTAGAAATTAGAATTAATAAAAGCTACACATCATTCTACGAAATTAGCCCTCACCATTTCAATCTGTTCTACGCATGGCTTGGTTAAACATCCCTCCCACCAAAATCATTAACTCTCACCCCTATCTAAGCAAGCAATGGGAGAATTTCATATCTTCAAACAGACATTTGTAATTGTAACTATTTAAGCAGCCAAGCCACATGATACGTGTTTTAGATATAAGATGTTCAACGATAAAAGAAAAATAAATACCTTATAATAGCCAGACCTATGAAGTAGATGTACAATGATGCAGAACTAGGTTCCAGAAAGAAACTCTACCGTTACTCAAATGTTTTTGTCTATTTATAATCTACTGCTTACCGAAATCAAAATGCTCATAAACAGAATCCTACCAAACAGCAAGCAGGGGCGTGAGAAGAAAGGAGAAGGATTAAAAAAAAAAAAAAAGAGTTTACCAATGCCTGCAGAATGATGAAGGGCTGTGGCCCCTAAGTCACTTGCTATTGCAGGATTAGCACCACTCTCAACAAGGTATTTGGCAGTATCAGTGTGTCCTTGTCGAGCAGCATGAATAAGTGGGGTTTCACCTGTAAAAACTCCAAATGTTGTCAAATATTGAACTTAGGGGAAGAAAACACAAGTTGTAAATGAAAACAACTACAATCCACGTAAATCTAAATGTTAGCATGGATTGGATGCCAAACTAATCTACGTCTAGCACTCAAACCAGCACCAGTCTAAATGCAAACTCCTTTTGGGAACTTTTTCTTCAAGACCAAGCTTGGAAATTCAGATATTTACCTCGTATTCTTTGCTCAACAAAATATAATCATTTCTACAACACGAGAAGTGCATCTAACAAGCGAGTCAGAATCCAACTTCATTGATGTGCAAGTGGAGACAATTAAAACAAAAACAAAAACAAAAACAAAAAAAAGAAAAAAAAATTTAAAAAACAGTCTATCATATATATTAAAGGGAATATAAATTCATTTTAAGTTTTCCTACAACAATTGCCAACTCTGACGACTAACACAAAATTCCTTCTATTAATCCAAATTTCCCCAACAAATAAATAAACAGCTAATAAATAACTTGCCATCTTCATCTCTTGTATCAACGTCAAGCTTCAATTCCTCAAGCAAATATTTGCACACCTCAGTCTTTCCCTCTCTTGCCGCAAAATGAAGTGCTCCTCGCTTATTAGCATCCTTAATGTCCGCTACAGTTCCCGACAATCCCTTCCCATCATCAAGCCTAGCAGCCAAATCTAATTGAATAACGAAACATTACATAAGAGGTCAACAAAATTTAAAAGAAACAAAAAGGAGCCATTTAAGAACTCGGCTAATTATAAACTTACTCTTCAAAAGATCAATGTTCCCTATACGAGCCGCGTTGAGAAATTGTTGGACTGTCTCCCTCGCTAGATAGATAGGATACAAGAATTTGCATTGTAGAAACCGTTAGGATCTAAGAAAGAAAGAGAAAATTTATAAGAGAGAGCGAGAAGAACCTGCAAGAGCGTCTGAAGCATCGGGGGCCATGTTGATGTAAGGCTTGTGAAACTGGTTCCTAAAACCCTAGAAGAAGAAGAAGAAAAGTGGAGTTGTGAGGTTCCTAAAACCCTAGAAGAAGGAAGTATCACTTTAACGATGAGAAGCAGTGATGGAGTGAAAAATATACTGGGATGACGAGGAAGATAGTAGAAACTTCAATACGTGGTTTTTTTTTTAATTTCTTTTTTTTATATAATATGTGATTAAACTTTTTAATTGATTTTTTATTTTATATTTAATGAATACTAAAATTTTAATTACATGTCTATAATTAGGTGAGTATTAAAAAATATTAAACTTGAATCAGGGTGTTCATCGATTAAATCAATCGAGGAAAAGATACTTTTGTACCCAATCGCAATTGTTGTAGTGATATAATTTTTCAACTAAAACATATTTTATTAAATAATAAATCAAATTCAACCCAATTATTTCATAGGATGTTAGTTTGAATCATTTGGCCATTCATTCAAATTTTCGTTTTATAAGATGAAATACTCAATTTTTTTTCATTATATATATTTTGAAAAGTTGCATTTGGTAGACTTAAAAATTCCTTTCTTTAAGAGTATTTGTGGAATAAATAATTGAAACATAATTATGAAATTAAATAAAATTAAAATAAATATATATATATATATATATATATATATATATATATATTCTAAATAAAAAAGAATTAAATTAAGGGATAACAACACGTAAATCCCTAATAAATACTAAGTTATGTTTAAGAATGTCTAATTGAAAAGACAACATGTTTTTTTAAGGAAAATATAATATTTTAAAAACATTTTCAAATCAATTTAAAAAATGGTTTCATCTTCTTCAAATTCTCACTTTCTATCCCCCATTCTGATGCGTGCAATCCCCCCTCCCCCCAGTCAGCACCCTCTATGTCGATGAGCCTCTCTCTCTCTCTCTCTCTCTCTCTCTATCCACCCAAACATCGTCGTCCGCCAAAAGCTTCTCATCGCCATCGCAGTCACTACGCCACTTCGTCCGCCTGGGTTGTTGTCGCTAGTGAGCCTCGCCTCTCTCTCCTCTCCATTAATTTCTCACTCTGGCTTCAACGCTCTCTCCACAGTTTGCCGCCAGTAGCCGCCGCCATGGGGTTCTCTGTTCAACTCGTTGACTAGATCCAGTCGCAGTCCAATGATTTTCGTAAGAAAGACACCAAGTAGGGACGATTCGAAAAATTTTCCTTCGATTTTGACAGTGACCAAACAATTTCAGCGATTTGGACAACTTTCTAGCGCTTTTGGACCTAGCAAAATCAATTTAGTTTTGGTTTTGCGATTTCTACGATTTCGGACATACGGTTAGATTTTTCTTTTTTTTTTTTCAAATCAAAATATGTTATATACGGTTGCAATATTGTTTTATTTTTATCACATGTACTGTAATATACCTTCGGATGCTATCTACCAGCATGGGATGCCAAATTATGATGTGCAACTGAGTTACTCCCAGGGTTGGTCACAAAAAACTAATGATAAAACTCTAGGAAAGGAGGCCACGGTTGGTCACAAAAAACTAATGATAGAACTCTAGTAAAGGAGGTCGCGAGTAATATCAACGGAATCTTGAATCTCTTTTGTGTATTTGGTATTCCCAACTAAAAGGTTCCACAAAATGGAATTAGCTTCAACCCACGACAATGAAATGTCAACCTCAAAAACTTTAGACAGACCATTAAACATGGCAAGAACCTCAATAAGCTCTACATATAATCCATCGTTGTGAAGTAACCCTTCGTAGCAAACATCACCTCACCATTCTTGTCACAAACAATAACATCAATCGATATTTCTAATATTTTAAATTTGAATTTATTATTTATTTGATACTTTAAAATTCAATAGCAACCACACCATTGTTGAATGATCTTGAAATTTAAAATTGATTTCAAATTAGTCCATTGATTTTTAAATACCTTACTTGATCTAAAAGATGATTGCAATTTGTGTAGGCTAATTATTGTGGAATTTTTTTTAATCGGTTGAATTTTACTTTTAATTTTGATAATCAAAAGTTTAATTGGAAACTAATTTTGAAACTCTAGGAACTAGTAGTGGTAACTTTTGGCAAAGTAAGATTAACTTAGTGGTATTGACATGTACTCCTTCCTTAGAAGTCGAAAATTCAATCTCTCGCCCCGCAATTCTTGTACTAAAATTAAATTCTTAGATGAGGTGGATCTTCATAACCCAACTGTCGTGTTAGAAAAAACAAAAATTAAATTTATACCAAACTATGTAACTTTTGAATTCTAGAGAGTCAAATAAAAATTAAATTCAAATCTCAATTGTTAAGACTCTATTGGATAATTATTTAGTTTTCGGAGTTAGCTTTTGACTTTCAGTATTTTGTTTTTAATTTTCAGTTTTCAAAAAAAACAGAAAACTTAGGTATTGTTTTTTCTATAAAAATGTCATGGCAATTGTTTTTTGGTTTTTGGTTTTTAAAATCTAAAAAATATATATGTTTGATAATTGCTTTTTTTTTCTGTTTCTAAAAAAAAACTTTTGATGACTTGTTAGTTTTATTTTTCTTTATACAAATAAAATCAATATATTTTACAATAATTTTCCATATATTATATATGATTATAAAATTATATCCTTGTTTTATTCGTTTTTAAAGAAAATTCATATTCCCAAAACGATATCAATATTTTAATACACTAATTAGTGGCATAAAAGGAAGAAAAATAGCATAAATAAATTTATCGATAGAAAAAAAAAGTAATTTCACTTTTTGATAATAGCAAATTATATGAGAATAAGAAAACGATGAACGCAATTAGTATCATGAACAATTGTCTCTCAAGATAAGAGCTCGCAGGGAAATCCCATATACTTAGCAAGCACACGCCTTAACCACTCGGCCAAAGCAACATGACTTGTAACTTCTTTAGTCGCAAAAATTTAATTAGTACATAACAAAATTCAAAATCCTTAAGTTTGTTTGTTTTGTGTTCACTAGTTATCCAAGGGATTTTTTTTTTAAATATTTCTTTTTTGAAAAAACTTTTAAATAAAATATATAACTTTCAAAGTATTTATTTAACTAGTGCAGTTTTTAATTAGTAGATAAAGTTTCTCCTTTCGAGAGATAACTTCTGTCATATGGCATAAGAAGAGGAGGTGAAGAAGAAAATGCAATTAAGTTTAAAGAAGGAAAAATTTACTAGTACTATGACAGAACCATACTCCCTTTGTTCACACTATAGTTTTGTTTTCATAAATATATCAGTGGACTTTACATTAATGTTTGTGAGTTCCACTATATTTTAAAAGCATGTCGATGCAATACACGCTAAATGGAGGAAGTATATAAATTTTTCCTTATAAAGAAGAATGTGACGAAGAAAGGGGGGGAGGTGGAGGGGTTTGTTGGATGAATGGCCCAAAATTTTTCCTTATAAAGAAGAATGTAACGAAGCAATTAGGCAAAAATTACAAAATTGCCACGGAGCCAGAGAGCCTAGCTGCCTAGTCTACGCTAAAACCAATAGGTAGCAGTTTTTGACAGTGTTGCGGTGTTGTCGCACGAATACAAAACATGTCCTTCAGTTCTTAGGTCATATCTTTTGATCCGGGTGGTCATTTTTTGAAAATGACCATCGTTTTCTTAGTTTTACCGCCCTCTATCTATCTATAGCATTATTTTTTAGGTCTTCTTTCATCTTTATCCTGTAATCAAGCCAAAAACAATGCTGAGTTCTATCTTTTTTACCACCATGGGAAGATAGTTCTATAGTTTTCTAGTTTAGGAGATTTTGGAGGAACCCATTGTATTTTTTGGAGTATTTTGATAATATGTTTGAGATTTATTGTCTACAGGTTTTACTCTAGATTTATTGATTATGAATGACATTTTCTTGGTATTGATTGACAACTAATGTTTGATTGTGCAATTTAAAACTATAAGTTAACATATGATATGTGACATGTAATTATAGGTTAATCTCTAAAAAGCAAAATGTTAGATAGGCTTGTGATGTGTGGTAGACAATGAAGAGCATTGTTTTATAAACTTGAGGAAATCGTATTAAATTTCTAATTAGGCTTTTCCTATTGGAAATTTATCCTAGCATAATCCCTATGGCGTAATGTGGTTAATTAAATTAATTAGTATGCTTTTCATCTAATCAAATTGGCTAATTTGATATTGGGACCATTAGTTAGCTTTTTTAATATTTTGGATCATTGGTTAGCTTTTCTAATCAATTGGGCTAGGCACAAGCAAGAAGTTAAAATCACGCTTTGATAATTCGATGATCAAAATTACATTAGTGATTTAGTTCCTTTAAACTAGAACGTTTCGTATGTGCTAGTGATTTAGTTCCTTTAAATTAGAACGTTTCGTTTGATTACACATCTACCCTTTATTTTCCTTACATTTTATTTTCATGCATATTCAAATCTCAAACCACAAAAAAACCCCATTTATTGCTTTAACTAAATAATTAGCTTTGAGAAACTAGTATTTGTGCTTCCATGCGGATTGACCCCGTCTTGCCACCAATACTACACTTTAACAATAATAATCGTAAAGATAGGTATAATTATAAATATTATTTGGTTTGGGTCTTTTGGAAGCGACGCCAAAAAGGCTACATCAAATTATCGTGCATACAGATTGGACTTTCTCACTATCTTGATCACTCACTCTCTTGCTCCCTTTCCTCAATCTCGCTTTGCAACACAAATTGAAAAGAGGGAGAGAATAAGGAGAAGTAGACCAGAGCTAGTCGTGTGGTCTCGTTGTAAAGGAAAATGAAGGTGAAGTTTGGATTAAAAGAGGGAGAAATCAAAGGAAGATGAACAATGAGAGAAAAAGAAATAAGGGTGATTTTGTAAAATTGTTTGATGATGATGTAAGGGATCAAAATTCTTAAGTTCTAAAAAGTGGGTCAAAAATAATTTCAGCCTTTGGTATTGAGTATTTTAATTAAGAATAAAATACACTTTTAGTCTCTAATATTTGAACTTAGTGTCTATTTGATCACTAAGGTTTCAAAAATTACATTTTAGTCAACAATGTTTGGAAAAATTATCTAAATGGTCTTTTTGTTAATGTAACGGTTAGTTGACTAATAAAAAAATAATTTTGCAAATTTTAAAAATCTGATGAGAAATTTTATTAAATTTATATTATTTTAAGGTTACATAGTTTTTCCACCTTTTTCCTTTTCTCCTTCTGACCCTTTCTTCTCATATCATCTTTTGAGCCCCGAGATTGAGGGTGGAGGCTCAAAAAGTGTTTTGAATTTGCAACAAACATGGGCATAAGCAAGGATTTTCTAGTTTCAATTGCTATCATGGCATTTTAACGAGTAATACAAGTTTCATACTCTCCTTCGTTTTAGTCACACCAAAAAAAAAAAAAAAAAAAAAAAGTTTTTTTAACTATTAATTTTTTTATAAAAAAAATAAAATTAGCACGTGTCAATTTGCAATTGGGTGCAACAGGTGCTACACAAAAGATGGGTGCAGTTCCACTGTACCTAAGTTTTTTCTTTTTCAATTTTAATTGAGGTGGAGGAAAAAAGAAAATAGAAAAGCCACGTGTAATCTTAAACCACAACAAAATGAAAAAAATATTCCACATCATCTAAAATTTACCACATCAACATGTCACATCATTTTTTCCATTAGTCAACTAATAATGAAACTAACATATAGATCATTTAAAATCATTTTTCAAATCTCAATGACTAAATAAATATCAACTCCAAACTTTAGAGATCAAAAATATTTTTGGCCATTTAATCAATTATCACAAAGGTGGAGAGAGACGGGTATAATTTACTATATTATTATTTATCTTCAAGTACCATGACATCTTCATTTAACAATTTAATGGATTAGGCTAATTCATGAACCAAAATCAAGCATTTTCTTATCGTTAAATTTTGAAACTTGTAAACCAATCTATACAAATCCAAAGTTTAATTTACTATATTTGATGACATGGATATAGTTATATAACTTATGATTTTTCTAATTTTTTATTTTTTATAATTTAGAATTTCTTCTTAGCTATCCAAAGTCAAATCCCTAGACTCCACATATGAAATCTTAATCTAAACTATTAAAGGAAATTAGAGCGTATAGCCAAAATATAAAATAGCAAAACATAGAAATGTTTGTTTCAGCTAAATTAATTTCAGTCAGATGAAGGATGTTGAAATTACAATATATTTATTAGTGTTGCCTTTAATTCAAGTTTAATTTTTTTACTTTAATTAAAAGTTATGAATTAAGCTTTTAAAATTTAATCTCGTAGAATATAATTCAACCGACTTAAAATATTGTATTATCAACTTCGAGATTAGGTGGTCGATCTCTCACCTCATCTATTATTGTCAAAAAAAAATATCTAAAATTGAATATTTGAAAACAATTTTGAATGTATATAGCGAAATTCAATTTAACCAAAATTAAATAAATACGTTCTAAAGAATAAAATAAAATAATAATAATACTATATATATTAGGTAATTCAAATATCGCGCATTTTGTTTACACTTCCACGTGTTTCAGAGAGAGATAGAAGAGAGAGAAACTTTCAAAATAACATTACAGAGAACCCTTCTCCGCACGGTGAAGACGACGACGGAAGACGATGAACCAATGAAGTCTTTCCATTTCTCCTTACATTCTTTCTCATATTTAATCTCAAAACACAAATCAAAAAAAGAAAAGAGAGAAAAACCACTTCCCCCAAACTGAAATTTTCTTTCAGAATCCAAAAATAGCAAAATTCTGTTGGCAATGTCCGTTAGAAATGAATGGTGGAAGAAGCAATCTTAAACAACCTTGTAGCTTGAAGCCTCCTTCAACCCAAGAATCTCTCTTATACCATTAAAGCACCTCCTCCATTGCTGATTAGAGATGGTTTAGGCTATGATTCCTAAAGACAAAACCTAAAGTAGCCAACCCATTGGCCATTATTTTCCTCTGGCGTGCAGGAAAAAAGGGCTTTCTTCCTCCATTTTCATCCCCCCTTTCTTTTCTTTCTTCCACTTTTTTTCCTTTTCATTTTCTTGCTCTGTTTTTTTTTTTTTTTTTTTTTTTTTTTTTTT
>QLSR01000282.1:1722032-1733767 GCA_031780015.1 Citrullus colocynthis
TATTTTTTTTTTTTTTTTTTTTTTTTTTTTTTTTTTTTTTTTTTTTTTTTTTTTTTTAAGTACTACTTAGTTTATTTAGATATATTCACTTTTAACTTTAGTTAAAATTTGTTTTCAAATTAATCTCTTAAAAATAAATGAACCAAAATTAAATCTACAACAACCAAAATCTTTCTTTTGTATGTTTCAAGATTTTGTGGGGGGTTTTGAGCTAAAAAGAATATTGGTAATGCATTTTGTTTTGGGTGAATATTATGGCCTTTTTCTTTGTTGTATTGGTTGTAACCAAGAGTGTTATTTTGTTAATTCCAAACCTAGTTGGATATGCCATTAATTATGATTAAAAAAAATCGATGGTTCTAAAAAAGTATTATAATTTTCTTTGAATTAGTTTTAGAGTAGTGACATATCTGGATTAAAATTTATAAATTTCTTTTTCTGAAAAAACCGAACTTTAACTTCATTATTCTTCCTTCAATTAACTTACTTTCCCTTTTTCTTTGATGGAATATGTGACCAAGGCTTTGGTGGTTTAAATTCAAAATCTAAAGAAAGAATTTAACGGAAGAATACTTTCCCAAGCCTTGGGAGTATATTCATCCCAATATCAACAGATGGGATTGGAATTTATGAATGCAATTTCCTTTAGCAACAACTTTACAAATGAAATATCCAATAGAGCGACGAGGATAATTAGAAGTTGGGTATATTTTAGTTAATATCAACTTTAGTTTAGAATTTAGATACTTACTTTAGGGGTGTAATAGGAAGCTTTTGAATATTCGCTTTTAATGTAGAACTTTGATTCTCTCTGAAAACATTCTCATCTAAGAGATGGACTTGTCTTGTTATGAATTTGACCTAAATACCCACTACATTAGAGAGGGAGTAAATTACGCGACCGCATTCCCCAAAAAAATTCCTCTTCATCAGCTTGAAACTTCAAACAGACACCCCATGGCTGATATCTTCAAACTGTGGCATTCAAGTCATGAAATTGATAAAGTTAAAGCTTTCATCGGAGAAACATGAGTTCTATCATAATTCTCTTGTGACAATATCTCTTTTCAAGAGGTTCCAAATTTGAAAAACTAGAAAGTTCAAATGTGAACCTTTCATACATATTTCTTTTTTAGTTCCGTTCTACTCTTTTGAAGTCATTGTCATTTTTGAGAATTTTAAGCATCTCGAGATGCCCTACTGCAATTTATAGTTTCAAAAACTCGTCTGCATAAACATCTCACTGATGAAGTAAAGGAAGAAAATGAAATTACACTAGGTCTTTCACTTAATAATAGACAAAAGAATTGGATGACAATGATTAAAGTAGTTATTCATGACAATTCAAGACTAAAATGAAAATGTTTGAAAGTTTAAAGACCAAGTGGGGATGTGAAGAACATCAAAATGTTGCCTGTCTAAAGCTTCATGCGCAAGGGAGTGTGTCCAACCATTATACCGACAATAGGTATGAGCAAATCAAACCTCTGGGGATGGTTTTGAGCCAAAGACTTGACATTATCAACAAAGAAAACCATTGACTTGTTGTTCAACAGGTTCACCACTTCCAATATCTTAATGTTCTTTAAGTTTGAAAGTTTATATACCCTGCCATACTCTATTTCCATGTTTTATATGCTTGAGAACTTGGAATTCTTGAGAAGAAAGACATACTAATGATTAGCTTGTGATGGATCACGGAGATGAGTCCTTGCTATAGGTTGGATCAAACAGTTAAGTCACCTTGGCTCTGTGTCTTACTATTTCGAGTTTCTTCAAAGTATTGACAGAGATGACACATCCATCCCCATCTCCCTGCAATAAGCATCATCAACAACAATGTCAAAAAGGGAAAAGGAAAAGGAAAAGAAAGAAAAAAAGACATACCTTACATTGTAGCTGTTTGAAAACATTAGCAAGAGCAAAGTTGAGAAGGAATTTCAAGTACATCATCATTCAAGGTCTTTTCAGAAGGTTTATGTTTAGAACGACTAACAAATCTAGTTACCCACGTAACAACAGCTTGTAATTGCTTGTTTGAATTGTGAATTGACTTTTCGAAGATATACGTACCGGAGTTCTAATTTTTGCTTTGAGTGTAGCGAGGGCAAACTCAAGTGGCAAGCTGAACTGCAAGTGTACTTTCTGCCTGCTTTTCAGTTCCTAAACCTGGAAATTGTCCAATATCATGTCCTTGAATGGGCTGAAACTCACTATGTAAACCAACTGCAAATTCTTCGGAACGTTCGCTGCCACTTTGGAAGTAATCTGCAATCTACAATGACATTCCGTTTTCGGTAAAATATAATGCACAACAATCCAAGGAGATCTGACTGTCATTGCCTCTATTCAAATATGTCATATATGACACTGCCCTTTAAACTACTTCATCTACAAAATACTTGGACTCGGATGTTGTTTGGAGCATAATGCTTGTTATGGAAAAACTAGAAACAATAGTACAAATAAAGAATACTCAAGAAGCTTACATGATTTCCAAGAGCTATCCCACTTAGGGCTGCTGATTCTATATTTGAACCTAGTAGCCAATCACCACAGATACCAGCTCTTCCATGAGGATCAAAGATGCATGGAATACTAGGTGAATTTGTAGGAAGTGCTGCACCCCTGTATAGAGAATGTTATAAAGCTGATTATTAAGGAAGTGAAAGAATATATATAGTCACTCCGTCTTTAGGCTTGTGTTCACCGATTAGTCTCAGCTTCTGAGTGATTTCTTTAGTGAAGGAAGTAAAAAGAAAGGGTCATTTGTTTAGAGGTTATGCTGCTTGATTTAATGAAATTTCAAGAATAGCAGTTACATCAAGGATATGCAATTTGGCATGTGCATTAAAATATGTAAAGTTACAAACCTACCTTAGCTATTAACCATTTTTTATATGATCAAGATCGTTCACATCTGCCAACTTAAGCATAGTTCAAACTTCAACTAGGTAGGACATTACAAAATCTCCTCTCCTACTTGTTGAAGACTTGAAATCAATTTAAAAAAAAACAAAGAGATGGTTTACATGTGAATTATGTTTTGGCGAATTACCATAACTGAACTCGGGTGTAAAAGGGTTTCGGCAGTGACCCTTTAGACAATCCCAGGGCAGCTTCAACACCCTCAAGCATATTTTTCTTTACTTTCTCGGCAGTAGAAGTTGGGATATTCTCCTAACAGAACATCATAGTTGATATCCATCAGTACCTTAACAAAAAGGTTGAGGTAAATTTCTTCAAAATAGGCTACGGACACACACATATCAAATGTCAACTCAAGGTGTCATACATAGTGATAGATAGTGCTATAGTATATGAAATCAGAAATGAACAGGCAGTGACAAATTGACTAAATAGTAAGATTCTTTTTGATACAATGTACAAGCAAGGATGAAAAAATGGCCAAAATAGTCATTTATTTCACTTCTTCTTGCTTCCTTAGTATTTTTGCTTGGGTGGAACACTCTTTAATTTAATGAAAGCTCAGAATCTTACTAATTGGAAATCTTTTTTTTTTTCTTACCCATAATTGATATTAAAAAATGGAATTAAAGGAACGCTTTCTCTTCATATATAGGGTCCATTTTCTAAGAAAGATTGCTTCATTCTCCTGCAGGAATCTAGAGCCCCCAAAATACCAACACATTGATGGTTTATAATCATGGCAATGTTATTACAATCTTTTTGATAATTGAAAAAAAAAGGAAGGCATTTGATAAAGATGTAGGTAATGTGCAAGAGTTGGCAAGCCTAATAGTAGGTGGAAAACCAACCTGTGGAACCTTGTTCTGTTTCCCATATGCAGCAGTACTCAGAAAGGTCCAACAGTGGGGCCCATCTTTCTGAAAATTTGGAAACTTTTTGTTATTGTTTGCCATCCATGAGATGGAATCAACCCCTTTTACAAAAGCTCCTTCAAATGGAAATGTTACTTCAGCATCTGGGAAAGGAAGAAGGTCCTCAAACGCTGCAAGGAGGGCCCATATTGAACTCAATTCTAACCTCTACAAACACATAGTAGACAGGATCAATTAAGGAGCTTGTAAATACTTATTGTTCAACAAACTAAACAAGCTGGAAAAATAATCAGAAGTTGCACCTTCATTTGTCTAGCAATCAGAGGTAAGCCAGATGTTGCAAGAAGGCGATTAGCACATTTGCCTGCCAAAGCCAGCATAACCAATCCAACATTCCAAATTCAAAATCATTCTGACAGAAGAAATTCTCATAAGCATTATAATAGAAAAGTAAAACAGTTAATCAAGATTGCAGCAGGACCATAATAATGCGTCATGTGAATGACATTTAAATGTCTTGCTTCAGAAATTTTGTGTTTTGGTAGTCAACACTAACTCATAGAATCAAACCACATAGCAACTGTCAAAAAGCAACAAAATTTGGGGTCTTCCAGCTCTAAAAGGAAAGAAAGAACCATCTACTTGCCATTATGTGCAATAACAATAGCATCAAAATGCCCGCAAGGTTTTCCGTTCTCACTCAAGTGCCACATTCCATTAAATGGCTCCAGCTTACTTATCCAGCAGGGTCGGATCACATTAATCAGAGAAGTCTAGCAACAAAAGTCAAATAGTAGAAAGAGTATAAAAATCAGAGGAAATCAAGGGCAAAAGGTCAAAAAGCCATATTTAAAAAGCATAGGATACCATGCCACCGCATACCATTTTTAATTTCTTCTGGGATAAATTGTAGACTAGAACTCATTACAAAATTAATCATAATAATCGATAGCTTCACTCATGTAATCAGGACTACTAAATATCATGTCCATGTAGATTCCTTATCATCCATTCAACTATGATCAAACCATGTAATCAAAGAGTTATATGCATAAATTTTTGCTGTTAACAAGGCAGCGGCCGTTTTTAAATGTTTTATTTCTTCCACAGACTTCAGTTCACTCTTCTAAAATGCTCTTATTGAAGATCTACATTTCAATCACCTGAGATAGCAATGAGTCAGCAAGCGGCCGCATCCCATTCGTACCAACATACCTTGGACAGGAAGACATTGGAATAAACTGACCACCCAATTCAAGCTCCCCAACAGTGCCCTTCCACTCTTTAACTAGACCTGCAGCCAACCAACCATCGACCAACTGAGCAAACTGGTTATCAGTCACTGTAAAGCACTGTGCCGCATGATCAAAGATAAGGGGTTCAGGTCCAGGTTCAGGTCCAAGACTTCTAGTCCCCATTCTTCCTCCCAACCCATGAATACCCTGCAAAAAAAATGAAAATTTGAAATAACTCCTCCTAAATTAACTAAGTTTATCTAAAATAGATTTCAACCAACATAAAAGGGAGTTCAAAAAGGTGGATACAAGTTTCAGTTGCAATAGCTGATCCAACTTCTGATATGCCTACCTCTCTCTCTTTCAGATTGTTTTTACTTAATGAACAAGAAATTTCTCATACTGAACATAATTTACGGGTTAAAAACCATTTTTGGTCCCTATATTTTCATTAAAGTAACACTTTAGTACTCATCTCTATTATGTAACAATTTAGTCCATACCACGAAAAGCTCCCTCAAAATTAAGTGTCAATTTTCTTTGGATAAAGATTTAATACTTGTAGTTTATAAAAACATTTGGCCCCTCCTTATTTGTCCACATATAAGAAATCCTATTAAAATCAAATCTTAACAACATTTTTCATGATTCGAAGGAATGTGAACTGAATTATTATAAACTGAAGTTTATGGACTAACTTGTAATGGAAGTACAAGGACCGAAATATTTATTTATTTATTTAATTTAACCCACTTCACCAATGTTTTCTAACATGAAACAGATGCCACCCATGAACAGAATCAGTCAAAACAAAAGAAAAATTCAAATATGAAAGAACTAACAAGTAATAACCAACCGTGTCAAAGACGGTGGAGCGAACACCCCTTTTCTCCAAACTCAGAGCACACATTATTCCGGCCATGCCGCCGCCAATAATGGCAATAAGGGGGTCATCGGAGAGAGCAGAAGTGAAGGTCACTTGCTCCTGATTGAAAGTCTTCTTCAGAATCGACCTCCTAGAGGTACCGTATGATGATTTTCTACGGAATTTGGAGGTGGGTTTTCTGGAATTAGGTCTGGAAATAGGTTTGGTTTGGGAATCAGAGGCTACAACCGGAGTGAAACTTCTGTTCCTGCAGGGTTTCAAGGAGAAGATCGAAGGTTTTGAGATTTTGAGGGGTTGAAGAATAAGGGAAGAAGAAATGAAATGGGTGAAGGAAGACATGATCTTTGGAGCGAAAAGAGTGGATGAGAGGAGAAGAATGCTTCAATAATCCCTTTTTCCACTCTCTTGCGCGCCATTTTGTTCTGTATTGTAGTTAATCATTAGGTTCCTTCAAACTTCAAAATGGATTTTAAAAAAGAAAAAAAAAAGGTTAAATTATAAAAACATACATCAAATGTATTATATTTTAATTTTAAAAAGCTTCATCTTTGCTGGGGCAGTTTAGGCAAGAGAAGAGGTATAACTCAGCTTGCTATATTGCCTTGACGTGGTGGAAGTCATTGGTTAGAAATTGGTTGGTTATCTTAAATTCAATGCAAGTTTTCCCATTTGTACTGGCTCCCTTGCCCGTCTTGATCGAATGGGAATGGATAAGAAATTTGTGGAATTGATGTAGAAATCTTTTAAAAATTTGAACGTAAATTAGAATTTGAAATGATGTGGTGATTACTTAGAACGAAAATTTGAATCGTTGTATTGTTCTAGGTTAATATTATACCGTTTTAGGCCCCAATTTCAATCTAAAACTTCAAAGGATTTCCATTCCAAATAAAGTTTTAAAACATCTATGAATAAATCAAGAGTAATATTGCAACTTTTGAAAGGTATAAACACTTTTGAAATAATAAGTTAAGTTGAGGGTATTTATTTTATATTAATTATTATTTATAATTTCAACTTTTTTGTTAAACCATTTGCAGACACATTTAAAAAATATACACATGAAACTTAAACTAGATATGAGATTTGAGAGATTCAATCTTTTGAACTCTTGATCGAATGTATATGAAAAGTTGTGATCATCTAAATTTTTGTCTATTTTACCTCTTATACTTTCATAAAGTGATTTTTGTCCCAGTGGTCTCAATAAATAAATGACCAATTTGGTCCTTATCTATAAAATTCTAACACAAATTTTGTAGACAGAAACCATTTAATGTAAAGTTATGACTACATTTCAAGAGATTTAATTAATGTTGTTAAAATTGTGGTTAAGGAAATTTTGATGAAAAATAAAATAAATAGACCAAAATGGTCTTTTTAAGAAATAGAGACCAAGATAATTATTTCATAAGTACATGAATAAAAATAATGAATGTTATGACATTATAGGATCAAAAGGACCAGACCAATTATAAAATTATTTCTTAGGTATGGTTTATTTAGTCATCAATTACAAAATTAACTTTGAACTCTTCAAACTTGTAATTTTTTTTGTCTAATAAGTCTACGCGATATTAACTTTATTAGTTCAGTGTCATGCTACGTGTGACAATCAAAGTGTTCTATGCGGACTAATTTTTTGCCTAATAAGTCTATGATGTTAACTTTATTAGTTCAGTGTCACGCCACGCGTGACAATCAAAGTGTTCTATGTGGATTAATTTTGTGCTAGTAGCTTTTGTAATATTGAAAACATTGTTTTTGAAGCCTTAAACTTGAATGAAATTAGTGTGCTTTGCGCTACACCATTCTTAAATAATATGATTATTGTTTCGTGAAAGAATTAAAACCCTTTGAATTGACAAAAGGTTACGCACTTAAAGAGTTGGAATTAGGGAGGGTGGAGTTGTGAACTCCACTCCTTATTTGATCCAAGAAGATTGTAAGTCCCACAACGAAAAAACATCAATTTTATTTTTTATTAACTTCTTACACTACGAACTCCATGACTTCACAACTTCACCAATTGCCTCAAACACCCATTCAACTTCTACGTCTGGCCATACAATCCCAAGTTCTCAATAAACATTGGATTTTTTCTCAAAAAGATCACGGTAAATTTTTTAGTAAAATGTAACTGTTCCGCAGCTTATTATCAACTTTTATTTAATTATACGATATATTCTTTTATTTAATTATACTATATGGAGTCATGAAACTTAAAACAAAAGCTAACTTAGACATAGTTTATCTATATCGTGTATATATATATATATATATATATATATATATTCTTAATCAAGAGGTTAGAGAAGAGGTTAGAGATTCGATCTCTAAATTCTATGTATTTTTGTGTAATATGGCATTTTAAGTAGATAACTAACAAATATTCAACCAAATGGATCGAAATTTCTCACACAACACAGGCCTCATCTGAAGCAACATCAAATATAGATCAGTACCCATTAACAAAACAGCCCAACAAAAACATAGAAAATCATTCTCTAATTTTATTGTATCCTAACATCACCAATTATAGTTTATAGTTCAGAGAGAGAGAGAGAGGTAGAAAGCAAAAGTATATCTGTGTATACACAATAGTCCACACTGAATCAAAATCCCTCCTTATATGCAACATAAAAAATCATTATAGCTTTCAAGGAAAAAAAAGAAGAAGAAAAAGAAAAAGAAAAAAAGAACATATACATTTCATATTAGCACAACTCACTCAGTCAAGTCATTAGATGTAAAAAGAAAACAAGCTATTTTCTTTCAGGTAAAGAAACAACTACCAACTCCAAGATCAATCCTTTTCTTTCTTTTTTCTTCTTCTTTTTCCTTTTTCCTTAGCCCCACATTAGGGAAAAAGTAGATGTTCATGAATGAATGGGGATATCTACATTACTTTCGCGTGGATCGGTCGTCGCAGAAGCAGTTTTTCTCGTCTCTTTATCGCGCTTCACATGGTTTCTATGTTTAAAAGATTCATTGCTGTGGCAATGCCCATTGGCTTGTGCTTTGCTTTTGCGGGTTATGCCATTAGCTGATTCCTCTGCTTTCTGACTACCAAAGCTATGGCGTTGTGCTCGTGTGCATACTTTTCCTTTCTCCTCTACGCTTAAGTTCATCGAATCACCGCAGCTTTTCCTTCGAGTTAGATTCGGAGACTTTGGCCGAGTTAATGGTAACTGACATAAAATTTTAGTTAAATCTTACCATCATAAAACAAAGCAGCATCTGCAAGATGTAAATCCTTACATGCCAGAAACATACTCAATTTTCTAGCTCTTGAATTTTCCTGCCCGTAAGGGCATACCGGGTTACTGTTAAGCGACTTATACAGCCTAAGACGGGAATGATCCTATCAGTATAGAGTTTCAATGGCTACCTTTTTGAGTTCAACCTTTGGTGGTGGTCCTTCATAATAGAAACTGGGCACTGGATTTGCTTTGATCACTAATCCCTTCCTAAGCTGCTTGATTGCTGCTTCTTGCTCTTCCTAAAAGCATTTTAAAGCAGTAAATCAAAGATGAAACTAAGATGATCATTTCGATGATTATGCAAAACCCCTTGTCAATACAAAGTGTTGAAGAATAAGATATGCATCGAACAGCGAAACAAAACATAAACAAGATGGTAGTCCGAAAGTACCCTAATCCGTGCTTCGTATTGGATTCTCTCTGCCTCCATAGCTTTGTGTTTCTCCTCCAACTTATAATAGAACTGAACACAGAACATAATTTCATAAGTAAAAAGGAAAATTGGAGATTGAACAGCAAGGCAATATCTAAATCATTCAACAGAAGTAATACCTCCTTCCTTTTATCAGCCCGTTCAGCCGATCTAAATGTGGGAGCTGTTCCTATAGTTACTTTAGATTTGAGTTGTCGAATAGATTGAACGGTACTATGAATGGGCTAAGGACAACTAAATCTGATAATATGAACAAATTAAGCATTTACAACACAAAACAAAGACTTAATTCTCTATGGTAGTTGCCGAAAAGAGGATACGAGGAGGCGATAGACCAGTGATCTTCTTCGTGATGTTTCTTGAGATCGTTCTGTGAAGATTTACACGATGATTGAGGCGAGTTCGGCTGTAGACAAGTAAAACATTTAGAAATTAGAATTACGTGTACCTTATTTTCCATTTTCTGACAGAAATCTTAATCTATACTTCAAGAAAAGAGAAGCAAAGTCTGAGGAGGATAGGAGGACATTTCTCCACCTTGGAAAACTGGCAACTAAATGTTTTTCCTACTGAACTATAAACAAAACCAACCATTTTTAAGATTAGAGAAAACAAAGATGTACAACAGCATTGCACTCACATAGATTCAAAGTAAAGCGAAGTCCAGGCAGAAACTAGTAACTGACACTAAGGAAACTGATCAAAAGAGAATAGTTATATATGTGTCAAAATTCCTTGAAAGAAGTCCAATAGGAGATCACCGAAAATAAAAGTGGGGAAGCTGTTTTTCCAGTCAATAATATTATATTCAAGGAGATTTAACTAGTCCTATGCTACTTTTCCTACTGTATAAAAGCTTCTTCTAGTAGTTTACTTATACTCGAAATGTAGCTCCATCGGCATTCCTAATAGTTGTACTTACGGGTGAGTTCTTTTTTGGGCTGGGAGACTGCAATTCGATAGTATTCGGTGTCGGTGACGCCTTGAAGACAGTAGTTGTAGTTGGAGTAGGCTCGGTCTCAATGGTTTGTGAGCTCGTTGCTGCTTTTTCCGGTGCCTGCACGGTTGGTTGCACGGTTGGTTGTTGAATCTTCTGGTTCACCCTCATGATTTTTGGAGTAACAGCTATAGTTCCAGGTGAGATGGACTTGTTAAAGTCACTGATTTTCTGCGCTACAGTCCTCTCCTCCTTCTTTTTCTCCTCGGGCACAAGTACGGGTGCAGGTGTTGGCGCAGGCGGAGGAACGGGCATAGGAATGGGCACGGTCACGGGTGCAGGCACAAGGATAGGCACATTGGCATCAAGGTTAGAGCTTTTGATGGCTACAACATCGTGCTCGGTTTCTTGATAGTTTTCGGCAAACGAATTCTCCTCGCTAGATTCCTTCTCTTCGAATTCCTCCAAATCAATACTTTCTTCTGCAATTTTGGGGGAAACATGAACTTTTTCATGAGAAACACCATTTAAAACCACTACAAGACCATTTGGCTTCTCCACTACACCAGCAATTTCCCTACCCATGACCCTGCACCAAAAACACCAACAACCTCATCACCATCAAATCCTCTAAAAAGAAATAGGTATCATTTTTCAAAGCAAAATCAATAACCTTATATACAAAATTACAAACTTACACTTACTCAGCTTGATATAACTTTAGTTAAAAAGAAACAAAAAAGCCTCTTGATAACAACCAAACAAGGAATTGACTTCTCAACAAAAGTCCATTGGTTTCCCAAAAACACCAAGAGGAACAAAAGAGAAACATGAAATTGAATCCTCAAGAAAGCTTCAAATATAAGCCCAAAATGCAGAGAGAAAGTTCAAAAGTTTGAATTGACCCACAAAATCAAATGGGTTAATGCAAAGTCCCAATTTCAACACAACAAACAGAAGAAAGAAAAAGAACACAAGCAAGAATTCCAACAAACACATGCAAAAATCCAAATACTAGAGAACCCCATTTCCCCAAGCTTCAAAAACTACTCAACCCATCAAACAAGAAGAAAAAAGATTACCAGAAAGAGCCATTTTCATCCCAATACAGCAAAAAAGATGGAAAAAAAAAAAAAAAAAAAAAAAAAAAAAAAAAAAAAAAAAAAAAAAAAAAAAAA
>QLSR01000282.1:1735641-1747453 GCA_031780015.1 Citrullus colocynthis
CTTAATATTAATGTAAAAAAGAAAATCCAACAAATATATCATGAAGGTATATACTAATAATAATGCTTTTATTTATAGTACAATAAATATTTGTGTGAAAATTTAAACTTTTGATTGTAAAGATGATGCAGTTGGTTTTGTTTAGGTGGGCTATAATAAACATCTATATCTTTGGTTAAAAATGATAAAGTTTGTAAGGATATTTTTAAAAATAGAAAAATTGTTAAAAATAATTATAAATATAACAAAATTTTACTTTCTACTCGTGATAGACTATATTAGATCCAAATAGACATCTATTACTTTACTAGAATAGATGTCTATCTAGGTCTATCGTATTCTATCACAGTTAAAAAATGAAATTTTGCTATATTTGTAAAGAGTTTTATATTTTTTCTATTTATAATAATTTTCCAAATTTTTATTTATGAATTCAAATTTTTTTTGTCTTTAAAATTTGAATTTAGCTTCTACTTGATCCTAACTTTTCGAAATACTAAAAGTGTTAGCTCTTGACATTTGTATTTCGTTCTTGGTTATTGAGATTTTAAAATTGATCATATATTTAGTCTCCAAAGTTTGTTAGACTTTTAATTAGTCCATAAAATCTGAGATGTGTTTCACAACAATGTTTCTTAAATATAGTTGACGGCTGGTTGATATATAATGAGTATGAACAATTGTCGGTTAAAATAATTTAACTAAAATTTATTGATGTATATGTTTTTTTTTTTTTTTAAATAAGCTAAGATTTTTTTTCCTACTCCATGACCAATTAAAAACTAATTTTCAAACCCTAATAACTAATTAAAAATCAAATTTAGATATTGAAACCAAACATATCACCCTTGAAATTACCTTAAAAACTAAGATAGTTGTTTTAAATGGTAAAACTACTATAAATATTTTTAAATATAGTAAATTTTCATTATCTATCTGTAGACATGTGTCAATGTCTATCGATAATGTTACTAGTTTATCAGTGTCTATCACTCTTTATTAGTGACATTTTACTATATTTATAAATATTTGAGCTTGTTTTATTATATTTGAAAGCAATCCTAACAACTAAAGAAACCAAATTAAAATCTCAAAAATCATTTTTTTTTTAGAAAATTATCTTAAATAGCAAAACTATTAAAAATATTTACAACTAATAGCGAAATACACAGATAGTAGACTAGTGCGGTCTATTGCAGATAAACAGTAAAAATTTACTATATTTGTAAATATTTTGATTTATTTTGCTATATTTTCTTCTAATTTCAAATTCGTGCATTAACAATTAAGAAAGATATTTTAAACCTTATAATTTTTTTTTTAATATCGATAAAATTGAGGGACTTAAATTAAAGCTAATTCGGAAAAAACATAGTATATCAAATTGGTTTAGTCGGTGGAATAAAATCATTGTCAAAGGATTCTTAAATAAATTTGATATTACACACAAATTAGGGCATTGCCCATACAAAATCGAAAATGACAAATCAAAACATTTTTTTCAATCCTTTAGTTTTCTAAACAGAGATTATGTGAGATATTGGAGTTTGACAACTTAGAGTTATGTAAAATTTGACTATAAAATCATGGAATTTTTAAAACTTCACACCAACCATTTTACCTGTGACATCATTCATGTGGTAGGTTAGATTTTTTTTTTTTTTTTTTTTTAAAAAAGAAATTGGGGTGAGATTAAAAAAAAAAAAAAAAAAAAAGTGGCGGAGATTTTTTTTTCACCATTAATAAATAATATTATTTCCTTTTGTAAAACAATTTTATATTTTTTAAAAAAAAATAAAAAAAAAAAAAATTAAAAAGGAACCTTTAGTTGTCAAAAAAAAAAAAAAAAAAAATGCCAAAAATTTTTTTTTACCCCTTACATCGTCATATTTTTTTTTATGTGTACCAATTAATTATTTTATTAAAAAAAAAAAAAAAAAAAAAGTGGCGGAGATTTTTTTTTCACCATTAATAAATAATATTATTTCCTTTTGTAAAACAATTTTATATTTTTTAAAAAAAAATAAAAAAAAAAAAAATTAAAAAGGAACCTTTAGTTGTCAAAAAAAAAAAAAAAAAAAATGCCAAAAATTTTTTTTTACCCCTTACATCGTCATATTTTTTTTTATGTGTACCAATTAATTATTTTATTAAAAAAAAAAAAAAAAAAAAAGTGGCGGAGATTTTTTTTTCACCATTAATAAATAATATTATTTCCTTTTGTAAAACAATTTTATATTTTTTAAAAAAAAATAAAAAAAAAAAAAATTAAAAAGGAACCTTTAGTTGTCAAAAAAAAAAAAAAAAAAAATGCCAAAAATTTTTTTTTACCCCTTACATCGTCATATTTTTTTTTATGTGTACCAATTAATTATTTTATTAAAAAAAAAAAAAAAAAAAAAGTGGCGGAGATTTTTTTTTCACCATTAATAAATAATATTATTTCCTTTTGTAAAACAATTTTATATTTTTTAAAAAAAAATAAAAAAAAAAAAAATTAAAAAGGAACCTTTAGTTGTCAAAAAAAAAAAAAAAAAAAATGCCAAAAATTTTTTTTTACCCCTTACATCGTCATATTTTTTTTTATGTGTACCAATTAATTATTTTATTAAAAAAAAAAAAAAAAAAAAAGTGGCGGAGATTTTTTTTTCACCATTAATAAATAATATTATTTCCTTTTGTAAAACAATTTTATATTTTTTAAAAAAAAATAAAAAAAAAAAAAATTAAAAAGGAACCTTTAGTTGTCAAAAAAAAAAAAAAAAAAAATGCCAAAAATTTTTTTTTACCCCTTACATCGTCATATTTTTTTTTATGTGTACCAATTAATTATTTTATTAAAAAAAAAAAAAAAAAAAAAGTGGCGGAGATTTTTTTTTCACCATTAATAAATAATATTATTTCCTTTTGTAAAACAATTTTATATTTTTTAAAAAAAAATAAAAAAAAAAAAAATTAAAAAGGAACCTTTAGTTGTCAAAAAAAAAAAAAAAAAAAAAAAGAGTCGCGAAACTTGTTTTCGACTCTTCGATCGTCATACTTACGCACATGTGTAGCACTTTATTATTTTTTTAGGATAACGATAGTAAAAACAATAAAAACTATAAAATTAGGACAACAAATGAATAAGCTACCTAACGTAAGGAATATGGAGAAGATCTGTATAGTCCTCTGCTATAGCTTTTTGAGCAAGAAAATGAGCTAAAACATTAAAACGACAACGTGGGCGAGTCAATGTAATCTCACTACAGTAGCGAACCATTTGAATGATATAACTCCACTTCCCAAGATCATTAACAGCCATTATCTCATAACAATGTGAGATTGCCTTCAAACCTGCAATTTAAAATCTTCCAAGATGATCTTGAAATACCCAGCTATGTGATTTGTAGACCCATGCCACATTGACTAGTAGGTTAGATGTTAAAGAATTAATGAATAATTATTTTTATAATTTGTTATTTGCTTATTTTAGTAATTATCTTTAAATTTTGTATTCACAAATTGCCCCTAACAAAATTTTTGTTTGATTATGCTCTAAATTCTTAAGAAGTCAAATCTAATTGAATAATTTCTAATCAAACAAGACCTAACTTTTGGGAGTCAAATATAAAATAATTCCAAGTATTTTTCTAGAGAACTTCTTTCTTTTTATTAATGGCATCAACCCATTATTACCCTTTTGATTAATGATTCTTTTACTCAAAGTTAATTTCTCTTTTATCTCTCACCAAATTAAGACCCTTAATTAAACCACAACACAAGCATCTTTTGGATCAAAGTCTTCCTTGCAATGAAATTATGTCTTCAATTGGTGGGTGTGATGACATTGTTTGGGATCCATAATTTGAATTGACCATTTTTTGGGTCATTATTCAATCAATTTCTTTCTCTCTCTAACTTTGCTTTTTTGTAAGAGAGCATTTTATTGTGTGGAGTTTCATTGTAAAGCACTTTAAATGAGACCAAATTGGAGCAAAATCGGGGCTTTGTCTAGAGATGGAAATTTCAACCATATGTATATCAATCAATACTAATAGACATTTGTTTCATTATTGCCACCCTCTCCCCAACATTTTATTTCCTTACAACTTTTTTTTTAATATTACGTCATAAATTATAGGATAAGGATAATAACACAATAAATTGAATAAAATATCAAAAGTTTAACCAACTTGAACGTAACTCAACTAGTAAATGTATATGCCTCCATCAAGAGATCAAATGTTTGAAATTCCCTACCTTACATGTTGTTGAACTTAAAACGATATCCAAATTCTCACTCTACCTCTAGTTTGTTTGAACTTATGACTCACAAAGAAGTACAAATACTTAATCGTTTAAAATATGCTCAAATTAGCTGATTTTTAAGTGAAGTATATATATCATTATACTTTATTTCATAATAAATAGATGATAGTAGTCTATCAATGACACTGATTGATGTTTATAAGTATTTATTACTAATAGATAGTGATATTTTACTATATTTGAAAATATTTTCTTATCCAATATTATTTTTAAAAACCAATTTTAAAAGTTTTTTAAAATAAAAAACTAAAGAAAAGTACAGCAATGAATTGGATAATAAGAGCTTAAATTTGAAAATAGCAACTAAAATTGAAACCTAAGCAAAGCTCACAATTTTAGTACATATATACGCATAAATTAATGGAATAAAAATGTTGAATGGGAGTTTTTCTTTCTTTCTTTTTTTTTTTTTTTTTTTTTTTGACAACTAAAGGTCACCTATAGAAGAGGAGTGTATTTCTCTATTTTTTTGGGCTATTGAATTTATAATCTAAAAGATAGATTTTAAGTCCATCGACCCAATAATTATCCTATTTAAAAATCTTTAAAACCACTCAGTATCTATTCTATTTTTTGAATTTCAATATGGAAGTACATATACAAGCACACTCGTACTAAAATGTATGATTTATTAGAAGTTGAAGAAAAATAGAAAAAATATACCAACGGCGACTTAGTTGGTGTTAATTGGGAGGACCTTCTTTCTTATAGGTCGAAGGATTGATGTCATCCCCCTTCATTGTTATAATAATATAATGTTCATGACTAAAAAGTTAGCGATAATTGGTAGGACCTTCTTTCTTATGGGTCGAAGGATTGATGTCATCTCTCTATTATTATAATAATATAATGTTCATGACTAGGAAGAAGAAAAAAAAATATAAAAGAGAACTTCAATTTCAAACAATAATATCTTTAAGAATGAAAAAAATAATTTTAAAAGAAGACATTAATTAAAGAAATGCCAATTTTTTTCTACTTCAAATAAGAACCTATACTCTTTTTATGATTATATTTTAAAATAATTTTTTAAAAAAAAATGTTGCAATTAAATGGTATATATGATTATATTTTAAATTAAAAATTAGCTACATTACAATTAAATGGTAGGATACGTACATATACCATCCCATCAATTAAGATAATGATTGACAATTATACTTTTGCTAATTGAGAATTATAAAGTATTTGATCCCCAGTGAGTCCACTATCAATTTAATTAATGAACTAAATTCATCTAGTTTTGCTTGAATTGTAAAGTGGGAGTATCAAAAAGCTAAAGGCAAGTTGGGTTTGGGAAGAGGGAAATCATCATAAATATGAAAGAAGAAAACTTGTTTGTATCCCTTTGGAAGGTGAGGAGACAAAAAATCAAAAGTTTTCTTTTTTGTTTTTCAAAGTTGGAGGAATGACATAAAGGTTCTACATAAAAACTGATCTATATCCAAAGCATGTACTTCCCTTTTTAATACATTACTTAGAAAAGGAAAAAAAAAAAAAAAAACAGGAAAAAAAAAAAAGAAAACACTTTTTCAAGAATCTTCACTAAACATGTATACATTAAGTTTTCTATTTGTTTCACCTAGAAGTAAGACTTGTTAGAAAGTAACTTTGTTAATTTTTAAAGGGAGAGTGAAAATAGGACATGTGCTTGATCTTCACAAAAAAAAAAAAAAAGAAAACAAAGCTTATAATAATTATTTAAATCAAATGAAATACCTTGATGCTACTCAAACCTAGAATAAGGATAATTACTCATATATTGGAAATCGTGATCCTAATATCAACATCTTAAAAAAGTTATATACACTTAGAAGAATAATTGTATAGAGGGCTCCTTTATAGGAGTCCAAATGGAAACTAACTCAAAATTTTAAAATCAATGAATTTTGGCTTTCTGCTTATGTCATCATGTAAAATTACCACTTTATCCTCAAACGTATCATTCTTCATTCTTTGGGTTCTTTGTACAAATGCTAAAAAATAGGTACCTTTTTTAAATTGAATGAAAAGTGGTCTTTTGCTTTCGTCAACAACACCTTGTGTATTTACTCATTCGACCCTGAAAACCATCCGTGTGCAGATTCATAAGTTTTCTTTATACTCGATCCACGCTCCTCACTCCCGATACTCGATGCTAAATGCTAGATACTTGATGCTCTATACTATATACTCGCTACTCGGTTCTCGATACTTAATTGCTTGATGTTCTATACATTATGTTGTACGTTTATTTGATGCTCTAATGCTCTATATTCTATATTTGATGCTCTAATGCTCTATATTTTGTATTTGATGCTCAATGCAAAGAAACACAAAAGAGAAAAAAAAGGAAAAGTGTTCGCACGAGATTTTCGAAAAAAATTATTTCGTGGAGTTGAACTTAGGTTGATGTAGATTTGATGCGAATGTCGTTAGATCTCTAGTACTTGATCATTTGATTCTATCTTAGTTGAATGCGTGCGCTTGATGTATGGAAATAGAGCACATAGATGTTCTTGAAGTATGTTTGTGTTTCAAAGAGCTTCAGTTTTCAAATGTGGTTCAACTTTAGGAGTTAGAGAGTCTTCTGATTGTAGGGAGAATTCTATCTAGGTCCTCTAAGTGTAGAACTTTCTAAACCCCTTCAAATGAAGAAAATTCCTCTATTTATAGAGTTCTAGGTGGATTTTGTGGGTTTGGGCTTGGTTGGTTCATGAACTTAGCCCTTAGGTCCAACAAATTGAACTTCGGTCTTAATTGGCTCTTAGGCCAAATTAAGCCTATTTTAGGACTCAATTAGACTTTAGCCTAAATATTAATATCAAATTGGACCAAATTATTTTATTTAATTTAATAGTCAAGACAAAAACACGTGGCATCAATAGGATTTGTCAACTTATGCCTTCAATTTAAATTTAAGACACATGTCGACTTCCAATTTGTCCAAAATGTGATAATTTGTAATTCTATCGTTAATTTAAGAAATGACGTGACAATTTGGGATTGATCCAAAATTTCTCATTCAACTAAGAGAAATGCAGAATAAACAAAAAAAAAGACATGGAAAAAAAAAGAACAAAAGTAAACAGAAAACAAAAGAAGAAATGCAAAAGAGAAACATAAAAAAAAAAAAAAAAAGGAAAAAAAAAAAAAAAAAGGAAAAAAAAAAAAAAAAAGGAAAAAAAAAAAAAAAAAGGAAAAAAAAAAAAAAAAAGGAAAAAAAAAAAAAAAAAGGAAAAAAAAAAAAAAAAAGGAAAAAAAAAAAAAAAAAGGAAAAAAAAAAAAAAAAACAAAAAAAAAAAAAAAAAAAACCTCTTAAAATATGTACGAAGATCATATAATTTTATAATTTAAATTTGAAACTCAAAAACCAAACAAAAACAATTATGAAATATGTATAATTCATTTTGATTTTAAAGAAATAAAAAAGTGGCACATTATTATATTATTTGAAATTCATTTAAAAGGAAGATTGAAAAAGACAATTAATTAAGGTAAAGAAACACCACCCACAGGATAATATATTTTAAATTATATTGATGTGATTAAACAATACAAATAATTTTGTATATAGAAAATGTGACCCATAACAAAAATATTCCCTATGGCATGCTTGGTCCCATTGGCCATTAGATGTCAATGTCTCATTCCCTAAGAATAAGCAAGTACAAAGAGGCCAATTTTAGGCCAACTTCTTCTTCTTTAGATCTCTTCAAAAATCTTGTTTGCCCAATCTTCCTTTTTATTATTTATTTTGTGTTATATGTGTCGGTCATCGTGTGCATTAGATTGAACTATGAAAAATCTCTATACATTTTAATTTGTGGGGCCCTAAAAATATACTTAGGCCCATTCGATAATTATTTTATTAATATATTTTTCACAAGAAAAAGTTTTTTTTTTTTTTTTGAAAGGATGTATATGCCGACTTTAGAAAGTATTTTATTATTATTCTAAAGGTAGAGAAGTTTAAATTTTTATTCATGTATGCTGTTGAAGTAGAAAAAAGAAAAATTAACTCATTGTTAATGTCACTTAACGGCGGTTATCATAGCCTCAGTTTAACTATTTGAATCTCTTCAAAATGTAATACTCTTAAAAAAAAAAAAATTAACTCATTGTTAATATCACTTAACGGCGGTTATCATAGCCTCAGTTTAACTATTTGAATCTCTTCAAAATGTAATACTCTTAAAAAAAAAAAAAATTAAGGTTTTTATAGAATTTTAATTATAAACTTTAAAGTTTGTGCCTATTTAGTCCATTCCTCAATCACAAATTTAGTCAACAAACTTTATATATATATATTTTAATTCGTAAATCTATTAGACACAAGTTGAAACAAAAAGTTTAGAGTTTCATTAGCTATAAACTTTAAATTTATCAAATATAATTTAAAAAATAAATAAATAAAATAAAGGTCCAAATGTCTCTAGTTCTAATGGTCTAATCTAATCTAACCCATAAATGATTTAGTTATTTTACTATATGTATTAAATTAAAAATTAAAGAAATATACAAAAGAGGGCCCGAAAACAAAAAGAGGAAAGGAAATATATTGGGTTAAGAAATTTTTGAAATGGGAAACTGGGAGTCATTATGGGCCAAGACTAATGTTGTTTTGGTTTAGTTAACTTTCTAATGTTGGCCTTTCACTAACCCAGTTTACTGCTTAACATAGTTAATTATTGATTAAAATACTATTTTTGTCCTTCAAATTTGTTTAATTTTAGTCATTGGTTCATTGTATTTTTAATCGTCTAACTTTAGTGTATGTGATTTTAATACATCTTAAATTTTGTCACTCGAAGTTAATTTTTACCGAAAGTAGTTATATAGTAGTAATAATTCCCATGTAAGGAAATACAATATGTGAAGACGTCTTCAAAATCTATAATAAAAATGTTAATTGATAACAAAAAGTTTTTAAAAAATCAACAATAAGATAGTATTATATTTTCGTCGTCATGTCAATATTTTCACATTTCTTTGGATTCGACATTGAAATGAAAGTGAATCGATATTTCTATTATATTGTAGAAAAATCCATAAAACATAAGAAATAAGCATCAACATACCACTAATATAAAATATAATCTAAATAACACATATTAGTTCGTTTAAAAATCACTATTATAATTTTTTTTATATAATTTTTCAGAAATATCCATAGAAATCAATATTTTATTGAAGCTTTCATCGACATTTTCATAAAATTAAGATTTCAATATTTTTGTCGACGTCGATATTTTAAACCTCTAACATAACATACTATATTTAAGATTTATTATAAGTACAACCAACATGGAACAACGAAAAATAAAAGACTAAACTTAAATAAATTTTAAAGAATAGCAACTAACACAATATTTTAACCTTTATTATTTTGTATAAAAAATTTGAATTAGATGAGAGACTCATTCATCAACTTTTTGGATCGTGGTGTAATTGTTGTTATTACAAAGAAGTGATATTGCGACTGTTAAAATATATTGAATTTGTTTATATTTTATATTTGTATACTCAACGACTAAATAGAAACTAATTTAAAAATTTAGGAACCAATTATAAATCAAAATTAAAATTCGAAACTAAATATACCACTCTTTAACATTTCCAAATTAGTAAAAATATTTTAAAAACAAAATGACAAAAAAGTCCAGCGAAAACTAAGCCTTTCCTCCCAAGATACAAAGAGAAAAAGGATAATTTGGAGAATCTAAAAATAGGCGAAAGAACTTGAGAATCTCTGAAAAATAACTGCCTTTACAAATACTGTGGCTTTTGCCCATCTCCTATTCCGCTGATAACGGTCAACAAAAATAACTTCCACCTTCAAAACCCAATCATACACCGCCACGTGCCACTTTCCCGCTCTCTACCCCTATAAAATCCTTCTTCTTAACGACTTGCAGCTAGTTTCCCGAAGCCCCAGCGCCTCCCTTTCAATTTTCTCGCTCCTTTGAATTTTCCCGAGAAAATTTCAAGGAAGAAAATCTTCTGTCTGTTTGTTTGATCTGCGTGAGAGAGAGAGAGAGAGAGAGAGAGAGAGAGAGAGAGAGAGAGAGAGAATTACACTGAGAAAGTGAAAACACAAACAAGAAGAAGCAATGGCGACGATTGCAGTATCGGGAGCCACAGCCACTGAAACACAGAAGAAGAACAGAATTCAGGTTTCCAATACCAAGAAACCCCTCTTCTTCTACGTAAATCTTGCTAAGGTACACATAAATCCTCCTTTACCTCTTCAATTCTTCGATTGTAATGAATGATAAAAGATTCCCGATTTTCGTTATGTTCTTGTTTGGTTTTCAAGAAATGGAATCCAAATCCGCAATGTATGAATGATTCATCATTAATCCATGTTGTTCTTTAGATTCACATTATGATTTGAGCAATTGTATCTGCAAAATCTTTTGATTTCCGTTTCTACGTTGTTTTGGTTGTTGTTTGACCGGAAATTTTCTAATCGCTGTTTCCCCTAATATCGTTATTGATTTAGAGGTACATTCAACAGCATAATGAAGTTGAGCTTTCTGCTTTGGGAATGGGTACTGTTTCGTTTCTTGTACATCTTTTTTTTCTTTTTGTTTCCCCGATCGATTTATATCTGACGAATTTTTGGTTTTCTTGGCTCAAATCCTCCTTTGCATCATTACAGCAATCACTACTGTTGTCACAATTGCGGAGATTCTTAAGAACAATGGGCTGGCTACAGAGAAGAGTAATCCATTTTTATTATCTTTAATGCTAATTTCTATGAATAAAAATGATGATAACAACTACTGATAATCGTATGGTTTTGATATGAAACAGAAGTTTTGACTTCTACAGTCGGCATGAAAGATGAGAACAAAGGTCGTTTGGTTCAGAAGGCTAAGGTTTGTTTATGCTTAAACACTCAATCAGCAATAGATTGAATAATGCCAAATAGTCATGAATGTTTGGATGTTATATCCTCGTGGGATTGATTGATTTTGGATGATTATCTGGTATGTTAGATCATTTTAATTGGGTTTTTAACGAAACGATTTGGTATGTTTCAAATAATGTCAAAGGCATGTTTGGTTTTGAATATAACAAAACTGATTTAACCATTTCAAAATCATTTTCCAAGAAGGTTTGACAACACAGAATCATAGATTGAGATTCTTAGAGTTTTATTTTTGGTCCATTTTGTGATAGATTGAGATTGTTCTGGGGAAGTCTGAGAAGTTTGATTCTCTGATGACTGCGGCCACGGCAGTACCGGAGGCGGTGGTGGCTGGCGCCGCTGCTGCGGAAGAGGAGAAAAAAGCAGAGGAAAGCAAGGAGGAGCAGTAGGGAAAGAGAGGGGAATTTGATATTACATTGTTGTAGTTTAAGAATCACATTTGCAATATTATAGGATAGGCTACTTTCATTTGGTATTCCTCTACTAGTTTTTTTTCCCTCTCTTTCAACAGTCACAGTTATGGATGAGATGCAATGCCATCAACCAAGAAGAAAAAAAAAAAAAAAAAAAAAAAAAAAAAAAAAA
>QLSR01000282.1:1747824-1798870 GCA_031780015.1 Citrullus colocynthis
AAAAAAGAAAAGAAAGAAGAAGAAGAAGAAAAGAAAGCCCCCTTTTTTTTTCTCTATCAACTGTGTTGAGAAGAAGCCTTTTTGTGTTGCATTTTGGTACTTCATGTTGATCTAATGAAGTTGAATCCTTGAAAAGGATGGTTCTTGGAACTTTTCCTTTATATCTTATGTTTCTCTCTCTTTTGCTTATATGCATTTGAGTATTTGAATTTTTAAGTTTGAATGATGATAATGGAAAGAGTATAGAAAGAATCCTAATTACTTTAGGAGATTCTAAGCATGTCAACCATTTTAATTTTATGATAAAATAATACTTAAATTGGTTTGGTCCTAATCATTCATTTTATTAATGTTACTATTCTACTTAGAAAAATTTTATTTTTTATTTTTGAATTTTGATGTATTTTTTAGTTTTCAAAATGTACATTTATATGATGGTTCTTGGGTTTAAAAGTATTTTTTTATTATGATTCGATGACTTTTTAAATTAGAAAATTTATATTTCTCAACTTTAAAATTATTTTTAACTTAAAATGAAATATAACCATATAAAATTCATAATAATAAAAAATAGACATTTTAAACTATTCTTATAAAATTGTGGATTATAAAAGAATATATTTTTTGAAACTTTGTGGGTCAAATACAACTCTTCTTAAAATTTGAGGGACTAAACACACACATTATTCAAGATTTAGGGACTTAAAAGATAATTTTACAGCTTTTTAATTAACTGTCACAACTTGTTCCGTCTCCTTATTTAACATCAAACTATAAGCTAGACTCAACGGTTGTATTAGAGCTTGGAAATGAAAAATTTGTGATGATTGCCACGTAAATAGAAACAAATATCACCTATTAATATGATTAATGCTTGTCTTGTGGTGAAAATGATTTGTGAGACTTGACTATATAATAGGGACTAAACCAAACCTAACCAAAACAATGTTAATACTTTTGTTGATTTATAGGCATTTTGGTCTTGAGTTTTGTTTTAATTTTGTTGATTGATTTCAAAAGGTTAATACTTTTACCCATTTAGTTTTGAATATATTTTTTTTATTTAATCCATATATTTAAAAAATGTTACTTTAGTTTTCAAAATGCACCTTTTGATCTTTGGTGTAACTTTGAGTTAAGTTTTTTTAGTATAATAGGGGTGGGGAAATTGAACCACATATTTCTTGGTTGTCGATACATTTCTATGCCAATTGAACTATACTCTCTTAGGCAACTAAATTAGTGAAAACTAATGAATTTATTTTTGTTATATCAAGGTTTGAATCTCCCACTCTGCATATTGTGTTGGACTAAAATAACTAAATCAATTATAATTAATATACTTCATTTAAATTCATTAGTAGACAATGCGTGTATTTAGTAAACAATAAGGGTAAAAATGTAATAATTTGAACCTAGAGACTAAATACTTAATGTACGTATTTGATGCATGCTCGTACAAAGAGAAAGTTTTTTTTTTTCTTTTTTTATAAAAAATCAAAATTAACCACAAACTTGGTAAATTGTACCAATTTGGATTCTAAATTCTTAATTTTATCAATTTTATTGATGGTTGCTCAAGCCCAAAGGATACTGGCCTCGTAGTTTTGGACAATTAACCAAGTCAGCTATATACCATATCATAAAATAATCGAGCCAAGCCTACACATAACCGTATATGTGTGTTAGAAGACTACTTATAAATAGCCCATTTGACCACCATAAGAGGAGAGTATGTAATCTCATGAGAGACTTGACCTTACTTTGTGCTTATCTTAATGAACCACTTCTCGTTAAATTGGAGTGCAGTAGGCTCAGCATCACATCGGTGCCAATCTCTTACGTAGGGTAGTCTAGAAAATATCGAAACTAGACCAAGAAGAAGTTGGCTAGAGATTGAGGCCACTAGACACTTGAAGCCCAACGTAGATGAGATTTGAGCGCCGATAAATTTTAACCAATTTAAACAATTATTGCAATTTAAAACTTAAACTTAACAAAAAAAAAAAAAATTGCAATTTTAACTATCTAATGAGTTCTCAGCATCATTCAAACAAATTCTCTCATGCATTTAAAGATTATTGAACATAATATAGGGTATGAAATTGATAATTTATTTTGTTTTGTTTTATTTAGGGAAAAGCAACATTAGAGCTATTCTTTTAGGTCGAATTTTATGAATGGCTAGAATGCAATTCAATGGTTACATTTATGCATTGGTCAAAATTTTTATGCGAAACTTTATTTTATTGAAATTAACTAGTTAATGAATAATTTTACATTTGTTTTTTTTTTATATTTTTTATTATTGAAATTAGAAGGTGAATAGATTAAAATTGAACCGATAACTAAAATTGCAACACTTACATATTTTTATGGATAAAAATAAATGAAATTAAAATTTTATGATTAAAATTGATATAATGTGATGTTTAAAGCCAAGATTGGTCCTATTCATAATAGGGAATAATTCAACTCATCACTTTATAACAAAAACCCACTATTTGTTTAATATTTTGTTTAATATGAGGTTTAAAATACAGATGTCGATTAAAATGTCAAAGCCTCAATTCTATAGAAATATAGAATGAAATATTAATAAAATGTTAATGTTTATAGTAATTTAAAAATTATAAAAATAAATAATTATAAATAGAAAAAAATATCAAACTATTTACAAATATAAATTTTTTTTACTATCTATCAGCGATAGACCGTGATAGACTTCTATCACTCAAGCAATAGAAGTCTATCGCGGTCTATTACTGATAGACAGTAAAACTTTTCTATATTTATAAATAATTTTGCTCATTTTGCTATATTTGAAGATAACATTTTTTAAGTAAAACTTAAACTAAAAAAGAAATATAATAAAAATGTAGATTAAATTCTCATTTTGATGTTAAAGTCATATAAATATAGAAACAAGGACATGTCCATGAAAATTTTAAAAAATTAAACGAAAAAAAAAAAAAAACATTTCCTCAATTCTCTTGATAAAAAACGAAAAAGGAAAAGGAAAAAGATTTATTTAGTTTTAAAAACGCCTTATTATAAGATAAAATCCACCGGCTTTGTCTTCCATTGTGGTCGCAAGCCCTCTTCTGTGTCTCCCTCTCTCCCACTCCAAATCTCTAAAACCCTAGAAGGCAACATTCGATTTTCCAGTTCGAATTACTCCATTCTCCCATTCTTCTTCTACCTCTCCTCGATTCTTCTGTAGGTATGCCAAAATAAGCTTCCTTTCCTGCTTTGTGAATAATATGTTTAGGGTTTGTAGCTTCCGTGTTTTTTTTTTGTCCGTTCTTGTGCTTTGTTATGTATTCCGTTCGTTATTGAGTTTTTTCGTGTTAATGTCTGTGATGGAAGTTACAGAATGGGTCTATGTATTTTGGGCGTATAGCTTGTTTTGAATGGTTTCTTTTTCGAAGGGTTAGGGTTCAATTCGATGGGAATAAGCCTGAAAGTTTTGTGTTTCTCAATGTTTCAATTTTTGTATGTTCTTCTGGTGGGATTTTCTTTTTCTCTTTTTTTCATTAGTCAAGTTCACTTACATAGAGTTGTTTTTTGTTTTTCAATTCTTGATGGCGATACTGTCGTTCTTCTTTCCTGTATATTGTTATCATCTTCTAGAAAGCAAAATGTAAGATGGAGGTTACCCTGTTGGAGCTCTCGAGGAATCTTGTTAATAGGAGTTGAGGCCTGGGGATTTTCTATTTTCTATCTCTTGTTTGTTTGTTTGTTTTTTTCTTTTGAAATTTATACGTTGTAGTTTGATGCTAATAAGAGCAATTTCGTTTTTAAATTATCATTATTATTTTCACTGATTATGCTAATTTGTTGCAGTTTAATCTGTAAGAAAAACATGGCTGATGTGGAACAGAACTATACGCATGTTGTCGATGATAATCAAGTAGATGAGAATGCACAATTATATGAGAATGCTCAGGTACATGACACTGCACTGGAACAAGAAAATATACAGGAGGCAGAGAACTTGCATGAACTTCAGAATGAACACATACCAGAAACCTTAGAGTCTGAGCCAAAACAGGTGCATAATGAGGATCCTCTAACTGTTGTAAGTGAGAAGAAGTGGCCTGGATGGCCAGGAGAGAGTGTTTTTCGAATGTTGGTTCCTGCCCAAAAGGTTGGTAGTATAATCGGTCGCAAAGGTGAGTTTATCAAGAAAATAGTTGAGGAAACGAGAGCTCGGATTAAAATTCTTGATGGTCCTCCAGGAACAGCAGAAAGAGCTGTAAGTTTTCTCCCCTTCAGATAATAACTTTTTTCATAATAATTTGGACAGTGTTTTGGTGTAAACTATTTGGATTTAGGGAGGTGCAGATGATTTAATATCAAATTAATGTGATGTTTCCAGTTTTTATTTTCTCTCGTTATGGATATTAACGCTTATTAAAAATTTATTGTCTTAGGTTTTCTTAAGGTTTGTATTTGTAATATGTATAGCACCTTGCATCAAGGTAGGGAAATATTGTGAATTGCAGGGGTTGATATGCCCAATCTACACGAGCATTGAGTTTGGGTGATTATTAACCTTTTTGTTTCCAGTCAATTGTTTAATCTCTTTTGTACTCTTGGTTTGTCATATTCAAGCATGTGACATCAGTTATATGGCTGGGTAATGATGGAAACGTGACACTGAAAATCCGTAGGAAAATTTCAGACTATAAAGGGTTAATAAAAAATTATCATAAATAATTTGATTCGAACTTGTACTAAAAGCCTTTAAATCACCGATTAAAAAACTTTAAAGTTGGATAATGTCCTAAAATTCTTCTGAGTCATGGAACAAACATTTGATTAAATTAAACCAGTTGGCACATTTAAAATGGATCTGCTAACACTTGTGGGAAAGATTGAGCTCTCCTTCATTCAAAGATATCTGTGCTTCTACACCCCATCTATGGGTGTTAAACATGATTCTCTTTCAGCTTTATAACTGCCAAAAGGAAATGTCCAGAAACTAAGATTAACCCTTGAAACATGCAAAAATGACATTATAAATAAAACAAAAAGGAATGTAAGACTAATCCAGGTAATCCCAGAATATGGATACAGTTGCCTTGATTGTAGTAACAAAAAAATGAATCTGTGCAGGTTGTGTGCAAATTTTAAGGCAACGACTCTATCTTCAATAGGATTCCGTATTTGCAGAACCAAAGATCCAGATGTGGGGATCAGCATTCAACATTACAAAGTTCTGAAAAGTTGATCTGAATAACACGTAGGCATCTGGAACTTTTGTACCATGAAGCACTGCAATATCTCTGGTAACTTCAGATCTGAAGATTGATGTCAAGATTTCCAACGGGATGATAAATATGAAAAACAGGGAAAACATACTGATAAATGTTAAGAGTTAAAAAATTAATTTTAAAGATGCTTATACACGATTAAAGATATGCTTAAAAAAATTGAGGCACTAAAACTGGCCAGTCGATATCAAATAGAAGTGATATATTTTTGCTTGTGCTTCTATTGTGTCTTTCAATGACTGGGTCTATAATCCAACAACATATGAAGTAATACTGTGAAAACCTAAACTAGTTAATTTAAAAATGAGGGAAACATAGAAAGCTGGTAAATAGCCTCCATGTTAAAAATTGGCTCACAAATTTCAGCTTTTGCTGCACGGTTCCTTTGATCCGTTATCCGCATATATGTTTGCAGCCTCTAAGATGTGTCTTGCATGATATGTTGGAGGAAGAAATCATCCACCGTTTTGGCCCTTGCCTCTTCAGATGTGTAGTTTGAGAGACAATTTTTTGAATTGCTTGGTCTGCCTGATAGTTTTTGAAAACTTTATTATTCTAATTGCAAGGTGCTCAAAATTCAATTAAGAAGTTAAGCAAGTATGATGAGGAAGGGTTTGGGCATCTTGTGGGAGATCTGAATGGAAACTAATGTGAATAGTTTTTGAAGGCCGTTGTGGTATATGTAGTGCGTGTACATTTTGTGGCATCTTTCTTGCCCTCACTTGCAGATAAAATTATTGTTTCATTGTAGACTAGACAAATTGGTATAGGTGATCTTTCTGTTTTCATTTATTTCTGCAAGATGCTCATCATTGCATTTATTATTTGATACAGGAAGTTTGTGCAAATAAACTGATCTGCTACTGTTAAATTTGTTCTCAGAAGTGTATTTAATAGTGAAATCGTGTCGTTAGTAATTTTAGATTGTGATTGGCATGTTATTGGTTTACTTTCTAATTGATGTTATAAACTAATTCTGTAATTTCATTGGTTGGGATTGGGAACTTCATTTGTGTTCCCTGTCGTGGAGCTCACTAGCTGGCACTGAAATTTGACATTGTGTTTTTGCTTTGCATACGTTATATGAGGGATTTTGTCTCTGTAGAGCAGCGGATTTCAGATTCTATTACTTCATACTCGTTTGATTTTTCCCCTTGTTGGCCAATTTGTGATGAATTTTTTCTGTTCTCACACGAGGGTATGCTTCATTTAATAGGTAATGGTGTCCGCAAAGGATGAACCTGATTCTGTGTTTCCTCCTGCGGTGGATGGACTTCTGAGGGTTCATAAACGCATTGTTGATGGTCTGGAGGGTGATAATGCTCACGCTCCCAACATGGGAGGTAAAGTCTCAACGAGACTGCTTGTGGCAGCTTCACAAGCAGGAAGTTTAATTGGGAAGCAGGGTGGGACTGTTAAATCCATTCAAGAAGAGTCAAACTGTATAGTTAGAGTTCTTGGATCAGGTGGATTTCTACAGATGTCATTTGATTCTTTAATTCAATGTCCATATATTTGTGATTTGTCATGTCATTTTTTATGTATTTCATTTGTTTCTGAATTGATAATTATAGTTTTCCCTTTCCAATGTATGCGGGAATTCTGCAGAAGATTTACCTGTTTTTGCTCTCCAAGACGATAGAGTTGTTGAAGTACTAGGTGATCCAGCTGGTGTGCATAAAGCAGTGGAACTCATTGCTTCCCATCTTAGAAAGTTTCTGGTTGACCGAAGTATTATCCCAGTTTTTGAAATGAATGTAAGTATGATTTCCTAATGAATTTTCAACCATTTCCATTTTTAGATGTAATGAAGTCTTAACATTCCTATTCTTCCATCCAACCCAAACGCCCAAAAATCAGATGCAGATGCAAAATCCACAGATGGAGCACATGCCACCACCACCACACCAACCCTGGGGACCGCCTCAAGGAATGCCACCAAATGCTGGGGGTGGTCCTGGCTTTGGACCGAATCCTCCTCAATATATGCCACCACCTCGTCAATTTGACAATTATTATCCACCTGCTGAAATGCAATCGGTTATGGATAAGCAGCCCCATCATGGAATTTCTGCTTATGGAAGGGAAGCTCCAATGGGTGTTCATGCAGCATCAAATGCACAGTCAGCACCATCAATCGTCACCCAGGTCAGATAAGCCTTTCAGCTCCTATTTGAATGTGATTTTGCGAACTCTTTAAAGTTTGTTTAAAGAAATTCTGATGTGGTGCTTGTGGTACATCCTTGATTCTATTTGTATTCCATTTTTATATTTGCTAAGACAAGAAACATGGTAAGCATGCTATCATCTGAGTCATTGGGTTAAAAATCGTTTGCTCATTGAACACTTGCCATTTGGGCTAATCCCATTGTTCTTCAGATTTCCATTTTACCAATAGTTGAGAGCACCCTTGTGACTATTTTAAGATGTTCACAATGTTTGTTGTTGTACATGCAGACAACTCAACAAATGCAGATCCCATTATCTTTTGCTGACGCTGTTATTGGAACTGCTGGTGCTAGTATTAGCTACATTCGTCGTGCTAGTGGGGCAACTGTTACTATTCAAGAAACGAGGGGAGTCCCTGGGGAAATGACGGTAGAAATGAGTGGAACTGCCTCTCAAGTTCAAGCAGCCCAGCAGCTTATACAGGCAATTATTTTTTCTGGTCCTTTTGATTTTGCATCTTCATATAATGAAGACTTAAGATATGATGCCAACTTTCAATTAAAAGTTCTCTTAGTTCATCTTTCTTTCTTTCTTTCGTTGTTTCTTTCTCTCTGGTTGCTTGGCTTGAACCTAGCTTGGTGAAGATATGAATCTCAAAATCCATTAGGGCATCTAGTCGGAGATAACTTTTCTCATTTCACTGAATTAGGCAGGAGAAAAGGTTTTTTCTTTGAAAAATTGGTTAAAGTATAGGTTCAGTCCATTAACTTTCAGTTAAAATTGTCCAGAAAAGCTCTTGTTCAATTTTGTTCCAATAGGTTCCTACACTTTAAGATGTGTCTAATAGGTCTTTAAACATTCATTTCTTGAATTTTCAATTAATTCAATTATATGTTTAAGACCTATCAAACATGTCTTAAAATTTACAAGAAAGCACAGAATTTTATTGGAATAGAATTTAAATTATATTTACTAAATCATTTTTTTTTTTGAAAATTCTGAATATGTCGGTAATTGACGCTAAAAGTTGACGGACTTAATTTTTTTTTTTCAATTCAACAACCTAAGACAAAAAATTTAAAGTCCAAAGAATTCTTTAGACACTTGTTAAAATTTGGGAGTTCGTAATTTTTCCCAAAAAAAAAAAAAAATATTCTATATGAATGAAAGTTTGGGTGGCTCTAACCGTTGACATTGTATAACATCCTTCTTTTCAATTGTTCTTGTTGGAGATAGTTCACGTCTATAAGTTTTCTAATGAATAATTTTGATTGGAAGGCAACATTACTAGTTTGGCCTTTAAATATCCTTATTTAATTGTGTTGCAGAATTTTATGGCCGGTGCTGGAGCTCCAGCCCAGCCTCAAGCTGGGGTTTCAACAGACCAAGGCTACAACTCGTATGCTGCTCACGGTTCAGTGTACGCGTCTCCCCCTGCAAACCCAGCGGCTCATGCAGGTCATGCTGGAGGCTATGGCTCTGTCTACGGTACGAATTATGGTTACTAATTAAGCCTTTGGTTACTCGAACTCCATGATTAGAAAGATTTGTATCATGTAGCCTCCTTTTTAATCAGCTTTTTTGAAACATACTCAACCTGAATGCCTTAGAGCCGTTCTCTGCATTAGCCTATTTGTGTGGTTTAGCGAATTCAGTGTCTCTGAGATTTTAGCACTGCCTTATTTTTGACTACATGTGATGGACATTTTAAGAGAAGCTCCACAACATTGTTGAACCCAAATGATTTGAACTTGTATGAGAATTAGAATGTCTAGAGTTTTTTTAGATTCTAAATTAATTGGGTTAATCTATAGATATATGTTGATTCATATCCATCCAAATTCTGCAATGTTAATTTATGCACATAAATTTGGCGAGAAGACGTCTGTCCAGTCTGTGCCTACTTGATTTGAAATGAAATGGTTAGTTGTAAGCATAGTATTAAATTTCTCTGACATATTTTTATGCTTTCATGGGTTTGACATTGACATGAGTGGTGGTGAATTGATATTTCTAAGAAACAAATGTCACACTAATATAAACATAATATAAACAATAAACATCTTAATTTGTTTAAGTCATAAAATGTTTATTTACTAATTAAATTTAAGATTTATTTTAAAATATAGTAAAATGAGCTAAAATATTTATAAATATAGCAAAATGTCATTATTCACCAATTGTGATTAATGGGTAGACTAGTTTATCAATGTATATTGTTATTTAAAATAAGTAGTCTTAAATTTGTTTTCAGACTTTTTTTTGTGTTTTGAATAATTAAAAGTTCTTTTTGTGTTTTTAATAATTAAAAGTTCTTGCAGAAATATTTATTGAAATGATATTTCTATCAAAATTTTGTAAAATTTAAAACACGATATTTACATCATAATGATATGAAGCCATATTCAAAATGTAGTACCTTGCAAGTACCTATACAATTTTGATGTTTTTTCCTAATAAATTTTTAAATTATATTCAAGTCTTAACTACATTCAAAATATGAAGGAACACAACCCAACCATTTATTATTAGTATTATGCGTGACAATTTATAAACTATTTTTTTAATAAAAAATCTAGGTTTACCTTACATTAATATTGAGGATTGTTAATTTAAGAAATTAGAACGACATTGATCAGCTGCAATTATTAAGAAAATTGTGAGGGAAAAAATTACATAAAGAGAAGAGAATCCCCAAATTTTTGGTGCAAACGGAGCAATTCTTTTTAGTGATTTTCTATAGATATGTAGTTGTATGAAACGTGGGTGTTATGAAACTATTAGGTTTCCATATCGTTCATATCTTAGGCATTGAGTGTAATTAAAAGTTAAGAAAAATTGGATAAAATAGTAACAAATGAGGTTTCGTTTGGATTTTCAAAAATAATACGATTATTAGCAAAATGTGTGGAAGATATGTGATTTTTTCATAATACCTGATTTGCCCTTAATTAGTTTGTATGTCTGAGCCATCCATTAAATACATATCTTAATCAAGCAATTCTCGTTGTGGAGAAGTAAGAATTTGGAGGGGAGAGAACAAAATAAATGAAATATAACTGATAAAGAACTAATATAGTAAATGACTCTTTTTAAATATAGTAAAAGAAATTAAAATATTTACAAATATAACAAAATTTTACTGTCTAGACTACTATTGCGGTAGATCACGAAAGACTACTATATGTTTATCGTGATAGATTGTGTATTTTACTATTAGTTAGTTATAAATCTTTGTAAGCAATTTTGTCATTTAAGATAATTTTTTTTATATTAAAAGGCATAACTGAAATTATAAAATAAATATTTGGACGAAATAATGAAAAAATTGATCGTAGATTGTAATTTCAATTTGTAGATAATATGTAGTTGGCAAAAAGTACGACGATTTCTTACTCCAAGTTTCCAACCAATCACGTCCAGCTTAATTAATAATTTAAAAATTGCCGAAAGAAGGGTAGGTGGAAGAAAATAAAAAGTAAAGAAAGAAGGTGAAGGTAAAATAATCGGAGTAGTTGGTTCAGAAGTAAAAGGAAAAAAAAAAAAAAAAAAACTAGGTAAGAGAAAATACTCCTAAACTTTGTACTGTATGGTACTGTATGTAGAACATACTCTAAATATCTTTAACTTTTTAAAAAGAGTTAAAAAGTATTTTTACTGTTAATTTTAGATAGAAGCCGTTTGTGTTTTGTGTAAACAGTACTCCTGGTCTTTCGAAAGTTTCAAAAATACATTTAAACTAAAAAAAAGCTCAAAAGACTCTTACGGTGGTACATGTATAGAAACCATTAATACCTTCTTACTTTTCTATTCTCCCTCTTTTTCTCCCCTCTTCTTTAATACCCTCTTACTTCTTCTTTTGTTAATTGTTTGACACTTGTGTATCTTAGAAAAAAAAGTTTCACTTTAATTAAGGTATATAAACTATAACAAACGAGAATAAGGAAGCACCAAGAAGACAATTTTTTCAACAAAGCTGTATGTTAGTAGTTGATAATAGTCAAATAAGTCTTTTGTATATTTTGGCTATGTGTAAGTTTTGAGGGGAGATTTTGATTTTGAAATTTTGTGAGATTTTATGTTCTACTTAAAGTTTTGGTTTATATTTGGTTGCTGAGAAATTTGATGTAAGAATTGGACAAATAGGAGAAAAATGAGAGTATCTATTTATATAAAAAAAATAAGGATATCGATACAATTTGTTTTAAAATGGATTTTTCTGAATTAAAAAAAACTTAACAAATTGATCACTATATACTAATGACAATAGCATTAATTTTTTTTTTTTTTTGGATATCCCATGCCTCTTTTGCAGAAACACTAGTATTGATTAAACGGAATATGTTGGGATCACCACCATTAAATATGACATTTAATACATGAGAGTTCCCCAAGGATGCTTCATCTTCAACTTCAACCCCTGTAATTCAGGTTTCAAGATTTCCTTCCATCTGCATTTTTAGTGGTTGGATGAGACCATCCAATTATAACAATCTTCCAAGTTTTGTTACCTATGGACTTTAGAAAGGCCGCTATTCTGGCTTTCCTGTAGGAGTAATTTGTTCCATCAAGAACAAGAGGACAAGTGGTGAAGCCACCTTCTTTAATTCCATTCATGATCGATGCACCTGAAATAAATGTGGCCTGCTCTGATAACAAGTGAAAAATTAAGATGACTCGCCACTCAAGCAATAGATATTAAACTGAGTGTTTAGACTCGTTTTGTAACAACAAGAGAATATCAAATAGAGAATTAAGAAGCAACACATAGAAGTTAGTAACCAAGTGGTGAAGATCACTTACATCTGGCGACAGTGTGCCCAGGAAAGATAATCCATTAATATTAAAGAGTCAAACAATTACAACGTAATACTTATCTGTAAAGTAACAACATTTATAGTGACTCACAGAGAGTCTAACTCGTATAACACCTAGGCTCCCCCTAGATGTGAGATTCCTTCTCAACAACAATTAGGCACCCCCTAAGTAAGCTAATATTAGTGTTAAATACTTCGACTGTCGATAGTGTATGAGACTCCCTCTCTATTGATATTATCTTCCCTTCTCGTAATGAACTCCCTTCACTGAAGCAACTTAGGCACGCCCTAAGTCAGAGAACTCCTTCTCAAGTGGCGAAGTCTTAGACTCCCACTACGACCGACCGAGAATGTTGTGACAAGTGTGATGCCTTAGGCTTCCCTTAAGACGAAAATGTTTTTCTTATTCTTTTACTCATTTTACTCTTCAACAAGGATTTAGCACAACGGATTATAGTAAGCAATGACAATAACAAACAGGTTGCAAAGTTTGGCTGCAACACACAAGCCACACTCAAAACAAAACATGAGTGGCAAACCTAAAGAAAACACAATTTTAATTAATTAATTAATTTATTTTTTATAATAATTGTTGAGAATAAGGAAAGATTTCCCTATTTATAAATAGTAACACACAAACACGGAAAATTATATAGGAGAATAAATCTGCAGAAACTTTTCAAATAAGGAAAGAAAATATACTGCACGATTCCATCTTTTGCAACATCTCTTGTAACAATAATTGTGACAACCACAAAACCAATACTAACACCTTAAATAAATATAAAGCCAACAAAAAATTCTTTAACAATTCAGTGTGTTGGTTGCTGATGGAAGAGTTGCCAATAATATGACCAATAATTAAGGCTACATATATTCATAATCTTCTTCTAATTATTTAACTAATATAAGATCCTTTGGGTTGGGTTAGATTCCATTTTTTTTTTTTATCAAATACCACTTTGAATTTTACGGGCTTTAATAGCATGCACTACTACAACCGACATTGTACATCTGTTTTTATTTTTTCCAACCGACCCCCAAGTATATGCTTTAATAAGGGTAGATTGATACAATAGAAACCTCTGGTAAGATACCCACCCCTAACCTAGCAAATAAAGTACATTACATAGTTGGATTGGCGACTTACCCATTCAGTGACTTTGGCACTGGACGCTCAAAAAATGGGGTACTATCGGGTCGGGTGAATTTCTATGACAATTGTTGTTGATTGTCATAGTTGTCTCATTTTGTTTAAAAACTTTCACTTTTATTTCTAAAACACATTTTCTTGTTAAAACAACTTTATATCTTCTTTGTGATAATAAAAAACATAGGAGAATTATAGGTAACATAAATAGTTTGTGAATTTTTATTATGATTGAATAGTTTGATTTTAACGGATTTCTTTCTTTTTCTTGATGAAAATATAAATTGAATAGTTTGTGCATAAATTGTGGTCTTTTAACCTTACTTGTTTTGTTTGATAGTCTTATTGTTGATTATGGTTCATAAGGTTTTAAAGTGTTAAAATGAAAATTAATTTAAGAATATGAGCTTGTTTGATAGTGTTGTTGTTGATTATAGTTTATAAGGTTTTAAAGTATTGAAATGAAAATTAATTTAAGAATATGGGGTTGAAGAATGTTTTTTTTTTTTTTTTTGTTGAATTTTTTGAATTTGATCTTGGTTTGTAAGTGGGACAAAACTACAAAGGATTTGGAGTCCTTTGGGTCACAGTTGATTCAATATTTTAGAATCCAAACATGATTTTGATGGATATGTTTCTGTTATCTGATATATACTAATAATTCTTAGGGGCTACTTTTCTTCCTTTGCTAATGATGTTCTTTTTGCTTTGTTTTGTTTTTTCTTTCTAATTGTTCAAATGAAAAGCTGTTATTTCCCATTGTGTCACATGAGTGAATTGTCAACTGGAAAAGGGCCCTGAGTTTGTGATAGAGAGGGAAATTGGATATTTGTAATTTGGCCTATTCTTTTCTTCACCTCTTAGGCAATCAAAGATCAGCCATCCCCTCTGTATGCGGACATTGATCATTCAAAAGGAAACGTATTTTGAATAAGACTCTTTGGTGTGTAAGAGGTATATCGTATGGCCTAGAATTATATGTTTTTCTAGTAGCCACATTAGAAAAATCAAGATGGCTCACTATGTTTATATATAAGATACATGAACCACTGATCTTCTCATTGCCAATTGGTTTTGAGATGAAACTCCATGTTATTTCCTTCTCAAAATTACCAACAAGAGGAGTGACTCATCTATCTTTTAACCCAACAATATAGTGAACCCAAAGAGACATCATCAGATAAGGTCATGCATGAAAATCTCACATTGGAAAGATCAGGAGACCTCATAATCTTTAATAAGTGGGTTATTCGGAGACCTCATAATCTTTAATAAGTGGGTTATTCACCCATTGCCAATTAATTTCTGAGATGGATATCCATGTTTATGTTATATAGGAAAGAGATGACCTCTAGGTATGGATAGAGAGAAACAAAGACGCACTTGAAATTTATTATAACAATTTAATCTCTGCCAGAAAAAAAAAGTATTAATCACACATTAAAAAAAATGTTTATGGTAGTTCACGAGTATAAAAGTGTTGCAACGTAATGGAGGTTTACAAGGGATTGCACCAAGTGCTAGCCAGGAAACCCATAATTAGCAACAACCATGATGACAACAAGAACTCTGATGTCGTGGTTGATGAGAAACAAAAATCAGTTGAAATTAGAGAAGTAAAAACCAAAGCAATTGGTGATCATCGAATATTGTCTGATTATATCGGCTGCGACTGGTCGAATGCCACCGTGGTGGCAACGATCATCGCAACAGCAACTTACAATGCCTCGTATCAGATTCGCAGTGGATACGACAACAAGGGCATGGCTGTGCTACAACAAGAAGAAGATTTCAAACAATATCTTACCAACAATGTTTGTTACAATTATACAAAAATCTCTCTTTATCCCCGTTACAAAGAAAACACTCTCTCAAAGCATTTACACCGCTCACGACAGATGAAATTCAAATTCTATCTTCTCATTGCAGTCTCAATCCCAATTGGTGTGTTCAGCGAGTCTATTGAACACATTTTCATTCAATGCCCCTTTACCGCTGTGCTATGGGAGGAAACCCTTGGCTACTCTCATCCCCTCTACAATGGATGAATTCATTAGCATCCTTCTTTCCCTGTCTAAGAAGAGAGTATGGTCTATCTGGATGGAACGAAACGACATAATTTTCAAGGAAGCATCTAAGACCCAACTGATTGTTAGAAGAGAAAAAATAGTTCTATTCAACTAAACATGTCTTATATAGGCTTGTAAAATTTACGCATAGAATCTCTCAATGGTTAAAAAACCATATACATTACTAAATGCTCATAATTTCTGACACAAATAAAAACTCCCAAATTAGAATTCAAAAGCCAATAAGGTTACAAAACACCTAAGGTCACATAAAATTTAATGCTACCATCTTTCATTTTCTCATTATTAATGATGTCTCAACACTAATTTTGTGGAAAGAGATTATTGTGTTTATGATAAATTGGTGCACTAAATCTAAACTCTTTAGCTCTCGTAATATATTATTGATTTTGGAATTTTGTGAAATTCTTGTGTTATAATTTAAAAGTTTGAATTTTTTATTTTAGTTACTGAAAAAGTTGATGTAAGAATTTGACAAATAAAAAAAAAAAAAAGATGAGAGTATTTATATGAAAAACAAAATGCTATTTATATGAAAAAAACTCTCTAGCTCTCATAATATATCAAATTTGTTTTAAATTGGTTCTTTTCGAATTCAAGAAAATTTTAAACAAAATTGGTTAGGAGAATTTTTAATTTTTTTAATTATTTTTTTGCAACAAGTTATTAACAATTTGAGTATTTTTCAATTTTCTTTAAGTTTAAGGTATTTTTGATATTTTGGAAAGTTCAAGAGTATTTTTTAAACAAAACACTAACAATATCCATATAAAACTAATGGTAAGTATTATCAAACTTTTTTTTTTGAAACTATAAGGGCATTTTTTTTTTTATATAATTTAACAAGAAAAACTAAATTTGGATAATTACACATGCATAGTCTAAAATAGAATGAAATTTGGTGGGAGGGGGTGGATGACCTTTATTTCTTAAGGTAATTGCATTGGATAACACTTTTAGGGATAATAATCAAGTGTATAGATATATTTTTTAAAAAATTACAAATATAACAAAATATATCCATTATAGACTCTATCACTAATAGACTTCTATCAATGATATGGTATATCCTAATAAATCTCTATCACAAATAGAATTTAAAAACAAAATCTAAATTTTGCTATATATGAAATTTTTTTTTACCTATATCTCGAGAGATTGCTATATTTGCAACTGCCCCTATTTCTTAATGGAAAAGTAATTAAAGTAACTTCTAATGATATTATATTACTTTCCATAAAAAAAAAAAAAGAAAAATTATATTATATTACTATTCGGGTTATAAAAAAGTATTCAAAAGTTGGCCTGGTTAGTCAAGTCTTTGGTCCCTCGATTATTTATAAATTATAAGAATGGTGGGGTAGCTTTAATTTTAGAAAATAATAACTTTGAATTTGGATTGTGTTTACACTCCAAAAGCATACATGACGTTTTTCTTTTCTCTCTTTTTCTTTCATCTTTGAAATAAGAAAATAAATGAAGATAAATGAAGACAAACTGTTCAAGTTTTTTTTGTTTTGTTTTTTGGTGTACGACAATTAGACAATTAGAGGGTGGGAGATTGTACTTCTGCCTTTAAGAACGGAATACATTCTAATATTATTGACTCAAACTCACTGGCACAAATAGTTAAAGATTATATATTGAAACTATTTGTATATATATATATATATATATACACACACATAATTCACCCATAAAATGTTTAAAAAAGTTTGTCCAATAGACTAAGATTTAGTTTATGATTGCTGTAAATTTTAAAATAATTATTGTTAGTTCTACTTTTAGATAAATCAGTTATGAAATAAAATAAAATAATATTTATAAATTTTGATTTTACAAACTAGCAACTATAATTGGTATGTTGACAATAAATTCGGGGATTTAGTTATATTGACTAAAATAGATTTTTTATTATTCTCAAGATGAGTATAGCTTAGTTGTCATTTATTGACTTCATAGTTGGAGGTTTGATTATTTTCATATTGATAAATGTCTTATTTCAATTATTTTTATATTGATATTTAATTTATAATTTATTATGATGTAAATATTTAAAAATTTATATGATGTAAAGTGTAACTAATTTTGTTTATTAATCTAATTGAATCAATCAAAATCTCATGAGAGATAATAAATGTGTAAATTTATATTAAGGTGGAATGATAAATTTCAGATTCGTAGGATGTGAGGGAAGGTGATAGAATTTTGCAAAACTAAATCTAAAAGTTGTATGGTTTATCCACTTCTACGTGTTAGAATAAATTAGAAAAGGTTATTTTGGCTGTTATAACTAGTTTGTTTGTTTTACTTTGTTTGAGAGTGATTTTAAAATTATCGAAATCATTTTTGTCATTTTTAGAATTACTGGAAAACACATCTTTAATCACTCAAAATTAATTTATTTTTCAATTTTACACATCTACACAATTTTCATATCATCAAAATTAGTTTTGAAGGATTAAAAACATGTTTCACAATAATTTTGAAAATGACAAAAGTGATTTTAGCTATTTTAAAATCACTCCAAAAAATATCCTAACTAGGTAGTTAATATTCTTATATAATTGCTTTTTAGTCTTGGACCAAATATGATATAAGATCACACACCATTATTGGGGAAACTAAATTCATAAATCCTTTCCTCTTCTGCCACCACATAAACTAAAACGATCTTTCTAAAATGCTTTGTCCTCTTTCACATGTCTTCTAAGAAAATTATTAAGAGGTCACTCAACATAAAATTGCTCAAAGCTACGAATGCTTAACTTTGGAGTTCCTATGAATGAAACGTCGAAAATAAAGATGCACTTTGTTGGTATAAATAGTAACTTTTAATTCTTCCAAACTTTCCCTTAACTATACTAATAAAATGATTTACTTTAATTTACTTTATCAAATAATAATAGTAATAGTAAAACAATGGTTTACAAATTTTCAACTCAACTAAAATGATAGAATTATTTGTGAAAAATTTGTCACAAACTTAAATGACAATTGGGTAAGTGAAAGGGCAAGAACACCTTCAGATTGTTATAGTTAGGTCATCTTATGGAAATTAGTTTCCATGTTTATGGGAGAAGAATATTGCGTTCATTAAAAAAAAAAAAAAAAAAAAAATACTAGCTTGAAATAGCATTTACAATCAAACACCTTCAAGTATTAGTTAAATTATTTTAGTTAAATTGTATAAAAAATTCTTGAACTGTTAAGACAAGTTTCGAATTTTACTTTTGTCCTTAAACTTCAAAATTTTAGTTCCAAAAAATATTCTTGCATGGTTTTTTTTTTTTTTTTNACTTTCGAGATAAAAAAAAAAAAAAAAAGTAAGTAATAAGTAATAACAATACTCTTAATATTCTAAGTACAACCAAAATAATATCACATGCATCTTTAAATTAATTTATGCACATCAACTACTACATCAGTTTAGTTCATTCTTTTTTAAAATTATTTTTTCAAGTTAAAAGTTAAAAATTTTAAAATATAAAAGCATAATTGAAACTTACTTTAAAAGTATGAAATATTCGATATAATTTACATGCTTTTGTTAATATTACACCACATTACATAAATAGAACTGGCAAGTGGCATAACATTGCTTTGGAAGCCAACAACAACAATAACAATAGATGAGTAACATATTCTTGTCTGATTCGTACCTTGGAGGAAGTAAGTTTAATAAGTAAAGTTAAGAGTGAACATAGTTTAACCATTATTGATATATATAATTTTTTTCTTTTAATTGAAAGTTGAAATTCCTTCCTAGTTATTGTACTAAAATAATATCAACTCTTCTAATTTCCGATCCAAAATAAAGAAAAAAAGAGAAGTTGGTAACTCGAAATAAAATTATGAAAGATTTCGTTACCATCAAATATAAGATATAGTAATACAATGATTTCTAAGATAAAACAGTTTCCTAAAAATAAATATTAAACATGTTAAACGTTTTGTGGCATGAATGGAATGGGAGACAATTAAAACACTCTGGAAAAAAAAAAATTTGATCTTCATTTATATGTTAGCTTTATAGATTTGGTTTGTAGGAACATGTATATGTTCACATTTCTTAATTGTTTTATGAATTTGATGTAACTAAATCAATTGTTGAAATTTAAACGTGCTTGATTAAAATTTTATTTATTATTTTTTAAAAAATTTCTTTTAAGTACTAGTTGGTTTAACTCTGAAAAAAAACATTATTGCAGGAAAAAGGACATTATATATGATTTTATAAAAAAATTAATTCGTCTAAGTATCACCATATAACGATTATAGGTCAACTGACATATAATATGAATTAGTGATTAAGAGATCTATAATTCTAGACTACTATTGTATTTACAAAAATCGTATGAATATTTAAGTCTTTTTATTTTTAAAATTTATTATTATATTGAAATGTAGGAGGTATTATTTCTCCAATTTTCCAAACGATTTCAATCATATCGTTAACGTAAGCTTTTACAATTTTAATTAATCAACCATATATTATTTATCTTTATATTTACTTTATTCGAAAGTGAGATTTTTTAACTATATTAAATAATTATAGAAATATAATTCTTAACCGAATTATTATGTCGTAGTTTAAATTATATTGTACTAAAAAAAAGTTTAAGTTATATTAAAATTTTAACATTAATATGACATTTCAATTTCTGTATGTTATGTATTTTTTCAAAAAATATAATTATAAAATAATCGATTAGTGCACTATCATGTATTTTTTTTAAAGGTATAATTACGAAATAATCGATTAGTGCACAATATCATGTATTTTTTCAAAAGGTATAACTACGAAATAATCGATCCACATTTCTATTTTTTAGAAAAAATACGAAGTTTGCGTTAGTAGTTCCACATTTCTATTTTGTGTGCTAAACTTGAGACCACACACTCTTAACGAAAAGTCTGGTTCGAATCTCTAACTCAAATTTATTTTACTAAAAGAAGATTTTTATTTAGTAAATTTTGATTAGCTAAAGTTTCTTTTATATGAATATTTCTTAAAATATTTTTATTTAGTAAACTTTGATTAGCTAAATTTTCTTTTATATGAATATTTCTTATTTTAATACAATGACTACTGACTCGAGAAGAAGATGCAGAGGGGGAGAGAGGAGAAAAATGAGAGAAAAAAATGGCTCGAGATACATCGAATATATGTCAATTTAGTCTTTTTTTTTTTTTTTTAACTTTTTTTTTTAATAGTAATCAAAATCCCAAACTTTAAGTTGTAATTTTTGGTTATAATTATCATGAGGTGAATGACAAAATAACATATAAAGTGACCAAATTATATTGGTTGATTTAACACGATAAATAAACAAATGGCTCGAGGCCGATACGTCGGTAGTACGTAAAAAGAGAGAGTAATTTGATGGCACGTCGTGATATACTTTATTTAAATTAGCTATCGTGTTATGATCCAGTAGAAAGATATCTAAATAAATCGATGTTGCATCTAAATGAGAGAGATTCGTGATTTCACTTAATTAGAAGACTTTTCTTTAGCCCTTGAGCTTTCCCTAGCTCTTCCTTGTATATTTCTTTTGTGACAATGCGTCATTTTTTATGTCAGGATATGATGAAGGTGTTAGGGATATGTCAATGTAAGTTGAGATATCTAAGTACCTATTGATCTCTCTACCTCTAGTATCTTGTTAAAAAAGTAAGAGATAAAAAAATTAGGGCAGTTGCAAATATAGTAACTAAGTCCAAAATATTTGCAAATATAGCACAACATAAAAGAATTTGCAGATATGACACAATTTAGATAATGCTTTCGAATCTATTGATGATAGACCATATCAATAGGAGAGGTCTATAAGTGATAGATCATATCACTGATAGAAGTCTATCATTGATAGATCATATCACTGATAGAAGTCTATCATTGATAGACTTTGCTATATTTGTAATTTTTTAAAAATGTTGTTACACACTTAATTATTATTTGCAAAAGTGCTACTCAATACAATTAAGAAAAAAAAATTATTACCATTTGTTAAAAAAAAAAAAAAAACACAATTCTTTTTAAGAACTTAATAATAGGAACTAAGAAATTAAACATATTGGACTTGGATCAATTCTTCACTTGGTAACTTCTTATGGAAATTTTCTAAGAAATTGCATCTAAAGTTTAACAGTAGAAAATGCATTGATTTTCGTTTCATTGACTTTTTTTCTTTTTTTCCCCAAACGAAGTTACACAAACAACACTATATATAAGAAGAAGTTTTAAGAGTAAAAAAAAAAAAAAAAAACCTTGACTTAACATTCTTTTTCTGTTAGTTTAACAATATTATTGAGAGCTAGAATTCGAACTTCTAGTTAACTAACTAATAATAACGAAAAACAGACTTTAATTCAATCAATAAAGCAAAGCAAAACAAAATAAAGTCTATAAGCAACATAGTTGAGACATNGGCTATCTAGGTGTTCAATCATAAATTGTCGTATAACTATTTTTTAAATATATATTTTAATACTTTTTGCTTTATGTTAAAAAAAGATGCATAGAGATGAGTACATTCAGAATTACATTTAAATATTATTCTAAAATTAAAAAAATATTTTTTAAAAAATAAAGAAAATAATTTAGCATGCAATAAATTGTGGTAGAACAATTGAATGGGGTTATATTTCCTATTCATATAAAATACTTGCTTTCCCTATAACAGAGAAGTTCGCCATGGACTCCCAAAAATCAACAACTCAATAAATTCCTCTTTCTGAATCCATGGATTCGAATTTGTACGAACACGTAAGCTCAGGTGATTACAATAAATTCGTCTCGCTAATCGACGTCGATCCTTCTCTTCTTCACCAGACGACGGTCTTGAGGGCCGCTAGTGCCGCAGCAAAATGCCAAGCCCACGCAAGAACAGAATAACCAGCGAAGCGTTTTTTTTTTTTTTTTAAATAGTACTAGAGGTCGAAGAATTAGTAGGCACACTCGGACATCACAACTAGGTTGACACATTCTTAGCGTCCTCGTTACGCCCCATCAAAAAAGATATATTGATAGAAAAAGAGAATATACAAAGGCGAAATTAGCCCAAAAGTCAAAAGAGTAAGAGGGAGGCTAGAGGAAAACCTTCCAATTAAGGGCTATACAAGATATATTGTAGTCACAAAAGAGATTAGATTTAGTACTTCATAAAGTAGCTAAGTAAATGACATCTTCCTAGAGATGGCCAAGGGGCTTTTGTTCATCTTTGAATGTTTGCTTGTTGCGTTCCAGCCAAATACACCAAAAACAGCCCCCTATCAGATTGGTCTATAGAATTTTCTTTTTACTGTTTTGCTTGATGTGCGTCATAACATACAACATTTCGTCCAGGTTATCAGTTGCAGTCGCATTGAGAAGAGACCAGAGGAAATTGGTGTAGGAGCAGTGGATGAAAATTTGTTGGACAGATTCACCATTCTTTTTACAAAGAATACACCCAACATCATCTTGGGAAAGATTGGCTTTGGCATTTGTAAATCTTTGTGGAGGATGGACCAGATAAAAATGATGCATTTCTTAGGTAAAAAGGTGGATCAAAGATAGCCCACATCGAAGGTGAGGAGTTTGGGGGGCAGTTATGAGAGATTTTTTTCAAGGATTTCACAGTGAAATAACCACCAACATTAAGCTTCCATCTATAGTAATTGTTTCCATCTTCAGTTCTAGGCTTCGTCCAGTCTGATGCAGTCTTATCACTGAAGTGATAGAAGTCTATCACAATCTATCACTAATGAACAGTGAAAATTTTATATATATATAAATAGTTTGACTCATTTTGCTATTGAAAACAACTTTTTTTTTTTTTTTTTTCATATAAATACTCTCATTTTCCTCTTATTTTTCTAACTCTTATACTGATTTTTTTACCAACCAAATATAAAGTGAAAACTTTAGTTAAAACATAAAATACCATAAAATCTCAGGTATAATTGTTTCAAATGACAAAACTGCTAAAAATATTTATAAAATATTTACAAATATAACAAAATATCATTGTCTAACAGTGATAGACATTGATTGACTACTATCATCTATCATTGTTTAATAGTGATAGACAATGATATTTTGCTACATTTCTAAATATTTTGGCTCATTTTTTTATATTTAAAAATAGTCCTAAAATCTTATAAAACTCCAAAGTAATAAATTTGCCTTAAAGCTAACCAAACCGATAAATAGCCAAAACAAATAGGATGTATTTGACTAGTAACACTCAGTCAACTACAAACACACAATCTTGTTAAATAGTTTAAGTCTTAAGATCTCTTGATGCTTCTACTATTACCTCCCTATTATAGTCTATATAACTTGACTAAAGTGGACAATCTTTTCTTTTTCCTGTAATAAACAATTGTCAAATAATTTACATGTTATTACAATTGTCAAATAATTTACATAATGGGCAGTGTACTGTTGGAATAAATAGTATGTAACTCTTCGACAAGAGTTGCATTCTTTGGTTATCATAAAATTGCATTCTTTCATTGAGGGATATATCTTTTCAATAAATAACCAAATTAAAGAAAAGACACGACTATTCGAATTGCCACAAATTAGTCTATAAATATGACTTTTCTTCAAATTGGTTTTAAAACGTTTTCATTTAGCAATGTTCTTCATTAAAATTCTCTCCATTTCAAAATTGTTCCAATTCGGTATATCCACAAAGTGCGGTTCGTTGATCTCGAGGATAAGGTGCTACCTCCAGAAGAAAGGTCATTTGTTCTATACTGGGAGAAAATTACTCTCAAACTCAGGCGTTGGAGTGAGTATATTTCTCTTAAGGAGACCACGTGAATTTGTTGGTTTTAGATAATTTTTGTATATGAATTTATGGTTTTACGTGTTCTACTTATTATAAATAGCACTAAGGTACTGAAGAAGAAAGAGGAGAAAAAAGAGAGGAAATAGACAGGAGAGGGTATTAATGATTTTTTAAGATATACTAATAGTAAAAGTATTTTTAGTTTTTATTAAGGGTATTTTTTGAACTTTTGAAAGTTTATGGGTATTTTTGACACAAAGTACTAACGATTTCCATCCAAAACTGATGATAAGGATATTTTTAAAACTTTGTTTGGAAGTTTAAGAATATATTTGGAACTTTTGGAAGTTCAGGGGTATTTAATTTTGACATAAAGTACAAAGTTTAGGAGTATTTTCTATAATGTGCCATATAATTATTATAAAAAAAAAAGGAAATATAATGTTATCCACTCTTTGCCAAATTTTTTTTCTAAAAAATATATATATATATATAGATAGTTGCAAATATAACAATTAGGTCCAAAATATTTGCAGATATAGCACAATGCAAAAGAATTTGCAGATATAGCAAAATTTAGATTATGCTTTTGAAGTCTATTAGTGATAGACCATACAAATAGTAGGGGTCTATCATTGATAGACATATCGTTGATAAACTCTATCAATGACAGAATTTAGCATTGATAGGTTTTGCTATATTTGCAATTTTTTAAAAATGTTGTTCACTTAATTATTATCTCTAAAATTGCTACTCAATGCAATTACGGAAAAAAAAAAAACTAAATTGGGGAATTGATTTTCAAACGTTTTTAGAAAAAAAACTACCTACATTTTTGTAAAACAATGGCCACGAGTAAAAATTTCATAAAAATATTTGGAGACAGTTTCTCTTTGAGAACTGAATAAAACATACTTAAATATATATATAACTTTCCTTGGTGGATTTTTGTTGGATGTGTTATTGCATAAAGGTTGCTTAAAAAAAAAGGTGAAATAAAAAGGAGTGGAAGGCTAAGAAACTGAAGTTGGTGAGACAGATTAGTAAGTTCATTAGTCCTCTAAACTTCAAATAGCAATTGGGCGATTAATTGTTATGAGTTTCTATTTTCACTCATGATATATTATAAAGAATAAAATTGTTGAATGGAAGAAGAAAATAAGGGAAAGTAAGGAAATATCAAAAAGTACAGATGGAAATTAAAGGAATTGTGGGCTAAAATGAGATGGGGGAGGAAATTTGTTGGCAATAGAGAAACCAAGAAAATGAAGTCGCAACATTAAAAAGAAAAATTAAAAATGAAATTAATTGTCAGATAATAATAGCTTTCGGGCCTTGGTATGTTTTTAATTGAAAATTAAGAAAGTGCTCATGTTAATTTCAAATCAATTATAGGAGCGAAGATTAATCACAACTTGAATCCTTGAACTGATCAATGGTTATTTTGCAAATACTTTTACTGTTTTAGCCAAAATAACTTTTACTATTTTAGCAATTTATAATTTCTTCTAGTGTTTGTTTGAAACAAATTCTTACTTATGTTCTTACTACCATTAATTTGGTTATTTGAGATTTAAAAGAATTTACACACATTTCACAATTCACAGTTGTTTACTATTGGAAGAGACTTATATTTATGAATTCTTGGGTTTGCTAATTGAATTTCAAGGAATTTTTGTTTTATGTGCATTTTTAGCTATAGTTGCTTATTTGTATTATTGAAGATTATGAAAGGCAAAAGTCTAGAAATCTCTCCATTTTAGTCATTTGGCAAAAGTTCAAAATTGATTGATATGAGATTGAGTAATTGTGACTTTTAGAAATGACATGACTTTCAAATCAAGAATAATTCATTGAACATTATGTAAGTCGAATGTGAATATGTTTCCATGATATACTATCGCGCCCAAGCTACAAAGGATGCTAGGGAATCCTGGGCTTACCAAATCCTGCACTTGAGGCATTATAGGGGATGCAAGGGAATGTTAGGGTCATTAGCTGCCAAATTTGGATTCCAAATTTTGGTCTAAGTCCTAGTACTAAGGCATTACATTACTAGCTAGTGGACTCAGGTCGTTAGAGATGCAGGGGAATGCCTGGCCTGTTTGCTGTTAAATCTGGATTCCAAATCTTGGTCCAAATTCCTAAACTTGAGGCATTACAGATGTTATGAATTGCTTTGCTTGCATAATGAGGGATTCATCACTCTGCCGTGTGTATTGAAATTACTTTGCGTTGATGTGACTAGTTCCAAATACATACTTTCTTATGAATTTTCCATAGACATGCCCACATGTTGTAAAGATTATTTTCTTAAAAGCTATGTTGGGTTAATGATTATGTTCTTGAAAAGGAATGTTCGAAGTGTTTAAGACTTTATAGTTGTGAAGCTATATTTATGGATTATGATTTAATATAGTTCATTTCTAATAACGGTTTTATAAAGAAAGTTTTTGTTAGCTACTTATAAAATACGTGTTTTTAGAGTTTGATAACAGGTTTTATAGTTTAGACAATCTAGGGCAAAGTGTGACAAAAATTATATTACTACATGTTTAGAAGTAATTTTGAAATTATTAAAATTACTTTTTTCAATGTTCAAAATTACTCTATAATATATTTTCAATCTGTAAAAATTAATTTAATATTTAATTTCAGACTTTTAAATGCAATTTTTACATCAACCAAATTGATTTTGAATAATTAAAAACATGTTTTAGTGTGATTTAAAAGAGTGCTCTTTCCAAATATAAAAAAATGAACCAAAATATTTACAAATATTGTTAGTAATATTTCACTGTCTATCTACGATAGACTACTATTTGTTTCATGATATGATGTATCGCGGTCTATCGTAGAGTATGATATTTTAATATTATTTGTAAATATTTTTAACAATTTTGTAATTTAAAATATATTTTTTAAAAAAATATATATCAAAAGTGAATAATTGAACTACATAAGAATCAATCCCAAACGTATCCTAACATCATTGGGGAATTGAATATGAGGTTGGTTATGATATATTTGTATTATTTCTCATAAAGATACAGAGTAATATCAAATTATGGAAGTTGGAACAAAACCATGGTAACAAATGCCAAAAGTAGACCACATTAATTATTACTTTAAATCACACAAAAGTAATATTCAATGGGAATCAAGGAAAATAAGTAAACCAATTGACAGCCACAGCCCCTAAGAAAACCACTGGCCAGATAAAGGAAACACAAGCCACAGAACGAGCCAGCCCCGCAAACCCTGAATCTTCTGCCATGACTGCACTTGTCCCCAACATGAATGCAAACACCATAAACCAAACAGAAATACCTGTCAAGAATGTCACCCATCTCCTTGGATAACTGAACCCCGAATTCGCCCCGAACAATCCCGTAAAGAATGTCACGAACATCGACGCCGCCGCAAACCCGAAGGACAAAGCATCAGATATCAAATACAATCTAAAGTATTTTTCCTTTCGTAGTACTGCCATACCGTCGCTTTGGTATCCACCCGGAACTTGGAAGGCAGCGCTGAAGGTTACCGTTGCAATAATCGTCGCCACAACAAGATTCGCATCCGATAGTTCGCTCCATATTTGCGATTTCTGTAGTTGATCGCTGGATTTATTGTTTAGTACAATGGCTGATTTACTGGTTTCTTGTTCTGTGACATTTGCTTTTGGTTCTTCCTTTCCAAGCAACAGTTTATTATTGCTTCGGGTTTTCCTAGCTAGCACTTGCTCCATGCCTCGTAGAGCTCCATTAAATTCCAAGCGTGCTATGCTGAAAGACTGCCATATTTTTACCGAGTGAAAACAACATCAAACATAATTTATGAAGTATAATATTCTACATCTTTCGTCTCAAAAATACTATAAATTTAATACATAGCAACGAGATTATATGCTTTGTAAAAGTAACAATAAAAAGAAAAAATCACACGCAATTTTATGTGTCATTTTGATAGTACTATCACATATGTAACATGTTTATTGGTACACATCAATATTATAGACGTCTCTTAGTGGTAGTATAAATAGATGTTTATTAATGATAAAACATTTTCATATCTATCCGTAATAGATTGAAATATTCCAGTGCACCTTCCAATCCCATTCTACCTAGTATCTTGTTAAAAAAAAAATTAATAAATATTTATCACTAATAAACCTTTTTTTTTTTTATGTTTATCCATGATATATGTTTAATCCTTAATAAATTGATTAACATATAAACTAGTGGGATGTAAAAAATGTCAAAATGGACTACAATAGTAGTAATAGTAATAATATATCGGCTGATTGAAGTACCAAATATAAATTACATCAATCGACAAATCTATCAAATATAGAGTATATTGGATATATTTGTTGATATATACACCAATGAAGGTAAAATTGAAATAATTAGAAAAAAATAAAAATCCAATTAAAAAGAAATTTTTTTTTTGTTATATTTGCAATTTTAAAAATCCATGGCTAAATTGGTAAATATTCTTTTTTTTTTACTACCATTGTAATTTCCCTTTTTTTTTTTTTGAAAATTCCATTGTAATTTCCCTAGATGATTTCACATCGTCTAGTTCCACGTTTTCAATGATTTTCCACAACAATAGAAAACATAATATAATCACTTTAATTTATATTGATGAAGAACATATACCTTTTCGTACCAACTAAACTTGGAATTCAATCGAATAATATCATTAGTAGTGAAACCATCCTTGTTCATAATCTTCTTGTCAACACTCCCATTGGCAGCCAACATCATGACTATAACATAGTCCCCAACAATGGCAGCAACATGCAAAGGAGTGTTCCCATGAATATCCTTTTGGTTCACCAAGTTTCTAAAGCTTCCCAACTCCAACATCTTTCGAACAGCGTAGGCCTGCCGGTTGGCGACTGCAACATGGAGGGCTGTTCGGTCGTTTGAATCCAATAGCTCGCAGCTGTCGGGACAGAGCTTGGCAAACGTTTTGAGGACTGCGGAACGACCTTCTTGGGCTGCTAAGTGGAGGGCCGGGACACCTTTTTTGTCTTTCTTATAAGCCATGTATGGTTTATGGTTTAGTATTAGTTCGACCAGTTCCTTGGAGCCGAGGTAGGCAGCGTAGTGAAGAGGAAGCCACCCGTAAATGTCTGGTTCTATTAGAATGTTTGGGAACTTGTTCAACACCTTCTCAATGAAATCTGTAAAGTTTGTTTAAAGGGTTTTTTTAAATCAAGATAGCAGTTATATCTGACTTGTTTTCAAAGAAAAACTATTCGTGCAAGATATAATTTTGCTATAAGAAAAATATTATTTAAAAAGAAAAAAAAAAAGGACAAGACACAAAGTTAGTCTTTTGGGATGACTTTTAAAAGAGTAAAAATAAGTGTTTCTTAGTCCATTAAGAAACACGTGTTAATTTTCATGCTAATAAGTGACCACTGGATCATTTTAAGTCCCAATTTTCATATGAAATTTTGAAGAAGATTTACTTTAATGGTAGTTTTAAATGTTTATAAAAGGTAAATGATAATATTCCAACTTCTAGAGGTGTTTCTTAAATCAAAATCAAAGTTGAAATATATATATATATATATATATATATATATAATCTAACCTAAAATGATTATAATTAACCATTGCTAGTCTTTTTTTTTCTTTTTTTAATAATTTATAGGAGGCAAAGAGCGATCAGTAGGTATACAAGGATATCTCAGCTACGTTAACACATCCTTAATACTCTAATCATGCCCCAAATTCAAAAGTCATTGTATTCATCAAGTAAAGCAGTATAAGTTCACAGCGGGAAAAAAGTTCAAAGAGTCAAAGGTCATTAAAGACAATGGTAGAATTAGCGGAAAACCATTGCTAACCTTTGGTCTTTTCGATCAAAATTTTCACTCAAATTTAGGGGTGTACATGAGTTGGGTTGGATTCAAGTTATTTTTTACACCAACCCAAAAATTTGGGTTGGCAATCCAAATGACCCGCGTCTCCAACTTTTAAAATTCAGTTTGGGCTGGGTTGGGTTGTCAGGTTATAACTTATTTTTTTCTTATTAATTTAAAATACCTAAATTTATCTACAACACATTGCTAATAACTAAAATTTCATGAAATTTAAATGTTAAATACCAAACATCGATGATATTTATTACAAACGGTAAACAAAGACAAACACCGTGATAATTTTTAAAAGAAAAATATCAAAAATTAAAAAATTCATCCATCCAAAGTAGTCAAACGTTAAACAAAGAAAAAAAAAATATTTTTTATTAATATATGAGATGTTTTCAAATATAAGAAAATGAACCGAAATATTTATAAAAATGACAAAATTTCTCTATCTATCTGTCATAGACTGCAATAGACTATTATATGTGTCTATTTGTGTCATGATAGACACATATATTAGTCTATCATGATCTATTGCAATCTATCTACAATAGACTATGATATTTTGCTATTATTTATAAATATTTTCAACAGTTTTGTCATTTAAAATAATTTTTCTTAATATATATGTAATTTCGAGTTGGGTTGGGTCAACCCGAATTTTTTTAACCAACCTAATACCCGACCCAACTCAACCCAAAAAAATTTAAAAATTCAACCCAACTCGATCCAACAACAAAACTAACCCAACCTAACTCTTAAAATTTGGATTGAATAGTCCAAATTGTTCAGTTGTCAAATCCTTTGAACACCCACTCAAAGTCTGCTTTTATGTAATTATTCTGTTATTGAATGTTTCTCGCATACTTATGAATGACGAAGTATCTATTTTTTAAAGAAAAAAGAAATTGGGTACAGCCCATCCCATGTTGCGCACCAATAACAATCTGTCATGTGGCAGATTTTTAAAAAATAATAAATTAAATTCTTTTATATATATATATATATATATATATATATATATATATTTTTTTTTTTTTTCCGATTTAAAAGGTTAGGATGCAAGCTGCAGTACCTTATAATTTATTTTTTAGATACCTCACATGATTATAAAAGAAGAAAAACACAAAATTTGGAATAATAATGTCAACAATAAGTGGAGAAAGCATTAGAGTATTTTACCTTTTTGAGAGGGCCTAAGTTTACAAGTGACTTTCCTTTCCCAATAAGGCAAACCTAGCACTGCTGGAAGGAAATGGTTGACATACAAGACTGGAAGAGCCAAATACACTCTAAGGGGAGTCTCAATCAGATTCTGGGTGTAGCCTATTTATCACAATAATTAACCAAAAAAAACAAAACAAAACAAAACAATACATTAATTATGTTAACGGGTTGGAATTTCTTGAATTTGTTATCTAACTCTCCGAACAATTAGTATGAGACTTTGCTGGAATAATAGCCTAATTTGTATTCGTATTTATGTTACTTACGTTATTTACGACTTTGACCTTAAAGATTACAAGAAATGCTCTCTAACTCTACTGACACCTCTAAATCTATAATATAATATTTTCTTTCTAATAATAAAATACTCTCCCCTCTCATAAACATAACTAACACAATTTTTTTTTTTTTTTAAACAAAGAACAAGAAGAAGGGAGATTAGTAAGTACACCAAAACATTTAACTTAGATTGACACACAATCTCTGTGTTAAAATTAGGTTGAACGTAACTAACACATTATAGTTAACTACTTTGAGTTGATTTCTCTACCCTCTTTATATTTTTGTTTTTGTGTTTCTTTAATTGTTAATTAACAGAACAATTTTCCAGATCTTAAGTTATCACAAAATCTAATATAATTGAGTTATTTTGGTGAACCTCTAATTGAGTTATTTTGGTGAACCTCTAAGTCCTGATCCCTTGATACCTTTAGTAACTTATTTAAACATATACACAATATTTGTTGTACTAAACAAATTCTTATTAAATTTGAACTTCTCGTCCTCCAACTAATTGTTAATCTCAAAGAAAAACACATAAAAAATTTAAAATAAGAGGTCCAAAAAAATAATATAATTATATCAAGAAAACTTACGTTTGAGGGTTCGAATGATAATGGCATGAAGTACATTGGCACCATCTCTTCCGCCATACAAGCAATTCAAATCCACTTTCAGAATCTCTTGTGCAATCTCCAAATAATCCTCCTCCACTGCCACGAACAGCGGCGATTCTTCGACTCCGTTGGCGTACATCACCAGCTCCGGACATTCCTTCACCAGAAGCTTTGCAATCTCGCCATGGCCATTCCTCACGGCATCGTGAAGCGCCGTGTCCTTCTCCACATTCACTATCCTCAACAACTCCTTATTCCGATCATCGGCTTCCAGATCATCACCACCGTGCCACTTTGCCGCGCATTTGATAAGGTGCTCCGCCGCTTGGAAGCGCCCTAGCCTCGCAGCCAGATGCAGTGCCGTGTCCTCTTTTAAGTTGGTCGCGTAGAGAATCGAAGGGCGTAGCCGCGTGATCTCTTCGGCGATGCTCGTCTGGTTGAAGGCGGCGGCGACGTGGAGGAGGGTGTTGTTCTGGACGGTGGTTTGGTGGAGAAGAGAAGGGTTGGAGTTGATTAGAGAAAGGAATGTGTTGTAATCTCCTGAGCTTACACATTGGTACAACTCAGAATCCATGGATTCGGAAAGAGGAATTTGGAGACTTGTTGATTTTTGGGACTCCATGTCCAATGCCTCCGCAATAACCAGATAGGGAAAGCAACTATAAATAAATAAATATATATATATATATATATATATATATAGCCATGGGGATGATCAAGTCTAAACTTTTATGATATATTATATTATTTTGTCTCCAAATTTGATTCAAATGTTTTAGTACATAGTTAAGTATTTTGTAAATTAAAATATTTGGACTTATATTTAATCCACATCCATGTGGTTGTAGCTATTAGAAAAATATATACGGAGTTTCATCTTAAAACATATATATATTAGTCTTCATTTACATTATAGGTTAAAATAAATACTATCAACTATATATATCATTTTTTTTTACCATTATTATAAATAGAAAAAAATATCAAACTATTTGCAAATATTGAAACGTTTTGAGCAATAGACATCTATATCTTGCTATATTTAAAAACAAATCTCATTTTTTTTGTTATATTGTAATTCTTATTATTTTTTAGCAAGATATTCAAATTCAAATTTAAATTTAAATTAATATTTATTTTATAAAAAATATTAAATTATGATATATTATTTTGTTGAGAAAAATAACATATAAAATAATATAAATTGTATAATTTAAAAAAAAAAAATCAAATTGATAAAAACAAATATGTTATAGAAGTTCAAATTATATCAAATTATTAAAAATTAATAAATAGGCATAAGGGCATTTATGGAACATTAGGTAAATAAACATAGTAATCTAACGATGTCAGACATCTATATTTCGGGCATCTAAGAATCTGGTTATCTATATTCTTGAAAAACAAACAACCCCTAAGGCTAAGGGTGTACTTGGATTACCTTTTGAAGTGTTTAAATTTTTTTTTTTTTAAAATTGTGATATTGACAACTTCTCAAAATGTGTTTGTTAAAAATGAGTCATATTAAAGAAAACACTCTAAGTTTTTTTTTTTTTTTTTTTTTTTTTAATACCTTTTCAAGTGTTTAATTTAAAAAATAAGTGATCTTGGAAAAAAAAAAAGTTTGATAACCACTCAAAATGAATTTTGAAAAAAAATGAGTTTATAAAATAAGTTGGTTTAGGATAAACACTTGAAATCAACTTTTAAAAAAATGACTTTTAAGTGTTTAATAGTTAATCTCTCCCTAATCTGGAGGTTTGATTCCCTATCCCAACAGATATTATACTAAAAAATCTCTCCCTAATTTGTATAAATCTTAAAATTACCGAGACGTCCCAAAAATCTACTTCACTTCCACTACGTTGTTGTGGCTACCCTCTGTCAACCAATGCAGCCACCAAACAAATTTATTTTATAGTTCATGGTATTTTATGGTTCAGAGTATTTTAAACTATTAGTTCGTAGTATTTTATAGTCATACTTTATAGTAGTTTTATATTAATAAAAATATTTTTGGTATATAAAAAACCAAACAAATTTATATATAAAAATAATTTGAAAGAAAGTTGCTTGATTTCATTTTAAATTGTTTTTATCAAAATGTTTAAATAGAAATGAATGTTAGAAATTTCTAAGTCGATCCAAGCACGCTTAGATCTTAAACTTATTAATTATCATATGAAATTTTCGATTTTGAAGACTAGATACCTCTTCTTTTAGCATATGTTCAATAGTTTTTTTGCTATTCTTTACTTGTCCTCTGTATACTCTAGCACCTCTTCTTTTAGCATAAAGTGAAAGGTGACAACAATATTTATCCATTCATAGAGAAAAGAATGGATAATTTGATGTGTGAAAAAGGCAAAAAGGGTCCTCCCATTTCATTTCCTACTATGGCATGAACAAGACAAGAATATGTCCCAAAAGAAAAATAAATATTTTATTGGCTTAAAAAGCTACCCCATCATGTAATAACTATATTTATTTTGTTTACCTATACCCACATTATTTTTCTTCCATTTATATGTTACTATGTCCAAAATGAGTTAATGTCATTACTAGATAGATAGGGAGTGAATTTCTCTTAAATTGAGGTCTCATCTTGTAATTATTTAGGTATCGTTTGATAATTAATTGATTTTTTGTTTTTTGTTTTTAAAAAATGAATTTGTTTACTATCCGATTGAGCTTTCTATTTCTACAATTTTCAAAACGTTTTAAGATGATAAGAAATTTCAAAAACTGCAAAAAAAAAAAAAAAAATGTTTTTAAAAACAGTTTTTTGGTTTTTTTGAAAATTGTAGATTCGTAGATCGAATAAAACTTATAGTTAGACCCTGCTTGGTAATTATTTGGTTTTTTGTTTTTGTTTTTTAAAATTAAGTCTATAGAGACTACTTCTATTTCCAAATTTATTCCTTTGTTATCTACTTTTTATCAATGGTTTAAAAAACCAAGCCAAATTTTGAAAACTAAAAAAAAGTAGTTTTTAAAAACTTGTTTTTGTTTTTGAAATTTGGCTAACAATTCAATGATTGTACTTGAGAAAGATATAAATCATTATAAGAAACGGAAAAAAAATAGACTTAATTTTCTAAAACAAAAAACAAAATGGTTACCAAACGAGGTTAGATATTCAAAATTTCCTCTGCTTGTGTGCTAAGTGACTGCAACATTTTCACTTTTATTTTGTATTACCTTGCATTATTTACCAAACTTCTCATTTTTCATTTTAGAAAAATATATATCTTCAAGTTTTTTTTAACAATTTAAAAATTCAAAATTAAAATGTTTGTAAAATATATAAAAGAAATATTTTTTTTTATTTAATAAAACACGGAGAGAGAAGAGATCAGGGGGTGCACCGGGACATCTCAATCAGGTTGACACCTCCATAGCACCCTCATCATGCCCCATAGCCAGATAAAATTTCATTCAACAAAAATATAAACAAAGAGCCAGAGGGAAGCTCACATACAATGAAATTAAAAGAAGCGTAGGGGTTACAAAAAGAGTTTTCAGTTTAGTGTTATAGTTGATACATCATAATTACCAAAAAGATTGAATTTAGAACACCAAAGAGCAGCCCCTACGCCTAAAAAATATTATATATAACTTTTGAAACATTGTACCTTTTATAATAACTTTAATATTATATTTTAAAGTTATAATATTGAAATTGAAACAAGATATAATTTTATAATTATAATATTAAATGGAATATAATAATTAAAATATTTTATTTTATTAAAAAATAAAACTAAAACACAATTTTTTTTTACTTTTTTTCAAATATAGTAAAATAAGTCAACTTATTTACAAATATAATAAAGTATCACTATTTATTAGTGGTAGATAGCGATAGACATCCATTAATGACACTGATAGATGTCTATCAGTATCTATTGCTATCTTTAATAGGTAGACAGTGACATTTTGCTATATTTGAAAATATTTCAATTAGTTTTTCCATTTAAAACAATTACCATTTTTTTCAACCCGCAATAGATGCACCTCGTTTAGTATCTCACTGACTGTGTCATTACCCCAAGCGCAAAGATACTAAAACACAATTAAAAACATATGTGTTTTTGTTTTGTTTTTAGTTTAAAAGAATGAAAAAAAATTATCAAACATGGTTTTTGTTTTTAAAAAATAAAAAATCAATAAAAAATTTTCAAAAACTCAAAACCAAAAACCAAAAATAAAATAATTATCAAACGAAGCCTTAGATTTTTGTTTTCAATTTTTGAAACTTGATCCTATAAACATTCCTTCTACCTCTAAATTTCTTGATTTGCTATTTACTTTTTATCAATGTATTCAAAAATCAAACTAAGTTTTGAAAATTAAAAAAATAGTTTGTGAAAACTTATTTTTGTTTTTCTTTAGTTAAGAAAGATGCAAACAATTATAAGAAATTGAGAGGACATCAGCTTGAATTTCAAAAACATAAAACCAAAAATCAAATAGTTATAAATTAGAGCTTTAAGAAAATTTGTCGAGAATTTTCTGTTTTGTGCTAAATGAGGTTGATGTTATTTTAGTTTTAGCTAACGACGGTCCAACATTACATATATGTGATTTGGTCTTTTTATTCAATGGCTAAACCTTAATTACACCATTCACATATATGTTTTTACGTACATAAAAATTCCATCTAAATACATACATTAATTCCAAACTTTGAGTTTACAGTTGGATGGTAGAAGACGATATGTTTGCTTGATGTATAAATTTAACCTAAGTTCTTTATATCACTGCCTAAACACTATTATCAACATAACTATAACTCAACTGATATAAAGTTTGTACTATTGACTTTTGACCTCGAGACTCAATTTCCATCATATTCAAGTGTTTAGGGCCCACTAAATAACAACTTTTTAATTTGTTTTTTGTTTTTGAAAATTTTTCTCGTTTTTTCACTGTTTCTTTGCAACGGATTTTATATTTCCTAAGAAAACATTTGAATTCTTAGTTAAATTTAAAAATAAAAGTACATATTTTTTATATAAAAAAAATTCATTTAAAAGTTTGACTTGAATTTTAAAAACATTGGTAAAAAAATTGATTAAAAAAGTACAAATAAAAAAAAACTCTAAATGAAATGAGTTTTTATAGGCCTAATTTTTAAAAATTAACAATTAGGCTCTATTTGAATTTTTAAAAACATTTGGTTTTCTATTTCTATTTAATTAGAATATATATATATATATAAATAAATAAATAAATAAATTGAATACCTTGTTGTGAAAGGCTTAATCTGTAAGTGATGTTTCTTTTCCAATAAGGCAGCTCCATTAGTTTTGGAAGGAAATTGGGAGAGCCAAGTACAGTCGAACAGGTGTCTCAACTAAACTCTGGGTATACCCTGTTGGGTACAATAATAATAAATGCAATGCAAAAGAATAGGCTTATTTTTTTTTTGTTTCCTTTCAACTTAATTTTTGGGTAATAGTAAAAATGTATGGGAGATTGATGCTCTCCGTTGTTACAAGCTTCCCACTCTTTCTTTACCTTTCCCCAATGTACTTACCACCACTGTCTCCCTCCCTTCTATGTAATCAAATTCTCTCTCATCCTCCGCAATCAAATGATTTTCAAACATTGATGTAAATATTTGAGCCCAGCTCTAGCTTCCATCTCAACATTTTACAACTAATTTTATATATTTAACGAATCAAAAACTATTTACAAATGAGAGTGGTATGTCGATTTGAAAACTGATCAGTAGTAGGAGTGTTCAAATGACCCAACAATCCGAACAACTCAAACTATCCAACCCGAATAATAAGAGTTGAGTTGGGTTAGTTTAAATTTTGGGTTGGGTCGGGTTAATTTTTATTTTGTACTTTTCAGGTTGAGTTAGATCTCAGGTTGCAATTTTGAAAAATTTTGGTTGACCCAACCCAACCCAAATTTCTAATATTAATATTAAAAGAATAATTTCCCTAAGTTTAAGTTAGGGTTAAGAACTATTTAATACATTTATCTTAGATCAATGTATTCTACACTTTAATGACAATGAGTGTTTCATGAATATGCCAATGTGTTTTACCAAAAGAATAGGAGGAAAAAAAAAGGGAAAAAAACACACAACCCGACAACTCAACCCGACCCGACCCGACCCAACCCGTATACACTCCTTGGTAGAATTAAAAATTAAAATAGAAACCTAGACATATGGTCTAAACACAAGAAGAACATAGAAGAGACAGAAATCAAAACAATATTAGAGCGAAGAGTTTTGTTTTGGTCACTGAAAAAGCACAAATTGATAGTTCAAATGTGAAAAAAAAAAAAAAAAAAAGTGAAATTTTTTGTTTTGGCCAAAAAAAAAAAGTGTTATTTGAGAAAAGTGAATAACTTTTTGTTCTATTTTTGACAATTATCCTTAATTCTCATTATAATGTTTTAAAGGTTTTAATTGAGCCCTTTATAATATTTGAAAAGAAAAAATGAGTCCTTCATATTTTAAATTCACTCATATCTTTACTATTGATCGGATATTAAAATTAATTGATAATAAACTATATGAATTAATGGAGTGAAAAAGATATGTGTACATGAGGAATTAAGACGCTACAAAAATCCAAACTTTTTGCTAACTTATCAAGAATATAGATAGATTATTTTTTCTATACTAATTAAGGTTCTATTTAATAATCTTATTTTTTATTTTTAAATATTAAGTCTATTTCTTCCTAAATGGTATTATGTATCTTTTTTTAAATAAAATAGTTAAATTTTTAGTCAAATTCAAAAAGCATAATCAAATTTTTTAAAAGTTAAATTACCATGGGCTGATCTAGCGGTAAATAGGAGGACACGACTTTAATAAAGGACTAAGAGAGTTATGTGTTCAATCCATGATGGTCAACTACCTATGATTTAATATTCTCGACCTCAAATGTTGTATGATCGGGTGACCCACAATTTTAAGTTTTTGACTATTTAGGAAAGAAAAGGAATGAATAGATTAAAAAATAATAATAAATAAATACTTACGTTTGAGTGTGCGAGTGATAATGGCGTGAAGCACATTGGTGCCATTTCTTCCGCCGTACAAGCAATTCGAATTCACACTCAAAATCTCCCGTGCAACCTCCAAATAATCCTTCTCCGCCGCCAGAAACAGCGGCGAATCTTTTTCTATCAATATATCTTTTTTGATGGGGCGTAACGAGGGCGCTAAGAATGTGTCAACCTAGTTGTGATGTCCGAGTGTGCCTACTAATTCTTCGACCTCTAGTACTATTTACCAAAAAAAAAAAAAACGCTTCGCTGGTTATTCTGTTCTTGCGTGGGCTTGGCATTTTGCTGCGGCACTGGCGTTGTGCTTACAAAATCAACTAGACTAGCTGCAGTTCCTTTCATTATATCGGCCTTTTTCATGTCTGCATTATTGGTCCATATATATCCATATAATTTAACAATATTAGCAGTCATGACACTGATGCGATATCTAGTACATGAGGCCAACAAGAGGATCAGAAATTGTCTTCCAAAGCTTCTTAAAAATAATTAATCCCATGAACATATCTCAACAATAATGTTTATGTAAGGACCTGACTAACAACTACCTAATCAAACTATTACCTAATGTATGCTCGAAATCAAAACAACACTAAACCAAATGATGGCACAGAACTCATACTTTTTATGAAACTACCATTCAATAAATCAATGAAATAACAATGAATAAAACTTTGGTTTGGGGTACCCCTAAAGGAAACAATTCAAGGAAATTTCAAAATTTTAAAAACTACATAAATAAATGAGGAGGACGAGCCTCAAACATGCTTAGATAATTTTGAACCGTAATCAAAATAAATGAAAAAAAACGAAAGACTATGCGGAAGCTGCTAAGGGTCCGGTGTTACCATCAATGATTCTTTCTGTCATTCACCAGTGCAATCCTTCCTTTACCTGAAAAACATATAAGAGGAAAGGATGAGTAATTATATTACTCAGTAAGTAATCCCACTACCTGAGTCCGGCTAAGCACCTATATCCAATAAGTGCCCCAAACATATGGTACATACATATTTTCCTATCAATCTTCAATCTTCTACAAGTGAATGATTGGGCCCGCCCCACCCTTGGCCATTGGTGTCCTCAAACCTCTAGTGAGTCCCGAAACGGACACTTACCTCTAGTGATCTCGAAGGAGTACAAACCTTTGGTGATCCTGAGGGAACACAAACCTCTGGTGATCCCGAAGGAACACAACATCTGGCGGACACCTTGCCAACGTAAGGGGGGATAATCACTACTGAACGTGCATCATTAATAAATTTTCATAGATGCTTTCATAACATAGAGTCATACACACGGGCATATGTAACATTATAGACATGAAATCACATACAATCATGTTATCCCAAAAAGAGCTCAAAGAATTCATTGCATCTTGCAATTTAACTTACTGGCATTAAAGCGGTTTTGGTAGTAAGTTTACTTACCTGAGTGTGGTCCATATTGCTAACCATACCGCAAACTCTCGTACAAATCTTGAATAAAACTGGGAGTACAATCCCCCCAACTTAAGTTACTCATCAAGCCTAATCCGTCACAAATTAATTCAAAGTTCATTCGAGAGAGTTCTTACCCAAACGTGGTTAAACTCGCGGTTTCCTCAAATCCTTCGACCCAAAGTAACCTCCGACCACCTACCAAGATTTACCAAATAATTAATATTCCCAAAAATTTACTGAACTACACCACTATCCTACTAGGGTTCGAGATACTCACCTAGGCAATACTGATCTGGCGAGCAATTAGTTGTAGTGGCAACTGCGGAGGGAACAGACACGTCGAGTGAGAGCGAGAGCAAGATGTCGAGCGAGAGCAAGATGTTGAGTGAGAGCGACTCCAGGGAAGCAATCGAGAGAGAGAGAGAGAGAGAGACTCTAGGGGAAGTAATCGGGAGAGAGAGAGTGTGGCGGCTGAGAGAACAATCGGGAAAGAGAGAGAGTATGTGCAACCGAGAGAGTAATCGGGAAAGAGAGAGAGAGAAAACGGCGGCTAAGAGGGAGAGGAAAGGAAAACGGCGACTAAGTGGGAAAGGAAAGAAAAAACGGCAGCTGAGTGGGAGAGGAAAGTTTTCTTTTGCACGCCATGGAGGCTCCTTTAATAATAATCCCTAATCGCTTCCTCCATTAATTCCACCTTTTCCTTTTTCCCAATAAACCCTTCCTCATTTAATTTCCTAACCCAATCAACATATATATTTTGTAACAAAATAAAATCTCCCTTATTTAAATTTTCCAACTCTATCAAATCTATATATTTTCCCAAAATGTATTATGCTTAAATTATTTCTTGCCAACTCCAAATTTTTCCTAAATCCACATAAAATCCCACCAATCGCTATAATTACTAATCGATGAAGTTAAATTTCTTAACTTAAATTACATTATTCTTACTACCGAAAATTAAATTCCTCGACATCCAAAATCTCCAAATAGTGCAAGATGATTTAAATTATCTTAACAGGAGAATATACCTCAACAATTTGGGTTGTCACAATTTATGTATTGGTGAAGAGGGTGAAGAGTCACAATATTAGTATCTAATATCTCTGTGTCTTTTTGTTTTCTAGTTTAATATGTATAGGATTTTGTCATTTGTAAGCAAGTCAAGAAAAACTAAAATAATCATTTATCAAATATATTCAAGTTCTTAGTTTAGTAAGAGAACAATTTTACTTTCTTGTCATTTGAGTTGTATTGTGAGGGTCTACACACATTTCTTGTGTTGTAATTTTTGTTAGTTTTCTCTTATAATGTTGTCGTTGTCATTTTTTTTTTTGTTGGTAAAATACACTTTTGGTTCCTAAGGTTTAGAGTTTTTGTTTATTTGGTCCCGGAGACTTTAAAAATGACTTTTTAATACCTGAGGTTTGAAAAATAGTTCTAAAGAAAAAATTGATATTTATACTTTACGTGTTAAACTTTGTCAAAATATGATATAGAAATAATATAAAATTAATAAATATTTCCAAATCATATAAAAATGTCAACTCAACAATGTCACGTCATTTTTTCGTTTGTCAACTAACTGTCAATTTAACAATAGGGACCATTTAAAGTTATTTTTCAAACTTCATGGACTAAAATGTCACTTTTGAAACCTTATAGACCAAATAGACATCAATTTCAAACTTCAAGAATCAAAAATGTATTTTGCCCTTTTTTTTTTTCTTTCCTTTCTTTTATATTGTAATTATTATTATTCTAATATATTTTCACCCTCTCCCTAATTTTTTTAGAAAATTATTATAAATAGAAAAAATATCGAACTATTTACAAGTATTAAAAAAAAAAAATCACTGTCTATCAATAATAGATCACGATAGAAGTCTATCATTAATAAATAGTGAAATTTTTTTAAATATCTTTTTTCTTACCTTTTCTCTCTCTCTAGTGTTTTTTTTTTTCCTCTCAAACTTTTACTCTCTTTTAACTCTTTTTTTTTTCTCTAGCTATTTCTCTAACTTTTTACTCTTGAAACTTGTTCCTCACTCTAAAGTTTCTCTCTTTACCGCTATTCTCCAAAAATTTTGACATTCTCTCCAATTTTTTATATATATCTCTGCCTTTATTTTTCTATCTTCAAATTTGTGTCATCTCTATTAATTAAATTTCTCTTTCTAAATTTTTCTTCTGCCTAAAACATTTTTTCTCTTTAAGAATTTTTTCTAGCTCTCTATTTTTTCTCTCTTAATTCTGTTATTTCTCTCTATATAATGTTCTTGCCTCTAATTTTTTTCTCAATCCCAAATTAATCATCTTATTAACCTCCATTTGGTAATCGTTTCGTTTTAGGTTTTGGGTCTGTGAAAATTAAGTCTATTTACTTGACATTTCTTACAATAATTTTTATCTTCCTAAAGTACAATAGTTGAATTCTTAGTAAAATTCTAAAAAAAAACAATTTTTTTTAATGATTCTTAGTAATTTAATGATTCTAAGACTACCTTTAGAAACAAAGAATTAATCATTAAAAAATACTTTTAATCAAATTTACAAGTATATAGAACCAAATAGTAACATAATTTATCAAACTTTAAAAAATCTAATTAGAATTAAATAATTTAACTCAAAACATTCCTTCTAAAAATTAATTAATTATAAACATGCAGTTATTGGAAAATCACTTTTTAGTTTTGGTTAGACAAAAATCAATTTCAAAAGACTTCAATAGTACCAAACAAAGACTTGAATCAAGTAAACGGAGAGAGAAAGACAGGTCGTCGTCGAGTTTGAATCTAATTGATTTAAAGAAAACCATTTTCCTCCGTTACAACCATTAACGTTTACTAATTCCTCCATGGATCCAGAACTCTTCAACGCTGCCACAAATGGCGACTTGGATCATCTCCAAATCCTAACACCACTTCAAAAATCACAGCTTCAATTTCAATTATCCCCAAATCAGAACACTCCCCTCCACGTCGCCACCGAATTCCGCCAACTGGGTTTCGCCAAAGCCGTCGTCGGCGACTGCCAACAGCTTCTATGGCTGCAGAACGGCGCCGGCGACACCGCGCTGCACGTGGCGGCGAGGAAGGCTCTGGTGGAATTTGTGGAATTTTTCATCGGGTTTGGTTCGGGGCTACTCCGAATGGTGAATTTCGATGGCGATACGGCTTTACACTGCGCTGCGAGAATTGGGAGTTCGAAATGTGTGGAGAAGATTGTGGAAGCGGAGTCGGAGCTGTGTGGGGCGGTGAATAATAACGGCGAATCTCCGCTTTATTTGGCAGTGGCTGCCGGATATTGGGAAGTTCCTCAGGTTATCATTGGTAAGGCGGAATCGTTGGCTTCGTATAAAGGAGCTAATGGCTTAACTGCATTGCATCCAACTCTTTTCTATCCCAATTATGGTAACATCTCATCAACCTCTTTCAATTTCTTTTTCTCTACCACCCATTTTCAATAGATAAACTTTTCTTTTTAGCCCTCCATATTGCACCTTATCTCATCTCTTTCTCTCTCGCCAAACAATAAAAGACTAAAATAATTCAATTTTTTAAAAATAAAATTTGCCACATGCCAAAATTTTATTGGAAAACTCTCCATTAGATATCACCCAAGTTTTTTCTTCCAAGAAAATATTCTTTTTAAATAAGTTAAAAGGTTGATTATTCATAGTATACATTCACACGAGTAATGTTTTATTGTTTATTTTTATGTTCCATCAAACATTTTTACGGTAATCATTCGCCATTCACCTTTTACTCGATGTCCAATCCAGGAACATGGGTACATATATCGACATGGAACATAAATTTAATATCATACCAGTATACATACTCCTTTAATTCAACATTCGACCTATCATTTTCTATTTTATTTTTTTAGTTCCACATAATTCTTAAGTATTCTTTTTAATGGTAAATAATGAATAATTTTCATACTACTATTATATTATAAATCAAAAGAGAGAAAAAAAAAAACAAAAAAAAAAGCAATTATAGTTTTAGATTAAGGTTTTTCAAAAGAGACTTTAATAACAATTTTTTTAAAACTATTTGTTGGCTAAGATAAGAATGTTGTTTGGCTCTTTCTGAAAGAAGACAGACTTTCCCAGACGATTTGGGAAATTAATAATATCTTTTTGTTTGTTGTTGACTTGTTTTAACCATTTTCTTTTTAGTTTATTTATAGTTAAATTATAAGGAAATTAATAATATCTTTTTGTTTGTTGTTGACTTGTTTTAACCATTTTCTTTTTAGTTTATTTATAGTTAAATTATAAATTTAGTTAGGTAAACTTTAAAGTTTGTGTTTATTCATTTTTAGCATTTAAAAAATGTCTATATAAAAAAATAATTATAAATATAGCAAAATTTCAATGACATAGATAGTAGTCTGTAGATAAACTATGTATTTTTCTATTAATTATAAATATTTTCCTTTAAAAAATGTCTATATAAAAAAATTAATTTATATCTCTAAATTTTAAGATGACCCTTCTCATTCACTATAGAGACAAAATTCCTACTTATTCGTTGATTGGATGTTCATGATTTAGAGGGTTTTCAAATTTAAGGTATTTCAAAACTTGTTAATTACTTACAATTTGTTGTTAAATCATAAAACTTTTCACAGGGATTCCATTGTTTGCAAATGATTTTTTAGCTAAAACACTCAGATTTTCTACAATATTTCATAGGTTAAATTACATATTCGAACATCGTCATAATACTTTAATTCTCTATATATTAATAAATTAGAATTGAAAGTCCATATATAATAAAATAAATTAATCAGCTGGTGAGACATTAATTGCCTTTTTCTGATTATTTATTGATCAACAACCTTGTTCTCAGACTTTGAAACAATTAAATCATTTGTGGAATGGAGGAAGGAAATGATAAATAAACAAGATTGCTTAGGATTGACTCCTCTCCATTATGCTTCACTCTATGGAAGAACAAAAGCAATAAATGTATTCCTTCAAAAGGAAAGCTCTTCCATTTACATTGTTGACAACAATGGAGAATCTGCTCTACACATTGCTGCTTTTGAAGGCCATAGTGATGCAGTGGAAGAAATTCTTAAGTGTTGTCCAGATTCTTGCTATCTAGTTGATAACAAAGGTCGAACGGCTCTTCATGCTGCAGTTTTGGGTGATCAAAGAAAAGTTGTGAAGTTGATATTAGGAAGGCCAATGCAAGGAAGGGTAATGAATAAAGCAGATGGTGATGGAAATATGGCTTTGCATCTTGCAGCATTTTACAAGTTATATGATATCATTGAAATACTTGCCACTTGTAAAAATGTGGACCTGAATGTCAAGAACAAGGACTTCTTGACAGCACTGGATATCTTCAACAAACATGACCAGGTATATGTGTTTTTTCTTTCCTTTTTTTTAGTGTTCAACATGAATTTGGTGGTGGAGTCGAATCACAAATCCAACCAAAGGTATATGTTTTAATGAGTGCATTAGGCAAACTTTTGTGTTTTGGTGATTGATCCAAAATGAAAACTATTCCATCTAGATATTTTATTTCTCTTTATATAGATATATAGTCCCTGAACATTCATGAATTCATGTTTTATGGAATATTTAAATGTCAAATAATTTCTATAAACTTTCGAAATTATTGGTGTTTGATAAGTTCTTGGTTTGTTCGACATTTATTAAATTAATGAATTTGTTAGATGTGAATTTGAATTTCATATCTAATTGAATATCAAGGACCCGTTTGATAACTATTTTGTTTTTTTTTTTTCTATTTTTTAAAAATAATTCTTCTTTTAATTATCATTTTTTTTTAACCTTCTCACTTTCGTCCAGAAGAAAAAATAAATGAAAAATCAGGCTTTTAAAACATTCGTTTTTTTTCCTTCCAAATTGTCTTGGTTTTTCAAAATGGTCTAAAAAGTATGTAATAAATTAAGTAAACACGTGCAGTAGTAATGCTTAATTTAACAAAAACAGAAAATAAAAAATAAAATAATTTTCAAACAAGATTTAACTTAGATTTAGGTCAAAATTTGTTAGTTGTGATCCATCATATTCGAGAAATTGGAGCTGCTTTTGAGATAAGTAACTCATATATCTTATAAAAATGGTGTGATATTTCTACTTTTTTAATTTGTGATTGGAGAGTTCACGATTTTTCACCTGAATAATAGGTCAAGGATGTGCACATAAATTTGAAAGCCCAATGACTTAATTGAATAGAGCCCTATTAGACACTTTCTAAAGTTCATGGACAAGCACAAAATTGATCTATATGTTACATACGTAATTTTTAACGTTTTAGGACTTATCATACATAAAATTGATCAAATTAACGTTGGTCACAAACCTTATTCGATACTTTTTATAAAATTTTAGATCTAAGCTTGTAATTTAGCCTTTTTTATTAGGAAGGATTAAGGGCATCTGTAATCCGGAAGCTTCTGGAGGGTTCGACCGGAGTAATGACAATGCAACACTTGGCTGAGAAATCGATAAAAAAGATGAACCAAGAAATTACAATAATAGATGATGATGATGATTCAAATCAAGTGGGCATGGGCAAAACAGATGGAATAATTAGCATGGAGGTGAAAAAGAGTAGTTCCTATACAGAAAAACAAAAGGCATTAGAAGTGAATCTATTGGTAGCAACCTTAGTAGCCACAGTTGCATTTGCAGCAGGATTCTCAATGCCTGGTGGATACTTTGAAAACATTGGATTATCAATTCTTATTAGCAAACCAGCTTTCAAAGTGTTTGTAGTTTTCAACACAATAGCCTTTTGTTGCTCAGTTTTTGCAGTGCTTCTTCATTTCCACACTTCAATTACAGACCATTATCAAAGAGTAAGGTACATGGGTATTTCTGTAATTTTCACTAGTATTGCTATTGTTGCAATGGTCATAGCTTTTGCTTCAGGAACCTTTGTTGTGCTAGAAAATTCCAAACCATTTTCCCTAACTCCTTTTGTGATATGTGGGGGATTTGCTTTTCTTTACTTTGCTATTCCTTTTTGTGATCCTGGTGTTGAGGGATATCCATTCCTTCATAGACCTCAAAGGTTCATAAGAGGCAAGATAGTTCAATATGTAAGATATGAGGAATAATTATAACAATTGTTGCATTGAGATTCTCTGTTTATTTTAAAATGTTCCTAGTTATTCATATTATTCCAAGCTTTTCTTTTCCAACATTAAACCTCCAATGCCACCTCCTACATCCTCCCCCTTCAAAAATAAGTTATACATCTCATCTTCATGATGAAGGAAACAGATGTGCAACTATATTACCTAATTATTGAAGCTCTCTCATGGATATTAATTAAGCTTAGGAAGGGTCCTATGCCAAATAATAACCTTTTATTAACCGCAATAAAACTAGAATTTCATAACATTTCAAAATTGTTAGTATCAACAAAATTTTTGAAAAATGTCTGGATTAGACTTCTAATGTCAATAAATAATTATCAACAATAAATAATTATTGACAATATTAAAATGTCACTCTCAAGTTTACTATGAACAGTTATCATTGTCATCAATTAACTCAAAATTGACTTATTCCTGTAGTGTTATGGGTATTGTCGACAATTATAAAAATGTCAAAAGTAACATATTGTGACATTTTTTCCTTGTCAACAATATTTGAACCATGACACTTTATTGTCACCTAATAAATGTTTTATGTCAACAAATACTCTATCACAACACTCTTTTATTGTCACATAATTCATATTACGACACTTTTTATGTTATCAATAACTTATATATCTTGATAGTTTGACGTTTCTTTAAGCTCTCTCATTACACATATGATTTTGGTAATCAACTAACATATTTAAACACTAAAGATCAACACAAACATAAAGGACTCGTGTATAATAATAATAATAATAATTTAAAGAAATTGATAATATTTTTATCAATAGATTGACTAATAAATATTGGTAAATATTTCACAAGAAGCTAGTTATTAAGTACAATCTAGTTAAGGTTTTCAAGAAGTGATATAAATTTCTTAGCCCAACAAATTTGAAGTGGAAATTTGAATATCAAATTAAAAAATTATAATAATAATAATAATTAGATGTCTTAATTTTGCTGCTTAAAAGATATATTATATCTAGATAAATTATTGATAAGTTATTAAGTGCATTTCCCACGTACAAGATAAATATATTATGGGGTTTTGGGAAGAAAGAGGGTGTGCCCTAATTTTTAAAGTTGGATTGTTTGTTTAAATGTATTTTATAAGCTCTTGAAAATCTAAAGTCTAAAATCAAGTTTTTGAAGCAAATTAAAATAATCAGAATGATGATTAATTATATAAGTTCTCTTTCCAAAACATATCTTAATTACATTCAACATGAGTTAGCTAGGGTTTTAAGCAAATTCGAACATAGTTGATTTAACAGATAAAATATATAAATTACTATTTTAAAGGTATAAACTTAGTAAAAAAAAGATCTCATTCAACTAAAAGAGGTAGTAAAGAAGAGTATTATTCATTTATTTTACCCATAAACACCAGTATTTTTCTTTAAACAAGGTATATAAGTGTTTAAAATAAATAAATAATACATAAGGAGGTGTAAGGCTTCAACATATATAAAATTTTTATTTTTATTTAATTATTCATTAAAAAACTATAACGTCTATCTTTTCCATTTAAGTTTAATAATTGAAACACATGGTTAGAAAATTGTATTAAAACTTTAATAATCAAAACATAGTAGGTGTACATGAAAGGTCAATATGAACCTAGTTTGAATGGATGAGACATAAAAATAGGTGATGAATTTAGAAAAATTTTGGCCCTTCCTAGAATCTCATTTTCTATTAATTATTTAAGTTATTTGACTATAATTTTCTCCGAAAAGTAGTACCATAAAGTAGCTTGCCACGTGCAAGAAATATCCCATCTTATATATATGCTTTACACATAACAAAAGGACAATCACATAAGTGAGAATACTATTGTGAATTTGTGATGCCTCAATTATAACTAATCATGAAGTCATAAATAATATTCAATATCTAATAAATAATATGGAAGAGGAAAATTGGTGCCTTATTCATCACCATTTACATTTTTAAAAATCAACAAGTAAAGCTTATGTAGAGACATTATTTTTACATCTCTTACACTCTATATAAAATTAAGATAGTTCAAGAAATTATTTTAAAAAATTTCATTTAAATGACAAAATAATTTAAAATAGTTTATTTTGTTTAATTGAGATGTAACTTAAAATTTTAATGATAAGACACTAATTACCATTCTAAATGTGTCAAAGTTTAGCTCAACATTTAACATGCACTCGCTCTCTTGATATCAAATATTCAAATATCTTCTTATTTCTACCATCGTTTTCAAAAAACGTGAAAAAACATGATTAAAAAATATATGTGGTTTGTTTCTATTGAGAAATTGAAATCTGTAAATAAAAAATAAATATTTGGAGAAGCAAATCAATGTCTAATGTTTATTAAACAAAGAGAAGAAAAAATGAAAAATGAGATAAGAAAATCCAATGGATGAACAAATGGCCTATAGAAGTTGAAAAAATTTTTGTGATACCAAAAATTATGATACACAAAATGTTGTATAAGAAATGTGATACAACAAATGAGATACTAAAAAATTTGATACTCAAAATGGTACACAAAATTATAATTAAACCATACATGATAGCTCCCCCTATTCTACGACTAAGGATGAACCTAGTTAATACTACTAACTTACAACTTAAAACAACATTTAAAAATAGAAACTCACAAAACATAAAGAAAACTTAAAAATAACAAACAGCTTAAATTTTAAATCTAACGAAAATTAAATATAACAATAAATTTAAGAAACTTAAAAATTGAAATTTAAAGAAGAAAACCCTCGAATCTCAACCGTAACTAAAAAAATGATTTCACTATTACATTGTTCTATGTGTTTTTTAATTTGATTTACTTTGGTTCTTATATTTTTAACTTGTACTTTTAAAAAGTGATTATTACAATATTTTCATTTTCATTTTTGTTTCGTTTTTAAAAAACTAAAATAATTACATTTTAAATGTAAAGAGACTAAAATAGGCCTTTTGAAAGTAGAAAAACTAAAATAAACTAATGTTGGAAGTATAAAGGACTAAAATGAACCTAAACGAAATGTATACAAGTACCAAAGTAATCAATATTTAAACAAAAAAAAAAAAGTAATAATTATTTTTACTATGGTTTTAGATGTATATTAAAGAAGAAAA
>QLSR01000282.1:1799305-1825595 GCA_031780015.1 Citrullus colocynthis
AAAAAAAAAAAAAAAAAAAAAGAGAGAGAGAGAGAGAGAAAATCCCAAAACTATATAAAGAGTTAATTATTGATGCATTAATTAGTGGGATTACCCCATCCATTTAATAAAAGTTTTTAAAGTCATTTTCAACGGTCAACTCACAATGGCAGCCGGGGGACTGGGCGGCCACCACTGCCCACGTTTGAATTCCACGACACAATAATAACCTCCAAATTCTTAAACTTACCCGCTTTTCACTTCACTAATTTCCACCGACTTTCTAATTGGCTCCAATTTCCCACTCCTAACCAATCAAATCCCTATTCTCTCAAACCTTTACGCTCATTCGACGGTGACCTGAACGTCACCTATTATTTATATCCCTATTTTACTATTTTTTTAGTAAGTTTATGGTTAGTTTTTTTCTTTTGTTGTTTTTTAATCAAGGGGTGTTTTAGTCCAAATGGGCATAGTTCTAAAATTTGTACCATTGATTTGAATCATGGTGTCAAGATAAATAAATGAGTTTTTTTTTTTCTTTTTAAGTTTTAATATCAAATTATAATGAAATGACCAAATTAGTTATTTACCTTCTAAAATATAGTGAGGCGAAGTGTCACAATATTTTAAAATATGTCAAACGTTAAGTTTTAATTTTGTTTTAGTTCAATTACATATAATAGAGGTGGGGGATTTGAATATTTGATCTCCTAATGAGAATATATATGATAAACAATTGAGTTATGCTCAAGTTGAAAAACTTGGGCACTTAAGGTTCTGTTTGATAATCAGTTAGGTTTATAAATAATATTTTTATCTCTTGGTTTAACGGTTTTGCTTCACACGTTTTATGAGTGTTTTAAAATCCAAGCCAAAATTTTAAAATTTAAAAAAAAAACTTTAAAAAATTTGTTTTTGCTTTTGGAATTTTGCTAAGGTTTCAAATGTTTGGTTAAGAAAGACAAAAAAAAATATTGTAAAGAAAAATAGCAAGAAAACAAACAAAATTTTAAAAAATAAAAAATAAAAGAAATCATATGGTTATCAAACATGACCTAATTAAATTTCTAAAATTATGTCTATTTAACTCTTAATCGCATAACTTAATTGGTTAGGACATATCATAACTAAAAGGTTAGATGTTTAAATCATCTACACAATATGTTACTCAATTCTCAAAATAAATAAATAATCTCTAATAAAAAAAATGTCAAAGTTAATACTCCCACTTAAATTCCTATTTGATGTTAATCTTTGCAAGAAATAATAACTTGTTTGGATTTGAAATTTGTTATATATTCAAATATCTATTTCATCGATTTTTCTTTTTAGGACATGACAACCAACAAGAGTAAAGTACAATATTACATCACGAGATATAACCATAGTAAACCACTCACGATACATTAAGAAGAGAAGACTCATACTACTCTAAAGTCTTAATCACAAGAGAATGCACCAGACATTATGGCGACAACAAATATGAGAAAAAGGGGAAAACCCCATATCATTACTTCATACCTTACCTTCATCAGTGAAGAAAGATACCTCGAAAAATATCGACAACAATATCATTAATAAAGTAAATTAACAACCTCTAAGCAATTAGATTAGATGGTAAACTATATATGAAATTATTAGATGTGAATTGTGGGATGGTAAGCTTATAAACTAATTAAATAACATTTGAATTAATATTTTTGAAGGAAAAAACCCAAATTGCAATTATAGAAATATTTACAAGAAAAGAAAAAACCAATGGAGAGGAGAGAGAGAGGGAAGATGGAAGAACAAAGAAAGAAAAGAAAAGAAAACCGTAGAATAACTACCGCTAAAATTTCCCTGAATCTCTCTGTTGTTCTTCATACAGACTCAAAAAGTATTACTTTTTTTTTTTTTTCTTCCTTTTCATTCTCATTTCTCAGAGGGATTATACTTTCGGTCTTATTTATCGACGTCGTTTTTCCTTTTTCCCCTTCCTTTCGATCTGCAGCCGACTTTTTGGCTTTGGTCGGCGTGCATGTCCATTTCCAACTTCTTTCCTTTCCTTCTCTAAATAAAATGTAAATTATTGCGTCCCCAATTGGTTGGATTGTTCAACCTTTTTGGTGGGCCTTTGGTTTAATCTTTATACATATAAAAAATAACTGCTTCTGGGTTTTGTTCTTTACTTTCTTCTCTCTATTGGGATCGCAATTTTCCTCTCGTTTCTTTTTCTTTTTGATTTCTGGGTTCTTTCCCTCGAGACACCATTTGCTGGCTTTTCAAATTTCGATGGGTAATTTTCCTTCTGCGAATCTGATTCTTGTTATTGTTCTTGGTTTTTCGTGTTGATGGGTTCTGATCCTTGAGTTTTTTTGTATTCTGTCTTTATATCCTTTTCCATGAGCTTGATCTGTTGGACTTTTTGTTTGATAATTTGTTTTATGTTGCTTCTTGATGGGGTATGATCTGTTATGAGAATTGGGCTATCTGTTATAGTTATTTTCTTATTGATTGATATTCAACCATTGGTTTTATGCTTTTATGATTCCTTTGTTGTGTAGGTTTTTGGATTTATGAATTGGGTTGACTCCATTGCTTGATTTCTTCCTGCATTTAATAGCTCTTTTCCTTTTCCTTAGGTTTTAATTTTCCTGTTCTATTTGGTTAAGATTCTTCTTTACCTAAAATATTTGTCTCGGGTGTTCTCAAATTCTCTTTCACAATCTGCCTCTGATTCAGTTTATCCTCCTCCAACACCGCCCCGCCCCCCCAGGGTTGTTTAAGAATTCTGTTCTATCAAAGTCAAACTATCTATGTTTGAATCTTTTTTGCCTTCCTTTACTTGGTTGTCGTTGGGCGGTCCAAAGAGGGGATGAGAAGGGTTGTTTTCTTCATAATTATGCTGCTTTTTTGCACTTCTTATTCATCAGCGTTGTAATCTCTTTGACCCTGCAGTTGATGCTTGATTGAGTTTCCTTTTGGACTGCTTTGGAGGATTGAAATTTACGCACTCGAGACGGTTAATTTATCCTATGAACTTGGGTTTTTTGGAACATTGGCTGTAATGGGAACTTCATCTGTTGAAGCACGTACCGGAAGAAGTCTTTTTACTTCTTTGCTGTCTGCTGTTTCTGAATGGCTGCTGATATGTATGCTGTTTGTGGACTCTCTATTCTCATTCTTCATCACAAAATGTGCTCGTTTATGGAAATTGCACACCCCGTGCCTGCTCTGTTCAAGACTTGATCATATATTTGGATCTGAGAAAAGGGGGTATCTTTGGAAATTAATTTGTAGCAAACATAAGCTGGAACTTTCGTCCTTAGTACTTTGTCATGCTCACAACAAACTTGTGAATGTTCATGAAATGTGTGAAAGCTGCCTCTTTTCATTTGCAACGATCAATAAGTCGAATTCTGAGACTTACAGATTATTGGTTGGTAAACTGGGGGAGGATCCTTATCCTGGTATTGACAGAGACCCGTTGCTTGGGGATCAAAAGCACGATACTTTGAGCCAAAAATGTTGTTCATGTTGTAAGGAGTTGTATGTTCCAAGAGGGTTTGTTCAGAGCTTAATCCAGACCCAATCAAGAGAATTGGAGGCGGAGGATCTCGATGTTCCCTTGTCGAGATCTGTTGTCCATTGTAAGGAGGACATCCAAGAGTCTTCAAGCAATCCTTTACCTCATGTTCAATACAGAGAGCTGAAGATTACCTCAGACACAGAATCCGATGGAAATGGAAGCACTTTGGGGGTTGAAACGACCAATTCTAAGGATGATCTCACCGTTCATCAGGGTGTTAATATGGAGCCTAACTTCATTTCTCTGGCCAGTAATTTTACCTCGACAAAACTAGTAGAGCCAGCTTTGGCACCTGAACCATTGATCTTAGAGCCACAATTAACACCTCATGTTCAAGACAGAGGGCTGAAGATTACTTCAGCCGCAGAATCTGATGGAAATGGAAGCACTTTGAGGGTTGAAACGACCAATTCTAAGGATGATCTCACTGTTCAAGGTGTTAATACGGAGCTTAACGTCATTGATCTGGCCAGTAATTTAACCTCGGCGAAACTAGCAGAGCCAGCTTTGGTGCCTGAACCATTGGTCTTAGAGCCACTGGTTTTATTAGACGATGAACTGCCTCCTGTAGAATGTTGTGTCTCGATCGGGCATGGCCTTGATGAATTGACTCCAAAGCATGTGGAAATTAATGAGGTTTTCTCTTCACCGATTGATCTCCTTCCCCTCGACAATATGGTTCCTTCTTCAAACACAATAGCAACCGCTGTTGAAGCTGTAGAAGAAAGCTGTGAGTTCTTTTCTCCACTCACTTCTAGTTCTAGATTTTTACTTTTTTCGAGCTGTATGACACAACATAGAATGATAAGGGGAAAAAAAACCAATCTTTGTTATTGTTGCAAAGATTAAGGTAACTAGGCAATAACACTGATCCAAAACGATGAATGATGATATATAGTCTTTATTGCTACTTAACTTATATTGCCAAGATTAGGAATAAGAGCATAGGCTGCATTCAGCAGTCTTGTCAAATTTTGCTTATAGTTTCAGCCGGTGTGTTCAGATGAAATTTTTTGTGATTATCACTAATGGATGTTTTTTATAATTACTATAGATGTTACTAGAAGTGAAGAATACGAAACGGAAAGCAGAGGAACCGAGAAGGCTGAAATCTTGCCAACAAAAGCAACATCTGAAGCAGGTTCTGAAGCCCAACTTGTTTCAAGTGATTCTGTTCACATGGCACCCAATATGTTGGAGCTTGGTGATGCTTATAAGCTAGCTGTAGGTACTAGAGGAGGAAGACAATTGTCTGGCAAGCTTTCGGAACAATGGATCGGGAAGGAATCTTCAAAAGTAAGTGAAGATCTGAAGCTTCTCTTGTCACAGCTCTCATTTAATCGGATGAACGACCAATCACGGGACATGAGTCCAAGGCTGTCTGTAAATGGAGACGAGCTGAGGAACTTTGATTTCTCGAGCACCGTTGGGATGCAGATGCTTCAAAAAAGGATTTCGCTTGAAAGAAATGAGTCCGGTTTAGAATCTTTAGATGGAAGCATAGTCAGTGAAATCGAAGGGGAAAACGTGGTTGATCGGTTGAAACGACAGGTCGAGTATGATAAGAAGCTTATGAGTTCTTTATATAAGGAATTAGAGGAAGAAAGAAATGCATCTGCAATTGCTGCAAATCAGGCAATGGCCATGATTACGAGGCTGCAAGAGGAGAAGGCCAATCTTCACATGGAAGCATTGCAGTGTCTACGGATGATGGAAGAGCAAAGTGAGTATGATGATGATGCCCTGCAGAAGGCAAATGATCTCATTACAGAGAAGGACAAAGAGATACAGGATCTCGAAGCAGAACTCGAATTTTATCGGATTAACTTTCCTAATGCATATACAATAGATAATCTAGTGGAGAATTCTGTGAAGGAAAGAGATATCAGGGTTGTTCATTTAGAGTCTAATCAGATTGGAAAAATCGGTTACGGAAACCTGGTTGCAGGTAAACCTGATATCCAAGAGAAAGTTGGAAGTGAAGGTAGTACATATAACAATTTATTGTTAGAGTTTGAGGATGAAAAGTTAAACATCGTGCAATGCCTTAAGAAGCTCGAGAATATGCTTCATTTGTTTTCAAATGACGGGGTCAAGATGGATCTCAACAATAGTGAAGATTTTGGAACCCAAGGAAGTTTTTCAAGTGGGACAAATGATCTTGATTTGGATAAAAGAAAAGTTGAAGATGGGGAAGATCATGCCTCTTTACCAGGGGAAGATGCTCATGCCGATGACGATCATCTTCCCTCACTCACAAATCCTTCGTTTAATAAAGAAAGTAGTGAACTTGATTTGAATGGTAGGAATTCCCTGTTGGCAACTGAAATGGCAGATTTCGCCTTTCTAAGAAACGAGGTGTCCAATCTTAACAAAAGGATGGAAGCACTTGAAGCCGACAAGAATTTTCTCGAGTACACAATCAATTCACTTAGAAAAGGAGAGGAGGGGCTTCAGTTTGTTCAAGAGATCGCTTCCCATTTGCGGGAACTACGAAAAATTGAGACAAGAAGTTGAAGGACAACCTGGTGATATGCTTCAAAGAAACTATTCAAAGGTGAGGTTTTCAACACGAAATCCGCTTTATTACTAATCATTACATGCTCGTTCTTTGTTCCGTATTGTTTTCATATTCACAAAAAAGGTCTGTTTGATCATTTTCTATCAGTTACATCCAGGGGAAAAGGACAACGACGACGACGATGTATACCGAGCACGATTTCAGACAACTGTACAGTTCCAACAGCTTGTTTTCTCCAAAGATATGAAGAATACAAAGGATTTGAAAGTAAAGCAGTGTGACTTATTAATTCTTTTGGTGTAGCAATTGCCACTTTTAGGATTTTAACTCTTACTCCTTACCAATAATTTTGATATATTGTGATTAATTGAGAGTACAGATGCAAAAGTGAAGAAGGCAAGCTAGGAAAGTTCATTCCTTCAGTTGGGGTGAGACCTTGCTTTCTGGTACATCCTTTGAAATCAAGAGTTGTTTATTAGTTTGTTCTTCTGTCTTCTCTTTTGCATCTCTTTTCTTTTTTGTTTCCCATTTTTGGAGTGGATTGAGTGAGTTGGTAATGTGTGAATATTGTAACAGTTTATTTTAATCATTGTATTGGTTGTTGATCCCTATGATAAATGAAAAGCCTTTTTCACTCTCTCTTCCTTTGGTTGATTTTGGCTGTGCACCGACTTTGTAACGAGAGTTTATGGAAGAAGAGGTTGACCAGGTAATAATGGTTGATGGGTGATTACAAGTTTAGTTTCTAAAGTTTCGAGTGTGTTTAACAGATCCTTCAGCTTTAAAAAGATATTTAATAGGGTCTTTTTATTTTTATGTCTTATAAGTTATTGAACTTTAAACTTTCAATTTTGTATCTAATAGAGTTGTTGTAAATTATCGTTTTTAAAAATTAGTAAATCCATTTTTGTATAAAATTGATTTTTATTGTCTAATAGATTATTATTTTTTTTTTCTTATCAAATAGATTTGTGAATTTTAAAAAACAATGATTCGTTAGAAATTTTAGAAAGTTTAGAAATTTATGTGACACAAATCTAATTTGTTATTTAATTTAATTTTTAACTTTTTATTCACATTGTCAAAGCCACGAAACTAAAAAGTCAACTCATGCTATCGACTAATTATTCAACAAAGTCGGTAGGTAGCATGTCACTTGATTTAATTTCAAAGTTTTATCGTTTTATAATCTAACCGTAAAAAACTGCCAGTCACAAAATAATTTCTTTCTGTTCTGACCATACAATTCCATTATTAAGGGAACCAAAAAATGAAACTATGAGACTAGATGGTATAACAAGTTGATGTATTATTTCTTTTCTAATAATTGTAGAAATAGTTGAATATGAGTTTATAAATATGAAACTAAATGGGAAGAAAAGTTTGCAACCAACGGTTGATTTTAAGGTTGAATACTTGGATTAAAACTAACAAAATGGTATTGAGATCCATCAAAAATATTGTTTGAATTATAAATTGAGAGAATATTTCTTATTTCATATTTGACCACCCCTCATCATTGCTAATCAAGATACTATACCAAATTAAATTAAATAAAAAATTCAAGACGTTGCATTTTTTTAGTATAACTGCGAGGTGGGGAATTAAACCTCCAACCTCTAGGGAGGAAAGTCATGCTAATTACTGTTGAGCTAAAGCTCACTTTTGAAAAATTCAAGACATTATTGTTACTTCAAGAGCATTTAGTAGATTCACAAACTTTTAATTTTGTAATTAATATATTCTTTAAACTTTAATGATAAATTTTATAGGAACAATCATGGAGAGGTAACAAAGGTTATGTTGGTTGATAGCGTGTGACAACTCTCATTCTCAAACAAGATTTTTTTTTTCTTTTTTTTGGGTTCAATATGGAAGCGGGGACTTGAATCATCTCAAAATTGTAAGTCAAAGGCACATATTGTATGTTAGTTGAACTATGCTCACTTTGACATCTCAAACATCACAATTTTGAACAGTAGTTAAATAACACATATAAGTTATAAGAGATGTGATTCCTAGGCCTCGGAGCCAAGTCAATACTACAAGTTTTTTTATAGAACTCCAAACGCACACGTGAAATGTCTCATGTAAATATCTATTTCTGATTTTTCGACGAATTGATGCTAGGTTATTTAGCAATATATATATTGTTTAATTTATGAGAGTTGCATTTTCATCATGGTTGTAAATTCTATTAACATATTGACATTTTTATCGATATTTTTGCACACTTTCATAGATTGGACATCGACCAGAGAGTGAATCGACTTTTTCTATCATTGCATACAAAATATTGTGAAACATTAGAAATAAGCAACAAAATGTCACTAATGTAAATATAATATAAAAATTCTAATTTATTTAAAAAGAGTGAAACATTTATTTATTAATATAAACATTTTTTTCCAATAACATCCATCCACGTCAATGTTTCCGTAAAATTAGAATATTCTCATAGAATTGATATAAACATTCTAGAAAAATTTCCAAAAAATTCATGGACGTCTACATCAATATTTTATTGATATCTCAAGCGGCATATATTTTCATAAAATTGAGACCTCGACATTTTTATCACAACAAATGTTTTAAACTTGAATTATTATTGACAGCAAGTGACCAAAGATGACAAGGAAAAATTGATCCAAATCCTAGGTGAGAGAGATTACATATGTACTATGAAATGTTTTTTGTTTTTTTTTCTTTTTTTTTTTTAGGGGACATTGACTTTTTCGAACCCAACTAGGTAAGGTTTTCCATTGTCTCTTTGTTGTGTTCCATAATTTAGACAAACAAGGTTGGACGGTTCAAAAAGAAACATTAGAAAGTTGCTAACCAAACCCAACAACGACCCGCTACAACCTTTCATATCGCCCTTTGTAACTATATTATATTCAAACTTTGGTAAAAATTCAATCTTTTATTATTATTATTCTTATTATTAAGAATTTGATGGAGAACATCTAGGAAATTACCTTTTCTTTACCAACTATGTTTTTATATATACTATTAATGATTTGTGTGGGATGTACGTACTTATGAATTTTATAGTTTATTATTTTATTTTTTATGTGATAAACGTTTAAGGTGAACTTTGAAAATTCATTTATATTTATTAATTGTAAATCATATTGATGAAGTATATTGAAATAGCTTTAATTACTCTATATTTTATAAATATGTATGATACAATAAAATCTCTTTTTAAGAAAAAAAATTGTTTAATTAGTAATAGATACAGAGATTTAAAATATAATACCAGCTACACCCGAATAGTGGTGTTATGTTAACATAAAATATACTTTTTCGACTTCAAAGTTAACTTTCACATATAATAAATCTATTTTGTAAAGCAAGAGTATGAAAGACAATATTTATTGTGCTAACATATCTTAGTGAACACCTAAACTTGATAAGTTGTCGTTTATATGGATCACAGCCATACATGAATGAATACATTCATTTGATGTGTAACCACCTACACAAAAACAATCAAATAGGCACTTAAACTTGAAAAATCGTGTCCCAAAGATTGAATAGTATTAACTGGCATCTGAACTCGAATAGTCACATTTTTATATATGGACCACATTCATTCAAGAATGGATACACTGATTCAATGTATAATCACTTGCATCCAATGAGTTGTGTCCCATCGACATAAGATTGTACCTCTACTTTTCTAAAGATGGAAAGGCAAAGTAGTCATTTACTAAAATCGTAGGGGCAAAAAAAGTATGTAAAAATTTCCCTACTTCTCCCTTTTAATATATATATTATCTTATTTAGAATACCATATGATAAAAAATGTCATTGATGTTCCCATTAAAGACTTGTTTCATAGCGCCTTTCTTTTCTTTTTTGGTTCATTGATCTTATTTAAAATACCACATCCTAAATTAGTTTATCTTTTTATGTATAGAATTTTTTAGAAACAATTTAGGGGAGATAAAATTCTAACTTCTGATTTTTTGTTCGATAGAGTTATGATTAACTTGGTGATTCTATATTAACAAATTTATATTATTATCACCTATATGAAAGATGCATAATATTAAAATACATTCAATTAATTGATTTAAAATATTTTACATTTAAATTAATTTGATGAGATAGGCATACCAAAACTCACTAATATGTAGAACAATTCTTATACCTTCTTCGATGTTGTTGCTTGACCACATTATACTTCTAATGTCAATTTTCAATTAACATTATAGTTTAATTTTATACTAGGTGAAATAACAAATTTAGCTAATCCTCGTAATTTAAAATAATTTGTAAAAATTTACTACATACATTTTAAAATTTATAATGGTAAAAGTTGAACCAAGTTGAAGTACTGATCTGCATGTTTTATCAATTGAACTTATCTCATTTAAACAACTCACAAATATGGCAAACGATTATTTAATGCAAACCCCAATTACAACTTTACTACTTAACCAAGGTTTTTATACTATAAACTAAATGGTCACCCAATTTTAAAATATTAAAAATAAATTTATGTTTATCTTAAAACTAATTGCCAATAACTAGTAAGTCTATGCATACACATATTTTAAAGATCGTGAGGTCTTTCCATCTTTTCCACTATGAAATTATTCTCAACATGTCTTCTCAAAATGGAGAACCTTTGGATTACCATTATTGGATTGGATCCATTTTTATAATTTTTTATTTAGACTTTATGAAATCTAATACTGTAATAAATAAACAAGAAATTTCATTGCAAAACCAATTAACAATAAGATAAGTAACTCATATATGTTTTAAAGGTGGTGAGATTTTCTCACCTTTCCAATAGGATATTATATTAACTTTCTAATGTGGTCTGTATCTTTTTTGCAATTAAAAAGTTTTAGAGGAATCCACTTATATCTATTAAATGTATTGCACTATATAATTGGCTAATTTTAAAAATGGGCAAAATGTACTCTAACATGTCATATTATGTCAAACAGCTTGGTTTGCGTCGTGCAGATTTTGCTTAATTAGAGATTTTTTTCTTTATTTGTTGAGGTGTGTAGCGTAGATTTGCTAGTATATATGCTTCCCTATTTTTACATGGAATATTTTTTCATTCTTTGAATATCTTCTTAACGTCAAGTCATATATATTGTAGTCATATTTTATTCTTAGGGTTAGCTCCTTTGAATAAAACAGGTGTGTTAAGGATAAGATTATTCAAAGCTAATTAACTCTTATTCACGATTCGTTCGTGAACTTTGTGTACCTTGTTGTTGAGGGTGTTGCTTGTAGTCATTTACACTAAGTTGATTGTTTATGAGTACTGTAAATCACTTAGGGAGTAAATGAGAATTAACTTAGAATGAATAGTTGATGTTGTATTAAGAGGATCTCATACAAAGCTTGAGAGAAATTTGCTTGTGGAAGTGAGGAGAGCCTAAGTTGAAATTCAAAAGCAGGTTGTACATGTGTCGTTGTTGAGAGAGTCTAATCAAGTAAGTACTTCGTTGTAAAATTGTTTACTTTTTATATAGTGAAGTGTCTTTTCACTAGTCACACAACTCCTAGAGTAGGTTATCAATCTCTGTGATTCTCTTTCTCTGCTTTTGTTGTTTGATATTAAGTTGTTCTCTGTGCATATCCGATCGCACTAGTGCTATGTAGACAAGTTTCTTTTTCTTTCATTTTTTAAAAGATACATGAAATTAAAAAGGCAAAATGCTACTCCCAAAGTCCAAATTCCCAAATTCCAATCCAATGTGTATGTGTATTGTTGGTGTTTGTGTATAAATGCAAATCCAAAGCCCAAAAGCCATAGCCATTATATTATATTATATATGATCATATATGACTAAGTTTGGCGTTGAATATTTCTTGATTCCTTTTATTATTATTCAAACTTTCAAACTCATTCTCCCCGCGGCTTTTTGTCTCAGTCAACTCCAAAAATCACATTTCTACTCAAAACCCTTTACACCTTTTTTCCTTTAATTTAATATATCACATGCACTCCAAAATCTTCCTCTATATATACACTTCAAAATCTTCCCTTTCAATCTCATTATTCAACAAAAAACCAATATTTTTCCTCTTTTCTTCTCTCATAATGGCTTCTTCTCTTATGAAGATGGCTGCCTTTCTTTTCATTTTTCTTTGTATTTTCAACGCGGCAGCCTCAAGGGTCTTGACCGGAGAGCGGTGGCTTCCGGGGCCGAGTGTTTCCATCGCGGTGCTGCGAGGTCCCGTGCCTAGTTCCAGTAGGAATCCATGTTCGTTTATTCCGGGGTTCAGCCGAGGCCGGTGTACGTTGAGCGAGGTGGAAGATGGTGATGCCGGTGTCCAAGGTGGCTCCTCCGCCTTCCCTGGCCTGAATGCTGATGGGTTTGCCGCGGCTTCTATGGTTAACCAAACCCGGAAGCAAGATTCTTCTTTGAGCTCTTGATGAATAATATATGATTTTCTGTATAGTTTTCTTTATACAAAGTTTTCCTTTTTCATATTTAATTTAATTAATTTTTTTTTAATGAGTGAGACTGATGATGTAATTGGATTGGCCAAAATTGACCATTCTTTTATTTCTTAAATCACCTAGGAATTGTTGAATATGAAATGCTGTGGAGTTTCAAAGAAAACATGTTTGTTGATGATGCGCTAATATTAATGAAAACCTGCCATCATATATCTATATAGTTTCAACATCTCTCTCCAATTTATTTAATCCTTCCCTTTAAAAAATTTTATACACGTGTAAACACATTATTATTATAACAAATTTCTAAATAAGAGTCTAGATTGAATCACCGTTTTAATTAATACAATCATTAGTTTTTGAAGTTTAAATGATTTTTTCCTAATTTTCTTTTGAGAAAATAGAAAAACTAAAATAACAAGGATAGTACCCTCCACTCCCTCTCTTTAAAATTACTAGTTGGAACACGCATCCCTTGCACGTGGCTTAACATATTTTTTACATAAATTTTTATAATAGATTTTAAATTATGATTTAATTGCTTTTCAACATGAAATATTGATTCAATATTCATTGAGTTTAATTAGTAACTATTTATCATGAAATAAATTAATTTAAATAGAGTGTCTAAGATTATATATTTTTTTTGTTTCAAGTTAATTTACAATGTACTTGAGATATTTTGAATGTTTGAAACCTATATATACAAAAAAAATTGATGGATGTATAAAATTAAAATACATAAGATGTAATTGGCATAAATACTATGAAATAAAATTGATAAAATTGACATAATAATGTATCTTAATTATGTCATAGGATAATTCTTTGATAGTTCTTAGAAAAAAATGGCGGGAGGAAAAAAATAAAAATAAAAGCCAAATTTTTTATATTTTTTTAAATTAATCTTGCTGTTTCTAGGAAATAAAGTTTGTTAGTCAGCTTTTATTTTTATTTTATTTTTTACAAAACCTCATGTCAAAGTCTTTTTTCATGGTATTTGATTCAAAAAATATATAACAAACATTTAATATGTATGAGAAAACTTATATTATAGTGTGAAAAATAAAGGAAGTATGAAGACCGTCCTTAAAACATAATGGAATTTTAAAAAAAGAAAAATGAATAGTAAACATTGAAACTAAAATCAAATTAAATAAATTTTGACCTAATATCTATGAAATATTCTCACTCCTCTTCCAATATAAAAAAAGAAGAAGTAATTTCTTCTAAACAAAATTAATATTAGCTAGCTAATAATTATTAGCTTGCGAAGGAAGAAACAAAAAGTTTAAAAAACTTAAATACGTAAAAATATAAAAGATAAACATTAATAAAAATATCTTAATTTAGAAGATCAAACTATATTATATTCAATTTCGTTTTGTGTTTGTTTTATTTTGTAGTCCTATTCTAAAATTTTCATTTTAATGCATTCATAGTCACAAGATATTTGCTTTTCATTTTTTTTAATAATTTTTTTTTAATCAAATGAATCTCATCTATTTAAGAACTAACGACAAAGCTTGTCATTTACATGTTTAATTTCAATGTCTAAAATATAAAAATTGTAATTTTAAAAATTGATAAAAAGAAAAAAAAAAAAAAAGAAATATGCAACGGAAGAAATCCAGTTCTAAATCTAAAAAAAAAGTAAACAAAAATATGTAAAGATTCAAAGTTGGAAATTACCTTTTACATGAGAGAAATGCATGGATGAAATCTCAAGATTGTTTTTATTGGATTCTCAGGATGCTGCCTTTTTACTTTTCATAATAAAAGTCGCTATCTAATTAAGATCTAGCGGAAAAAAAAAAAATCCAATGGTTATGAATCTAAAAACAATTAATTAAAAAATCTCCAACATGATCTAAATCCATTAAAAAAATTAATTAAATGTTTCACGCACATAGAAACTTGAAAATTAAATAAAAATGCATAAAAAACTTAGGTTGAAATAATAACATCACCTAAAAATAAATTAATGGATTCTCAAGTTGCCATAAATAAAAATGCATAAAAAATTAGCGTTGAAATTATGACGTTATCCGAAATAAATTAATGGATTCTCAAGGTTGCATAAATAAACATGCATATAAATTTAAGATTAAAATTATAACATTACCAGACTGCCTATTGACATGATTGAATGTTAACATGAAAATTAATCCAAACACAATTAAAAAAAAAATTGAAAGAAATGAAAAATGGCAAAAGGTCAAAAAAATTAAACAAAAATGCATAAAAATTTCAAATGAATCTCCATCTAGTTAAGAACTAACAACAAAGCCTCTGTGTTGAAATATTTCAATGACTAAAAACCTTTAAATTTTAATTTTAAAAATGGATATTAATGAAAGACTTAATTAAAAAATCTAATTCTAAATCTGAAAAATTAAACAAAAATGCTTAAGAAAACTTTAATTTCAATGGTTAGAAACCAAAAAAAATAATTAAAAAAATCTCTATCACAATCTAAATTCATGCAAATCTAAAATTTAAATGTTACACTCACATAAATCTAAAAGATTAAACAAAAGTTTAGGATTGAAATAATAGCATTAGGAATAAATTAATGGATTCTCAAATTGAATGTTAACATGAAAATGAATCCAAATACAAATGAAAAGATAAAATGGAAAATGACAAATGGCAAATGGCAAAAGATCAAAAATAAATAAATAAAGATACATAAAGATTTAGGATTGAAATAACATTACCTTTAGAGGAAGAAATAAATTAATGGATTCTGAAGGCTACCAATCTGATTGAATGTTAACATGAAAATTAATCCAAACACAAATAAAAAAGAAAAAGAATATGAAATGTCAAAAGTAAATGAAAAGTATCCCAAAAAGGAAAAAGAATATGAAATGTCAAAAGTAAATGAAAAGTATCCAAAAGAGAAAAGCTGGAGAAAAGAAGTAAAAAAGCAAGAAGAGTAACCATAAAGTTTAGAAACAAGGACATGGGAGAGAACAACTCGTGGAAGGAATTGATGGCAAGTCTCCAAAGGAAGTGGAAAGAAAAGACGTTACATCTATTTAAATCTAAAATTACGAAAGGATGAGATTTAAATCATTAACTAACCATTCATGAAAGGGTGAGGGTGAGGTAACTAACTATTAAATTTATTTCAATTTTAAAAAAAAAACCATTAAATTTAAGTTTATATTAATCATATGTTGAAAAGCGAGGGGCAAAATGGGAATGTGAAAATTCTCCCCATTTTGCCCTTTTTATATATAGTAGAGATATATATTTATCATAGAATTTTATTACATGATGATTACTAGCATAGTATTAAATTTTCATCGACGTGTTGATATTTCCATCGATATTTTCATGTTTTCATAAGTTCGACATCCACATAAGAGATTATTTAATATTTCCATTATATCATAGAAAAATCCGAAACATATAAAATATATAACAAAATATCTCTAATGTAAAATATGATATAAATAATGGACATATTAATTTGTTTAAAAATCATAAAATGTTTATTTACTAATTTAATTTTACTTTTTTACTTTTTTACTTTTTGTTTCTATATTTCAAAAATATCTATCAACATTGACATTTTGTCGATATTTCCGTAAAATTAAGACTTTGATATTTCCGTTGCAATTGATAAAGAGTTGGTTAAAAAATATTTTTGGTCCCTGAACTTTCATGAAAATAATAATTTAGTTCATAAACTTTTATTTGTAACGATTTAATCCTTATACTTTCAATTTTGTAACGATTTAGTCTTTGAAATTTAGTATGTAATAATTTAGTCCTTATACTATTAAATTTGTAAGAATTTAGTCACTAACGTAGAAAACTTCATCAAAATTATTTGTCAATTTTTATAATTATTATTTATGATGTAAAAATATTGAGTCTTTAATTACTTTATCAGTTTTTTTATACAAAAAAATCTCATTAAACCTTAACAATAATTTCTACATTAGGTACTAAATCATTACAATTTTTAAAGTATAAGAGCTAAATTGTTACATAATAAAGTTTAGGGACTAAATTATTACAAAAATGAAAGTACATGGACTAAATCATTATAAGCCAAAGTTGAGGGACTAAATTGTTACTTCTATGAAAGTTTGGAGACTAAAAATAATTTTTAGCCAAAATAGTTTATAAATAAAAGTATTTACACAACTCAATTAAAGTAAAATTGAAACGTTAAATGGCTTAGACATATATTGTTTTACTAAAAGGTAAGCACAAATTCTCGTATAAATGAAAGAAAAGAGCCCTCAAAATATATAATCTCAGGAGAGAAAAAAAAAAAAAAAAAAGATATATTGTTTTTAAAATTAAAAGAATGGTTGAATTTGAATGGTGAGAACTGAGAAGTTTCACAAAAGGGTAGTTGTTGATTATGGATTACTTTCTTTACTTTTTGACCTCTTGAGAGTTTGATTATTGCAACATTAATAGGTTATATATCCCTTTTTTTTCTTAATATTAAATATAATATTCAAAACTACTTTATTCTATTTTGAAAATTGCGTTGGACAAACGTCAGTCTAACATAATTCAACATTTATACTTCTTTGTTTTAAACTTTTTTTTTTATATTATATAGTTTGAATCTATGATGAAATATCTTTTAAAAACAATCATATGGAGAGTTTTTCTCAGTTCAACTCATGTGAATCGAATGAAAAATTAGACATCAAGGTAAATATATCTTTTATATCTATAAATTTAGAATTAAATTTATTTCGAAAGAATACTTTTGTAACATTCCAAGTTTAAGAGGACGATCTAAATGAACCAAGATCACACCCGAAAGATCCGGAGATGCACTTTCTTTTTTGGATGCTCAATAATGCTTAACTTGGGGAAATGCTATATTGGGTGATCTCCTGGAAATTTTTCTAGAAAACATGTGAGTGTGGATAAAGCATGCTGAAAAGACCTGTGTTGGTTTGTGGGAATAGTTTAGAAGCAGCTCAAGACAAGTAAGGATGACGTTGCTAGGTCGCAGAGGATGCAAGGGAATGTCAGAGCCATCAGGTGCTGAACCTAGATTCTGAATCCTAGTTTGAATCCTAGGCTTGGAGAATTGTAACTTCACTTTATTAACATAGAAATCCTAAAAACCCATGTTTGAGGACATCAAAAGCTCTTAAGATGCCTCTGATATGGACATTTGTCGAGATGTATGGATATCTTATATTCTGAAAAAATAAATAGGTGCTTCTAATGACTATCGCATAAGAATCCACCCGAACACAAATGACCCTTAGGGGCCGTTTTGTAACAAACCGACTAACAACTATCTAATCAGACCATTACTCCGTGCATGCAACAATTCGAAGAAACGACACTATGCGGAATGGTAGAGAAGAACCCATGTTTTACATGAAAATTTCTACTTGTTTTAAATCAAGAATTCAGCGCAATAACAAATAAATGAAATTTTGGTTCGTGGTACCCCTAAGGAAAACAATAAAAGAAGCTTTATAGATGAAAATCAACATAAACAAATAGGTCAACATAAACAAATAGGGAGACGAGTCTCAAAATAAAACTGGACAGTTAGACAAAATTTTATAAAAAGAAAACATGCAAGACTAAACGGAAGCTGCTACGGGTCCCGTGATGCCATCAAGGATTCTTCCTGTCATTCGCCGACACATTCCTTTCTTTACCTGAAAAATACATAAGAGGAAAGAATGAGTAATTTTATTACTCAGTAAGTAACCCCACTACCTGGGTCGGGCTTGGCACATATACCCAATAAGTGCGCCAAACATGTGGGACCTGCACATCTATCATACGTCATACATCTATAAGAGAATGGTTAGACCCCACCGTTGGTTATGGATGCCCACAAACCTCTAGTGAGTCCCGAAGGAGACTCTTACCTCTAGTGATCCCGTAGGAACACAAACGTCTAGTGTATCCGAAGGAACACAACCTCTAGTGAACCCGAAGAAACACATCTAGTGAACCCCCGAAGGATCACATCCTCTAGTGAACCCGAAGGATCACATCCTCTAGTGAACCCGAAGGAACACAACCTCTAGTGAACCCGAAGGATCACATCCTCTAGTGAACCTGAAGGAACACAACCTCCTGTGGACACCCAACCAACATAGGGGAGTCACCACTACTCATTGTACATGATCAATAAAGTTCACAATCATTCCATCACATCGCATGGATTCATTCCTAGCTTGAGTTAATAACCGACCTACCCCATAAACGAAACCAAATTTAATTCAAGAGAATCCTTACCCAAAAGGATGGTTTAACACGAACTTGCCGCACCTACTTCTAATTCTCCAGTTCGTGCAACAGTCTACACATCCAAGAGAAAATACACTTAAAATTTCTAAACCCACAAAAGTAGCCAAAGAAAAACACCAACGCCTTACCCCAAGACCACGATCTCCCGCCATGCCGCAAAGCACCACCAACAAAGAGCAAACCCAAGGCGGCGGCAAGACTCACGACGACGTCGGCTGTCAGAGGAGGACGACGGTGAGCGCGAGCTGGCGGACGAAACACACGGGGCGACGAGGATGCGGGCAACGCGCGGACACAGAAGAAGAAGAAGCCGAGGAGGCGGCGGCTTGCAGATCAAAACCGAATGGAATCCAAGATTGGCTTAAATATATATATATATATATATTCTCCCTTAAATTCTGTTTCCTTTTTCCAAGACCCTAAATATATATGTATATTTAAATTTTCCTTTCCTTTTTCCTTTTCCCAAAACAAAACACAACTTATTTAATATAATATTCCTCAACCCATCAAATAAAATATTTTCCAGCGGTGCAATTCCCCAACTTAAATTCAATCCCAACTTATCCTCATATTTTCTTAAATTAACCAAGTTCTTAAATCTCACCTAATTCCAAATCTTCATTTTCAATTCAAATTTTACATCTCCCCCAAATAAATTCAATTTTTCATTAATTAAATCAAATCCAAATTTTTTATCCCGATTACTTTAAATTGAATTATTTTCTCAACATAATCTAATTAAAGCTTCAAAATTCAAACAACTAACCAAATAATTCAAGATAATTAATTTTTTTAAAAAAAACAAATTACTTGAAAATTTGGGATGTCACACGTTTAGCTTGGCAAGTTTATGGAATCTTAAGCGTAGAGGTTTAGGCAAGGGGAATTTAGGTAGCCTGGGTTTAAGAAAATTGTGTTTGGAATGCAGGTTTAGAAAGTTTGGGTTTAAGAAACATAGGAATGAATGTAGAATTATGAATCTTGAGTTTGTGAAATATTTTCTTGTATTTATAAATCGGTGGTTAGATTTTAGATTAAATTTTTCATCTTAATTATTTAATATAGGTATGTTTAAAATAAACTAATTTTCATATTTTTCAAATATAACTCAAATCAAAGTCAAAGTTGTGTTTCTTTCATTCTCAACTAAGGTGAGGTAGTTCAATTGGCATGCATGCGTTATTAACCACCGCGTCATGGTTTGAATCTCCCTATCTCAAATCGTACAAACAAAAAGAAAAATATATTAAGTTTCTTATCTTTCTGTTAATTATTATAGGTGGACTAATTTAAATATGTGAAAAATTACTAATTTAAACGAGATTGTTTGGGTAGGTTTTTCTTAAATGACTATGTGAAAAATGAAATATATATTTAATTTGTATACAACTAAAATCAAATTGCATATCATACATATATTTCTTATGAGATAAAAACAATCATGAATTGTAGAACTTGTTCTCTTCTACTATTTTATGAACTTTGAAATGTTTAAATTTAGTATTAGAGTAATAAATCTTTAAAATAGTTTGTAGTTTATAATGTTGTTAGATTATTGTTGAGTTTTATATATATAGTCTTCACTAAATTTTCTTTTATAGATTTTTTAAATATATAGACTAAATTTAGATATTTAAAAATATCGAAACTAAAATAAAATTAAAAAAATACATGAATAAAAATAATATTTTGACCTAACTTTAAATATATAATTAATCTTAGGAAATCTTGGAGTATATAAATATGGATGTTAGCTTTATGTCAAATCTTTAAAAGGTGTTTGCTCAAAATGTACGTTTTGAAATGGTCTAAAAGGAACGTGGAGATATATCTCTTAAACTAAACCATTTAGAATGTATAGTGACAAAGATTAAACTGAGGAAAATAAGATTTAAATATAAAATAAATATTATTGGGATTCCAATAATGGGACATTTACTTTCGAATTTTATAAATTTTAAATCAACTTTTAGATAAAAGAAAGAGAAGATGCATACTTAGTTAAATATAATTTAGTAGATAAAATATCAATTATCTTAAACATCAATACTTCGATCTCTTTTCTTTTATAACTCTCAAATTCATCTTTACACTGAGCTTTAAAAGTTTAATGTCGACAAAAATGTTGAAAAAACTCATTTATAGATATGTTTATGAAAATATATGTGAAGGAGTAGAGTTAATTTGGGTACACTATTTAGTTAATTCTCTTTTACCTCATGTATAATAATCCTACAAAGATTGAAGTCTTAGACTTCTTGGGGGAATTCTCTTTAGGTCCTTTAAAAATAAAAATAAATTAGTAAATAAATATTTTACACTTAAAATGCGGATTTACACCTTATGTCAATGTTAAACCTAAATGTCAACATGCCAACACAAGTTTAACAACGTGCTCTACACTATGTAGTATATTATACTATTATTAATAAACCTTATGCACATTGAAAAAAATGGTAGATCACTTGAAGAATAACAAGTGGAGAACAATGTCAATAACAACAATATCGACAAGAGACCTAAGAGAGAGAAAGGGAGAAGACAACATACAGAGTTGTTAACCCAGTTCGACGTAACCATACCTATGTCTGGGAGGCAATCTGCTTGGATGAAAAAAGTTCCACGAGTAATAATTAAAGTTTTCACAACAAACCTAGCTTATGTAATAAACAACTAATACATATATAAGCATATTACTAGTGAGCAGATATAGGCTCCTCCTAAATTCCACGATCCTTACGGACGAGTTAGCCAATGAGGCTCCCCTCAATTGACTGCTAAAGTGCACCAACTCTCATACTCTTTTAACACAAAGTTGAATTACCATTCAACTTAGTATGCCCGTCACTGGAGGATTAATATGTCGAAAGCGATCTTCCTTGCTTCAGATACACACAAAAGCCTCAACTTCTAAAACGTTCTCTATACCTTTTGTGTTTTTCTCTTTTTTAGTATCGCCAGCGGAATGTTTTCCGCTCACCCTTAAAACTAAAAATGATGACTTACCTAGAAAACTCCAACCGGCATCAATATATGTGCCCAGTTTGAAAACAAATCCATACAACATAGGGCAAGAATTACAAACCAAACATAGAAGGAAACAACCGTAGCTAAACCCAATAAGGAAAGAATACACAATAAATTATGTACACAAGAAGTCAAAGACAGCCAAGGAAACATAAAGATAAAAGAAAATATTAACCACCAACACCATCATAACACACATAAAATAATTATTTAACCTAATTACTCAAATATTCAATGTTTCCCTTATAAATTGTAGCTTAACATCTACTTTGAATTAACTTTCTAATTATATAGAGATAGATATGTGTGTGTAACCTTAGTTTTCTTGTATTTTTCTATTTGCATACCTAAGTTAATCCTAAAAACATTTTTGAGAACTTTAAAAGACAATTTTATAAACATAAACATGTCAAAACACAAGAGAAAAAAAAGAAGTGAGCAAGGCATAGCATAGAAGAGAAGAAAATTTACATAATACACTACAGGCACATATCTTAACATGATAAAAGGACACCAAAGGTAAAAGTTTTATGATGTTTGAATCCTCACACCATTGTTTACACATGAGATAAAGCAAGAGCTTTTTTAGTAAGAAGGTTTCTTCTCTTCTTTTATCTTCCTAATTTCTATTGTACCTAGTTTTCTACCATCAACTCACTGAACAAGGCAACTTTTTTCTCATACTTTCAGTTCCCATCATCAGCTGATTTCAAGTAGAGAGTCTCGCCTCCATCACCACCATGGCTCCCGGAGCTCCCTCCTCGTCCCTCGGCAGAACCGGTTCCTCCCATATCTTGCTTGCTCCCACCGGCTAGGCTCCGGTGCAAGCTGTCACCTGCAGCGCCATGGCCAAAATCTGGAAAGCCTCCTCCTCCGAGTGCTCCATTTCCTCCTCCTGCATTGGTGGCATCGTTTTGCAGCATGTTGAATCCTATGCCTCCTCCAGAGTTCATCCCGAGTTGGCCGTGCAAAGCTTGCTGCTGCAGTGTCGAAAATGGCTGCTGAGAGTACAACATAGAGGACCGGGCGGCCATCAGAGATTGTGGCGTCATCTGCTGAGCTTGTTGGTGCTGAATGTAATGCCCTCCTGGTTGGATTATGCCACTGGAAGAGTACTGAAGAGAACATGACAAAAGCAAAGCATCTTAGACTAGTCCCAATTCAATTTAGTTTGAAGGTTAGGAAAAAGGGAAAAAGAGAAAAAGAAAGTGAAGACTTTGACATGTCTGGACAAAGCACCTAAATCTGTAACTTAAATAACTTAAAATCCTTAGTATCAAGTAGATCAAACAAAGCACATCTGTCTAAATCCAGAGGATAACGGCCTTGAAAAACTCGAGTTTCAGATCACAATCGTGGCCAAAGTGAGTGTTGGAGGAAAAATGTATGTAGTGGAAATGGTTCCTACAGCCAAGAGTTCTCTTGAAAGCAAAATATCAGGGTGTTAAACTAACAGTATCGACAATGGATTTTCTATAACTACGCGCAGCTAGTGATTGGATAAATTTACATCTTCAAACAATTATGTCCACACCTGGGCATGCATGGCAGAAGGTTGAGGTTGAGAATCAGCAATGGCAGCCAGGTACATGAGGTTTCTCTGTAGCCTAGCTTGATTCCTGCAGAGAAAAATGTAAGAGACTTACTTTTACACTTCAAAACTAATAACCATATCACCAAATGAAGTCCAGAAATGCAAGATAATTGAAAAACATGAATCAAATCCCTGTTACCAGTCTCGGAAGCCAGGGACTACAGTCGATATCGTATCGTCACTTGATGTGAATAGAAATCAAACCAATCGAAGAACCCTGATGTTATTCCACTCTTTTATGGAAGATGGATAAGTTCATACTACTAGGATATACCCTGCTTTAACAACCAATTTAGATATTTTCATTTTTGGGCTTCTTTTCAAATAAATCATATGATAGTGTTTTATTTTCCCTGCATCCGACTCAGAAATTGAATATTTGGTGAATGGTTATATATCATTCCACTTTTCATCCGTGAACATTTTTACACATTCAAGTAGAACTATGATCACCATGAATCTGATTTTGAAACAAATACAAAAATGATCAAGCAGAAAGAGACAGTGGCCTTATCAGTACTATCAGGAAGGATCACTACCAAAGAAAACCTCCAAAAGAAGCCTGTTTAAACAATACTAGAACAAGATTTTCCCCAGGCTAGATATCAAAATGTTTCTTCATCCTAGAACCCATTATATTAAACTGAAAAAGAAAATTCACATTATGATACTTAACTTAAAAAGTGATGTAATGCAACATTTCTGCTACATACTTCCTTGGATCATTACAACCACAGATATATGCTGAATTATACAATTAACACATTATAAACAGAAAGGAAGAGAGAAAAAAGATATGTAGCGAGAGCTAGAGAGGATAATTTGCAAACGAATGCAACAAAAACAGTCACATGCAAAGGAAAAAAAAATTGGCATTGCAATAGCATTCATTTATAATAGGTAGAATCATTAGAGAAAGCATAAATTCTTACTCTGCACATTCATTCAATTTTCCCGAGTTTTGGCTTTCAACAATCTTCAATATCAGCGACTTGTTCTCATCCAGATACTGCAACATGTATTATCAAATAATAAGTTAGAAAATTATGAAAATATCAAGTAAAGAAGTTGCCAAAAATCACTGTTGGATGAAAAATTAAATAACTATAGTATTGGTGTCTGTAAAATAAGAAGAAAAGAAATATAGAAAAGGAACATATTAACTAGTTTAACAGGTCATTCTTGGAAAAAAGAATTGCTTATTTTGGACATACAAAAAATTAACAGATTGAAACTCCTAAAATTGAGCAGAATCTACCAAATACGTAGCATATATATTGTTAGATTTGATTGATCAGACATAATAAACCTTAAAAAGCAAGTGCTGAATGTAATGAAATGTATGATCCTTGAAAGCAACTCAGAAGAATCAGAGCTAGACAGCAACTTAAAATACTGTTTCATGATGGACCAGTCACTATTCAAGCTTCTCTCTCCCATCTTAGCATGATAAAAGATAATATATGAACACTTTTAACTTCTATACTTGTATAGATTTACTTTTACAATATCCTAATCATAATTCATCATAGAATAATTTTAAAAAAAAAAAAAAAAATCATCAACAAGAAGTGTCAAGCTAAGAAAAGACTTGCATTACCCCCATCAGTTTGATACTTAGCACATTAATATTTTTCAACTTAAAAGATAAAAGGAATCTTACTTCTTTTTATATATATATTATATATGTGTGTGTGAGTATTCAAGACACCACAAAAACTTGATCCTATTAACACTTAGTTCTCAAGAAAGCCATTGAATTATTATATCTTGGGTGGCTAAGAATATAAGGTGGGTTATGAGAACATTCGATCACACCCCAAATATTAAGTTGTGATATAATAGAAGTTAGAAAACACATTTAAGTACTTCAATATAGTACATTCATTTACAACAAGTTAAGATGCAATGAATTGAAATGAGATTTAAACTTCCAACATGCTTATGTCATTGTAGAACGATAACATTACAAAGTTAACCAGAGAAAAGGAATAAAAGAATAATCAATATAAGAACTAACAAACTTGTGATCCTCAAAGGGTTCAAGCTCTCAACTGTTTCATACATTACCCAATAAGCCACTTTTTTTTTTTTTTTTTTTGAACAAGACTACCGAATAAGTCACTTAATCAAGGATATTTCAAGCATCTAAATCAAGCTCAAGCTCTCAACATTTTTAAGTCCCAACATGCTACTTTTTCCCCCACTTGATTGATAAGAGAGAGGGAAAAAAAGCATGAAAAAGCCACTATCCAACCAGTTCAGCTTCCTTTTCCATTAAGATTAAGGCTAAAAGGCAGAAGTCAATCATGCAATTGAAAGAAACACAGTGATTACCTTTAGACCAACATGGAAACAAATACTTAATCAAGAAAAGAGATGGAAATAAACAAGATACCCATAGATGGATTGGTCTCAGCTTTTGTAATTAGATAATGAAATCCATTCAATAGAGACAAGGGCACGTGAAAGAAAGCAAACTAAACAAAACCCAGTATTTAAAAAAGGAAGAAAAAGTGGAAAAGGGAAGAAAGACAATCATCCCTAAGTTGAAAAACAAAGAAACCCCACTTGAAAGAAAGAGGGGAAATGAATGAAAAAAAAAATGGAAATGGATAGATAGATTGATTAAAAGACTAAAATAAAAAAAGGAAGAAGAAGAAGAAGAAGAAGAAGAAGAAGAACCTGTTGAATGTGATCAGTAGTGACGTTGTTGGGATAATAGGCTGCCATCATGGGCTGCATCTGCATCAGGTGCTGCTGCATTTGTGTAATAAGAATGATGAGTTTTTCACAGAAACGGCTGATCCGAGATGCCCCTTTGCTTTTGGGTTCCTTTTTTTTTTTTTTTTTTTTTTTTTTTTTTTTTTTTTTTTTTTTTTT
>QLSR01000282.1:1826115-1852184 GCA_031780015.1 Citrullus colocynthis
TTTTTTTTTTCTGGCTTTTCTCTCTCTAGGGGGAAAAGGGTGTCACGTGAGTGATGATGAGAGAGAAAATCCAAAATTTGTTTGAATGTGTTTTTTTTTTTTCTTTTCTTTTCCTTTTAGGAAGAACAAATTAAATTTTGTTTTCAAGTATATTTATTTACAAATTGTTTTCAAAACTATTGTTTGAATACAAGTCAAATTTCAATTATAATCCCTAAACTTTTGTAATTCTATATAATAAGTCCTTTAGACATGTCAATATAATTTTCATCAATATTTCTACGTTTTCATGGAGTCGACATCAAGATCAATGGTGAATCAATATTTCCGTTATATAGTAAAAAAATCACAAGAAAATAAAAAATAAACAATAAAGTATCACTAGTGTAAATATAATATAAATAATAGAAATGTTAACTTGTTTAAGAAATCATTAAAGGTTTATTTATTAATTAAATTTTAATTTTTTTAGTTTTTATTTTGGGATATTTTTAAAAAGATGACAAAATGAGCCAACTTATTTACAAATATAACATATTTCCAACAATTTTGGCATCTACAAAAATTATTTTTTTTATTTCTATAATTTTTCCAGAATTATCCATTAAAATCAATATTGATATTTCCATCGAAATTTTCATAAAATTAAGAGCTCGATATTTTCGTTCGACATCGATATTTTAAACCTTGGCTCTTACCCTTCAAAAACATCTAATAAATTCTTCAACTTTTAATTATATGTCTTATAAGTCTCTAAAATTTAATAATGTAAAATAAGTTTATGAATTGTCAACTTTATGTCTATCATGTTCAACATTTTTAAAAAAATGAATTTCTTGTTGATTAAATAATTAAACTTACAATTTTTGTATCTAATAAGTTGATGAATTTTAAAAAAAAAATTAACGGATCAAAGATCAATTAGACACAAAATAGAGAGTTAAAAGACTTATTAGAAACTCTTTAAAGTTCAAAGACATATTTGACATAGACCAAACCATTTGAAAGTTTAATTTAATATATCATTTTTAGTCCTCTCTTTTGGACTTAAACAAATTTCATACCGGACTAATAATTTTCAAATATTTAAACTCAATGAACTATGTACTTCAAATAAATCTTATAATTAATATAAATATGTTTCTTAAAATTATTTTATAATTGAATATATATGGAAGAAGAGAAAGAGAAGAAGATCACATTTAACATGACAGTGTATTTGTTTGGTTATTATGTGGACCAATTGGTTCCAAAGACCCTTTTGGTCTCACTTATTGATGATGACATTATGGCTTTGTTAATAGATTCCTTTTCTCTTCCTTTCTTTCCTTTCTTCATTTCCTCTCTCTCCCTCCACAACTTTTTCTATAAATATCTTATTTGAAAAAATGTTTTTTTAGTCTCTAAAATTTGAGTCTAATTTTTATTTGGTCCCTAAATTTTAAAATGTTACACATTTAGTTTTTGAATTTGGTCTCAATTTAGTCCTTAGATTTCAAAATATTACAATTTTACCCTTGACACTTGAGTTTTGTTTCAATTTGGTCCCTAGATTACACAATTTACATTTTTAACCTTGATTTTTCACTAATTACTCATTTTTCATCTTTAATGTCCATGTATGTTAATAAATTTAAAATAATTAATTTATTTGTAATTAATTAAGTCTCACTATTTTTTCATCACTTGTAAAATAAAATTCAAAATTTTCATTTCATAATTATTTAAATCAATTTATAGACATTGACATCAATGATTGAAAGTGAATCTTTAACTAAAAATTGAGGTTAAAATGTAAAATCTTGAAATCGATGGACCAAATTGAAACAAAACTCAAATCTCAAGAGTAAATTGTAACATTTTGAAACTTAAGGACTCAATAAAATCTAAATCCAAAACCTAGGGACCAAAAAGATTTTTTTTTTTTCTATCTTATTTTGCTCATTTGATTTTGTTCGCTTCAATTTAGTTCTTTATGTTTTAAAAGTTTCAATTTAGTCCCACAAATCTTTCAAAACAAAACAAAGAAGAAAAAAAAAAAAAAAAAAAGCTTATTTTATACGACGTGTCTTTTGTGCACACGTGACACAATGTTTTTGAAATGCAACAACGAGAGACGTTAAATTAGTTAAAAAATGCACTTTATGTAAAAGAAAAATTGTTAATATTTGGTGAATCTAGAAACATTTGGAAAGAAGTGCAAATTATAGATACTAAAATGATTACTTAGTTAACTTTGGTTATTCTATTTATAGATTCTTTTTGTCATTAGTTTTTAACAAATAATTTAATGAAATATGACCTTAGCACATTTTTTGTTAACTTATTTGATCAATAAAGGTTTGTATAGTTATATATATATATATATATATATATATATAATAATGTATTTAGATTCTTATTTGAGTAATTGTGGAAAACTTAATTATAAGAAGATGAAGGACTAAAAAAAATCACATTAAAATAGAAGGAAAACAAAACAATATATGATTTGGACCCAAGTATTCTCAACTTTTTATTTTTATTTTGGAACCCTTTTTTCACTTTCCTAGTTTTGCTATCAATCTTATCTATGAAAGCCTTTATTAAATCACTCACTCTTATAGCATTACAATAATTCAAAATAAAAGAATGAAGATTAAAAAAAAAAAAAAAATAAAAATTAAAAAAAAAAAAATGAAGATTAAAAAAAAAAAAAAACTAATAAACATTTAAATTTACACAATTAAGAAATGACTTATAAAAAAATAAAAAAAAAAAAAAAAAAATAAAAATTAAAAAAAAAAAAATGAAGATTAAAAAAAAAAAAAAAACTAATGAACATTTAAATTTACACCATTAGGATTGGTCTTATAAAGCAATACTTGACAAACGCTCTAAACTATGGTAATGTATTGGGTCTAAATCATCACACCTTTAATATATCTAATATAAAACTTAATTTAGATCATCATATCATATTGATAATGAATGAAGTTATACATTATATTTTAAATAACCTAGAGAAAACATTTTTATGTTGAGAGAGATAGACTATGAAATTTATGAAAGTTTAATAAAGTGATGGACTTGGACAAGGTTAAAATTTTATCGATTTTTAGAGAGATATTTTATTGATGACTTTAATGGTCAAAAGTCAATCCTAAGAATAGTGAAAGCTTGATAAGGTGATCTTTCTTACCAATGTACTCTCCTGAAAGGATACTTAATGCATTGGCTAGTGCAATATAGGGTCAATACACCCTAACATTTATCATTTATGGCTAGGACTGCTAGGATATTCAATCTCCTTTTTCTCCTTGTTTTTAATTTGTCTTTTATTATTAGGCCAACTTAGTAACATGTTGCCTTTATTGTTGATTAAATTGAAGTACTATTTTAGTTTTCAAGTAGTTTTGCACTTATTACTTCTCTATAATTTTAACTTTTTATATGTATATTTTATCCTATTTCTAAAGAAAATGTGTAGAGTTCACATGGATGGGGTTTTAATTAAAAATTTGTTGATTTTTTAATTTTAATTTTAATATGGGTGGGATTCACATGCTTATATAAGATAATAATTAGAATATTTTAAGCAATCTAATTGAGCATATTATATTTGTTAAGAAATCTTTTCAAAATTTAGAAGATAATATTGAATTATAGAGTATGCCAAGAAGAATATATATCGATCAACTTTAGATGTTAATAATTGGAATTTGATATATATGAGTTTAGTTGGCTTTTTTGTTTGAGTAGGTAGATGGCTCTAAAACATGTGATTTTTCTATATTGATTATATCAATAGTTTTGCAAGCTATAAAGAACTTCTTTTAAGCTAATAGCAACAAATTTGAAAAATATTTCTCAAAGGATTATGATTCAATGACTTGTAATGATAAGACTACCATCCAAATATTTCAAGTTCTTCTACTCTTCTAAACAAGAAAAATTTGATAGAAAATTATTAAAATGCAATTGCTCAAACATGTTTTAAATTTTGGGTGTTGAATGTGATAAATTTTCATTTAAACTTAAATTAATTTTGGAAAGCTCGTGAATCAACTTGACTATATATATGGTTTGAGTTAGATTGATCAAATTTTTTTTGATTCATTAAATCCTTCTTTTTAAGTGTTATTTAAAATAAATATTACATTAACTAGAGTATGTAATAATAACCATGTTTTAATATTTCTAGTCATGAATGACTTATTTTCTAGAACTATTTAAATTATGGGATAAATAAATTTGCACCTCTAGATTTTGGAGGATATGCCAATTAAGATCTCAAACAAATAATTGTATCACTTCAAATTTTAGATTTTCATGATTAAATCATTTTTATATGATAAATGAATCAATTTAGGCCAAATGCTGGTGATTGGTAACTATTTATATTTACTGCAGTGTGATTGGCTAATTTTATTACAAGCAAAACTTGAGCAACATGTTCCACAACATGTCATGTAAAATGTCATAAAATGTTACATGACGAGCAACAGATTCTGCAAAATATTTTTTCCTTATCTGTTAATATGATTTGCAAATTTTTGTGGCTGGCTTCCTTATTTTCCTGTAGAGATTCTTCTCAAACCCATCCATATATATATATTTTGGTTTTGTTCAATTTTAAGGTTGGCCTTCTTGTTAGGGAAGTGTGTGTATTAAGAGTTTTGAGTTGAGGGATTATCTAAGCCTTAACCTCGAAGCATTGTGATTAAAAAACTTTATCGTTGTTGATTGGAGGTTTGTTCCACCTGTCAATGAAGCTTAGTTGAATTGTTGTGAGTGTAACAAATCACTTAGAGAGTAAGTGATAGAACTCAAGATGTGTTTTTTATATATATTTTATTGAGGGGAGCTCAATAAAAGTTTGAGAAAAGCTTGTTTTATGAAGGTGAGTGGATCTCACACTTGGGAGGAGTTTAAGTAAGTTGTATGGAAGGGATCTCATACAAAGCTTGGAAAAGTATTATTGTAGAAGTAAAGGGAACTCAAACTTAAGAAGAGTCTAAGTTGAAACTAGATAGGAAGTTATACATGAGTCACTAAAGAGGGAGCCTATCAAATAAGTATTTTTCATTGTAATTACTAAACTCTTTATATAGTGAAGTTTCTTTCTAGTGGACACATATCCTCCTAAACGTAGATGATACTGCATCGAATTGAGTTATCAATCTCTATGTCTTTATATTTATGTGTTGCTCACTTGCCATACATATTGTTTGTGAAATTATGCTTGACATTTGTATTTTGTATTAGATCCACTTTATTTTTTCAATTTACACTTGATTCTATTTAAAATCAACTAAATATATGTTGTAAAAAAAAAAAAAAACTTGTAATTCTTTCTAAGTAGCGAAAAATAGATGAATATAAGAAGATGAAAAAGTTGCCACACTATCTAATTAATTAATTCTAGCATTTACACATCTCTAATATCACATCAATAAACCATTGTGTTCCACAAAGAAATCATACATGTAAAAATTATATACTTACTATTAGTTTGAGGTTTGAAGTGATATAACCTCAAAAATACTCCGAATTGAATAATTTAAAAGATACATCCATTCAACTCTTATTAATCTATTCATAACCTAAAGAACATCAAACTAGATTTCTTTTTTGTGTTGGATAGAGAGTAGCTTTGATTATTTGAATGAACTTTTTTAAATCACTGTTTAAAGAAAAAAAAAAAAATATATATATATATATATATATATATATATATGTTTATTGTATACTATAAAAGAGGTGGAAAAAGGTGTATTATGTGAGATAGGTCCCCAACAACCTCCACATCCAAAACTGTCTCAACTATCACCAAACAAAGTCTTTTCAAATCTTTTCCTTTTGCTTGGTTTTCTTTAGGGTAGACAATAAAGTGAACAAGAAATGAAAAAACAAAAAATCATATAAAATCATACCTTTTTTTTTTTTTTTTTCTCTGTAGACTTTCAAATATTTTTATTCTTAGTTTAACAATATATACTCCACAACAATTAACAATATTAAAGATAAATTGGGTACACAATCTAATTATTATTCATCCCTATCCCTATCCCTATCCCTATCCCCATCCCTTCCAACGATTTGGTGGTTACTTTTTTCTATCTCCAATCTCCCAAGGATCTTCAATCTAGTCCTATTATATATGGTTATAAATGTATTTATTTTTGTAGACACATTTAAAGAAGTATGTACATGTTCGATTAACTGCTTTACAAAAGATTATAACAAAAATTCATTATTTTTCTTTTTTAAAAAAATTTAAATATCTAAGTGAGAAAAGAAAGGGCACTGTTTTAATATTTAAAATAGTGAATAAAAAAGAGTGAAGAGGAAGTTTAAAAAGAAAAGAAATATTCCTAGCACGGAAAATTCCCAAAGTGTCATAGCCTTGAAAAGAAAGATGGAAGAGAACCAAAAAATTTGGAGTAAAGCAAAGTAAAACTTGCAGAGGTGATTTTTTTTTTTTTAGTTCAACAATGACAGAGTGGAGATCGAACAATTGCTTTTCGAAATGGAAATCAAATATTTTATCTATTAAATTACGATTAGATTAAAAAGTTTAAAGCATTCATTTCTTTTTTGGTTAAAAAGTAATCAATGTAGTATTCGAGGTTTAAAATATGATGTTTACAAAAATGTCTAAGGTCTTAGTTTCATGGAAATGTTGATAGAAATATCGATAAAATCTTGATATTAATGAATATTATTGAAATAATTATAAAATCATAAAAATATATTTAAATTAATAATCAATATTTTATATTTTTTTTATAAACAATAAACAGGTTTATTATTTATATTGTGTTAACATTAATGACATTTTATTTCATTATTTTTTCGATTTTATGAATTTTTTTACAGTACAATGAAAATGTCAATTCACATCTCATGTGAAAATATCGATATGTCAATGTAAATGTAATGTCATGATTTTATATACTAAGCGATCTATTTTTAATTTATTAAAATATTAGTAAAAATATTAAATTACAAATTTGGTTTTTATAATTTGGAGAAAGTTAAAATTTAGTCTTTATGATTTCAAAAAATCCGAATTTAATCTTTATGGTTTGATAAAACCTCATAACCAGTCTCTTATAGTTTGATCAAATCTCACGAATAATTTCTACACTAAAAAGTATTTACCATAATTTTGTCAAATTAGAGACTAAATTATACTTTTTTTAAAAATATGAGGATCAAATTTACCAACTGACAGGAAAAACTTGAAAATTAAAAAAGAAAATGATGGTAAGGTTTGAAATGAGAGATGGGGGGTTGGGACCCAAGAGGAAGAGGGTCACATGGCCCTGGTTGATGGTGTGGTCCAGTCCATTTCCTTCTGTCCACCATTGGTCCCTAATCACCCAAAAAAAAAAAAAAAAAAAAAAAAACCCCTCACCAACAAAAAAAAAAAAAAAAAAAAAAAAACCCCTCACCAACAAAAAAAAAAAAAAAAAAAAAAAAACCCCTCACCAACAAAAAAAAAAAAAAAAAAAAAAAAACCCCTCACCAACAAAAAAAAAAAAAAAAAAAAAAAAACCCCTCACCAACAAAAAAAAAAAAAAAAAAAAAAAAAACTCTTAAAACTTATCCGCAAATTTCAAACCAATCCCACACATTCCCCAATACCCTTTTTCTCCCCTTTCATCTGTCTCATTTCCATTTCCCTCTCTCTTTCTTTTGTGTGTTTTTGTTTGTGGTTGTGGGTCACCAATCTCACTCTTGCATTTTGTCTCTCAAACCCTCAACATTTTCCCCCCTCTCTCTCTCCATCCTTTCATTTCTTTTCCTCTCTTGAAATTAGGATTTTTCTTCTCTCAATCGATCTTATAAAAGATATTATTATAATTGCATTCCCGAAGCTTTATTTTAAACAATTATACCACTAACGATTAAATTTGTGGTGCAGTTAAACTATACTGTTGTGAATTAGGTATTAGAATTGTAGAATCGAGTGACCTTCGTAGATTTATTATGTTTTATATGAAATACCATAGCTTTTGGAATAGTGAGAATGTTATAAACTAATATTGAAACACACCTTTTAAAAAACATTGTCTCTTTGAGGCTCCTCTAAAAGCATATATATCTAGGAAAAGGCTACCTCCAAATGTCATGTCATACCTATTATTAGAGTTTTTAAACACTTAAAAAAAAAATAAAAATTCTTTTAACTATGTATTGAAATATTTATAATTCTTTTTTAAAAAAGTACTTTTAATTGACTAAAATTCCATACCTTTTGCAATTTTTAAGTTGTAACAAAGAAAATGAAAATTTTGTATAAAAGAAGTAATAAAATATTTATAAATGGTGAATTTAAAAATAATAAAAGGGTAAAAAGGAAATAGTGGAGTAAAATAAATAAATGAAAGGTAGGTGGTGCTCCCAGGTGTGGGAACATGATGGGTGGTTAGGGTGTCTCAGTATTTATTTATTTATTTTGTGTACTCAAAATTCCAAATCTGTCTTTTCTTTTCATTTACTTTTTCTTTACTTTTCATTTCATATGCACCCTTCCCCACCACTGCATATGGTCCTTTTTATTTATTTTAGGTTCATTTAGTTGTTGTTTTTATAGCTCCACTGGTTTTCAAAAAATATATACAAATTCATTTTCCTGTTTGTTGCAGGTTTTGATTCACATTGGTGTGAATTTGACTTTTAAAGTTTAGATTTTGTTTGATACATGAGTTTTTATATTGTAGACCCTTCAAAATGTAATTTTTTTTTTTAATATCAATTTATACCCTTACACTTTAGGGTCATATCAATTTAAATTATGAACTAATAATTGTATTAGTTTAAACTTTCAACTTTTATAAATATATCAATTTATACTCTTTTTTAAATTTTATGTTTCACCAATATCGTGTGAAATTTATCATTTAAGTTAATTAAACTCCTAAATTTTCATAAATTGTTTAGTTTAGATCTTTCACTATGATTACCTTTGAAAATCATCCATGCATTAATTCTCAAACCTGTGTAAACTTCTTCAAATGTTAGTTCTATAAAATGGCCGTACGACTAGAGTAAATGCATGAATGGTTCTTAAAGGAAATGTTGACTAAATGTTTAAATTAAGGACTAATTTGCAAAATGGGCAAAACAAGTTACGAATATTAAGTTTGTAGCCCAAACCTTTTAGTTTTGCAAAAATAGCACAAAAATAAGTCCAGCCCACGTTTCACCTTCATACTATTAACATACCCTTGATACATCTGATACACCATTAATGTAACAACCCGACTTATACAAACTAATCGGACCATTACTCAATGCATGCAAAACTTCAAAGAACGACACTACGCTGAATAGTGAAGAAGAATCAAAGCTTTTCATGAAAATTCCCACTTATATTAACTCAAGAAAATAACACATTAATAAATAAAAAAAGAAATTTTGGTTCGGGGTACCCCTAATAAAATCAATGAATGAAAAATCCACATAATAAAAAAAATAGACGAGTCTCAAACAAATTCGACAGTTGGACAACAATTTTAGTAAACCATGCAAGACTACGCGGAAGCTATTACGGGTCCCGTGATGCCATCAAGAATTCTTCTTGTCATTTGCCGGCACGTTCATTCCTTTACCTGAAAAAAAACATATAAGATGAAGTAATGAGTAATTATATTACTCACTACCAGAGTCGGACTAGCCACCTAGGTCCTTTAGGTGCGTCAAATATGAGACATGCATATCTATCATACTTCTATAGAGAAATGGTTATACCCGCCCACCGTTGGTTATGGATGCCCACAAACCTCTAGAGCCCCGAAGGAAACTCTTACCTCTGGTGATCCCGAAGGAACACAAACCTCTAGTGCACTCGAAAGAGCACAACCTCTGGTGATCCCGAAGGAACACAAACCTCTAGTGCACTCAAAGGAGCACAACCTCTAGTGAACCCGAAGGAACACATCCTCTAGTGATCCCGAAGGACCACAACCTCATGTGGACTGGACATCCAACCGACGTAGGAGAGTTACCACTACCCATCATACATGATCAATCAAATTCACACTCCTTCCATGCCATGAATTCATATATTAACAGTACTGTTCATAAACATCTCATAGTATAAGCTTATACACTATCAGGCACATACAACTTTAAGACATGGAAATTTCATACAAGTATCTTATATTATACGTGCCTTTCGAAATCTACTACATCATGACAACTAGACATATGGTCCGAAGGCGGTTCAGGTAGTAAGATCACTTACCTGAGGGTTGATCTATGAAGCTAACCACACTGCAACTTTTGCAAAATTCCTGAACAGGGGAATAAAATTCCCCTAACTCAAGTTATTCATCAAGCCTAACCTATCATAAGCAAATTCAAAATTTGTTCGAGGGAGTCCTTACCCGAACGTGACCAAACTCGCAGTTTTCTCTGATCTTACAGACTAAAGCAATCGCCGACCACCTATTAAGATTTACCAATTAATTTGTATTCCCAAACAATTGCCAAAATATGCCACTAACCTACTCATGGTTGAGATACTTATTTAGGGAGTACTGGTCCGGCGACTGTCGGTCAGCCGAGAACGAGATTCTGAGCGAGAGCGAGAGTTGAGCGAGAGCCAGCGAGAGTCGAGAGTCCGAGAGCGTGAGAGCTTGATCCTGACGTGGAGAGCGTGATTTTCGAGTGTGAGAGTGGGGGAGCGTGAGTCGGCGAGATCAGCGAGAGAGCTAGAGCCACGGGAGAGCGTGAGATAAGTGACAGAGAGGGAGAGATGGCGACGGAGAGGGAGGGAGATGGCGGCAGAGAGGGAGAGAGGTAGAGCTTTACTCTCCTTTTTTCTTTTTTTTTTTTTCTTTTCTTGACTACACGCATACCGAGGAAGGTTTAAAATAAAACCCTAATTCCTTCCCCTCCTTAGCCCATTAGTTCCAACTTTTCCCTTTTTGTTTTCCCAACCAAATAAAATAAAATCTTCTTTACCAAATCCATTTATTTTATTTTATTTGCCCCAAAGTAAGCTATCTTTTGCCATTTCCCAACAATTTCCTTAAATCCACCTAAGACTCACCAACCACTATAAATGAAATTTTAAAACTTTCATCCTTAAACTAAATAAATACATAAATACATATAAATAAATATAATTTCCTTTTCATGCATAATGACTTAAATTTACTTAATAGGAGGATTTACCTTAATGATTTGGGTTGTCACAATTAATACACACTTGGTACAATACTGATATACATTTAATACCCTTGATTCCCTTGATGCACTTGGTACACTACTGATACACTTGATATACTACTGATAGACACTTATACATTTAAATTTTGGTAGGTGTATTGGGTGATATATTTGCAAAATCTCAAATTTAGAAGACATGGTTGCAAAACACTATTCTTAAATTACCATCCATTGCAAGTTCTCTTAAATTAATTCATTTATGAAAGTTTAGGATTTTAATTTATAAAATTATAAACTTCACATAGGTTTTTCTCAATAGATGGTGTAAATTGATACACTTATAAAAGTTCAGACTTTAAATGGATATAATTATAAGTTAATAGTTTAAATTGATACAACCACAAAATTTATGGGTATAAATTTATGTCACTAAATGTAAGGAAATGATGATTAATGCATGTGTGGATTTTGCAGTTTTTTCTTTTTTGAAAAAAGAGATGTGAGGTATTAATAATTTTTCTTCAAAGACAGTTTTTTTTTTTTTTTCTTCTTCTTCTTTGAGCGTCCACTTACGCGCACCTCAATTAATTTCGCGGGATAATCCATCTGATCTTACAACATTTGGGTGTCAAAAAAACCCGTAGGATATTAAATCTTAGATAGGTAGTCTTTTGGCCTTTTTTTAATGTTCTTATTACTACTGAGCCAACTTATAATGGTTAGATAGAATAGTATTCAAATATATTATTGTTCGAAGACTTGTTATATTTTTATTTTTGTACTTTAGAGTGGTCTAAATTAATCTCTATCTTTTCAGTATATCACTAAAATTAGTCGTAACTAGTCTATAATTTTTTTTTTAATCATTCTAGTATAGAAATTAAAAAACAATAATTTTCATTAAAAAAAAAAATACACAAACCATGAGTAAAAAATGATCAAGTTGATAATGGAATATATACTAAGGATATGACAATGTTTTTATGGTATATCTACCTTGGGTTGAGGAAAAAGGACCAAGCTAGTTGGCTGGAGCATGTCCTTTCAACTTAATTAATTAAACCTTTTGTTTATATTTAATTTGTACATGTACTTTCTCTTCACACTCACACAAAAACAATTGTAATATCATAACATTATTTGTCGTAAAAAGCAGTAAAATTTATAAAATTAATATTATATTAGATGGAATTAAAAGAAATAAATATTTTAAAAAATTTATTTTCATTTAAATACTTTTGATAAGTGAGGATTAAACCTCCCAACTTTAGGATGAAAAGTTATGTAAATTACCACTGAACTAAGTTTGCTTTGACAAAACTTTAAGCATTTAAAAAATTATTAGGAATGGTAAATTCTCCAATTTTCTCAATCTAAACTTATCTTATTCTTCTAAATTAACTTACACATAATAGAAGTTTGATAATTCATTTGCGTTGTTGGTGTAAAGAAGAATAATTGAAAAAGAAAAAAAAAACGAGGGCACATGTTAAATATTTTTCTTCCTTTTGTACGAAGTTCATATAAATTGGACATATAGGCTTAGGTGGTGTGGTCTTACAAAAGAGGTTTGACTTCTAATCATGAATGTATGGGAGTCAATTTGTATAATTATTAAACATACCAAAAGGTAAATGATTAGGTTTATTATTTCATTTTCTTCCAAAGAAAAAGAAAAAAGAAAAAAGAAAAAAAAAAAAAAACCGAACAAACACATGAACTTGTCAGCTTTTTCCAATATTCTTTTAAATTTTTTAAAGAAACTTTCTTCTGAGCCTTCTGCCAAGTTGTAAATAATTTTAATAATGCTGAAAGATTATTATTCAGAAGATCAATGAGTATAATAATTGGTGGGTGATTCTAATTCAGCAAATTAACATAAACTTATTATTATTATTATTATTATTTTAATACAAATAAGAGCTGAAAAATTCGAATTGCAGACTTCTTCTTTTCACCAGCATATACTATTTATCAATTGGTTATAATTTCGACAAATTGCTAAAAGGTTTTGTATAACCATACTGGAGAATTTCCGTCCAAATTTCAAAATTTTGAGCTCAAAATCTTGATTGATGGAATTTCATTTTTCTCCAATTTCGACGAAATTTTAAAATTGGGAGAATATTTGGATTTCTTCCTTTCGACGAAGTTTTTATTATTTTTTTAATTGTTAGCACAGTTTAAATTTTTCAATTTATAGTCTCAATTACATACAATTATATGGTTTCATATGTCATGTCATTTTTGACAAAAGGATTAAGCCTTTTTTATGTATTTCTAATTTTCAACTTTTCTCAATTTTTAATTTTATTTTCGACTCAAAACTTTCATTTATAAAGAAATTGAATTTGAAAATATTATGAAAACAACCTATATTTATTTTCAACTTCATTCAAACTTTTTTTTATTAAATTTTCATATCATTTCACCTCAAAATTGAATTGATATGAGTTTCTTTTTCTTTTACTATCCAAAAATTTCGTAATTTTCACAATATTTTACCTCAAAATATTTAAACTTTATATTATTTTGTAATTATTTTTTCATTTCTTTTTTAAATTTCTACTCTCATATCAATATTTACACAAACTTTTACAATACACACATCTAAATAATGTCTTACTTTATAGAAGTCGAGATTAAAAATGGTAAATTATAGTCTAATTAAGCCACAATCAAAGTTTCATTAACTGCTTATAACAATTTTCATCCATTTTCATATATTTTTTTTTTCGATATCTCCATAAAATTAGGATCTCAATATCTCCATCAACATCAATATTTCGAAACTTGCTTATAACCTATTTTATTGTGTCCCCACCTCTCACACAGCTAGATGCAGTTGATTTTAAAATTAATATACAATCTCATTACACATCTGAAAAACATTTTGGCTGGTATAAGTATTTATAACTTGATTATAAAGTTTGCTTGGGTATATAAATTTTCTTATCCAAAACTTGTTTAATTAATTATTTTAAAAAACAGGCTCATTATAAAACTAATGCAATTAAATGTTATCACATTTTCAAATTAACCTCTTTAATATAATATAATTTATAAAACCATCCTAAGTTGTCCTTATGATAAATAGAATAAATAGAAGCATGACCTTGATAAAAGACTAACAAGTCATGTATTCGATCCATGGTGACCACCTAGTAAGATTTAATATCCTATAAATTTTCTAAACCCAATTATTACATGATAAAGTGGGTTGTCTTGTAAAATTAATCAAGACGTACATAGGCTGGTGGAGACACTCACAAATAAATAATAATAATAATATAATTTATATTTGTGTTATTTAATTATTCTTTTTATCAGAGTTATATCTCTATATCATCAAGGTAAAACATGATTGGTATAATTTCAATGATCTTTTCCTTGAACAAAATATCATCAATGAAACCCCAACAATCAACTTTCTATTACAACCACAATAAAATCAAATTGTTTTACTCGAGTCTAAATCGGACTCATCACGTAAATATGGATGAAAATATCGATAAATTAATATAAATTTTAATAATACATATATATATACATATATGTATGTGTATATATACAGATAAATAAATGTATATATATTGCCTTGACTCAACTTTTCCCATTCACTTTCCCCAAACTGCAAAACAGTGTGTAACACACAGTGTAGCATATGGGAAAATCAGAAAAAAGTGGAGTGTGTTTTTGTTGTTGGAATGGCAGAAAGATAAAAACTTTCACTGTGCACTAATCTCCTCTTCCCAACAGTTTGAAATGAAAGGGGAAGAGATGATGAAGAAGAAAAGTTCAACAATGAAGAAAGAGAAATTTAGGGCATAATAATGAAGAGAGAGAGAGAAAGAGAGAGAGAGAGGAAGAAAGCATTGAAAAGAGTGCCAATATGACTAGGTTTTGGCAGTGAATGGGACAGCTCAGCTACACAATGAATGAGTGAATGAGTGAAAAAAAAAAAGGGGGGGTTTGAGTTTCACTTTCACATGGAATTTTTAGGGTTTTAGATTTAGGGTTTTAATGACTTGTTTTTTTTTTTTCTACCACCACTACCCTTAATTGGGTTGCTGTTGCTTTCCCTTTTTCTTGTACCTTTGGTTGATGCCTATGTTTCCCTTTAACTTATCATGTGACTCCAACAATTATTTCACTCCAAACTATATAAACATGTTCTTTTTCTTTTTTTTTTTTTAAGAGATTATAAAATAGTTAAAATTAGTTTGATTAATTTTAAAATTATAATGAAACATATTTTTAATGATTTGAAACTAAATTTAATAAAATAAAATTGTATTTAAAGTGTAAATTAAATATTAAATAAATTTCGAGTCGTTAAAGGCATGTTTCGAAGTAATTTTGGATATAACAAAAACTGATTTAACAATTTCAAAAATCATTCCTAACGTGCTTAAGTATATCTATATATCTTGTATTTTTTTTTGGCCTTTTCCTTTCCTTTACCATTACAGTTAATTTTGTGAATTATTTTAATTCAACAAGAGATGAAAAGAACTCGAACTTCTAATATTTTGGTCAAATATATATTTCAACTAATTGAATTATATTCCGATTGAAATATGTCATGACATTGGGTCCATGTGTCTTAGTTTTTTATTTCATTTATGTTCTTTATACACTTTGGAGTTAAATAATGGTGGGTATTTCATTTTTAATATTTTGATTCAATTTTTTAAACTTTGCATGTGATATTATTTTAACTATCTATATATTTTTTTAATAATTATAAATTTAGGTCTCATGTGGTCATAATTTGGATTTTAGTTTTTGAAAATTAAGTCTACTTTTTTCACTACCATTTTTTTTTATTAAACTTTGTTATCTACTTTCTACAAATGTTTTAAAAAAGCCAAGCCAAATTTTGAAAACTAAAAAAAATGGTTTTTAAAAACTTGTTTTTTTGAAATTTTGTTAAAAATTCAACTATTTTACTTAAGAAATTAAGATGAAAACTACAATAAGAAATTGAGAAGAAATAGATTAATTTTCTAAAATCAAATGGAGTTTTAGTGATCTAATTTACTTGGTTGGAGTGATAACGTTTTAGCATGGTTGTTATGATTTTTAATATTTTCAATTTAGTCTTCACAAGCTCAAAGGTTTGAGATTGACTTCCATTTGGTTCCTAGGGTCTCTTTAATAGTTTCAATTTAATATTTTATAATTCAACAACAATTTGATTAGATTTTAGAAGTCCTCCACATGTTATGTATTACTTGCTCAAAATATTCATATTTTTATATGCACCCTAATAGCCACAATTTCAAATTTATTGTTACCGTTATGGATTGATCACTCTTCACTCATCAATTGGTTTTCGTTTTCATAGTAAGCCCAATGTGTTAGTACAGATGCATAACACAAGTAAACAACACCAAATGTAATAAAATGAAAATCCGTAGGATAAATTAAATTCTAGGTAGGTGGCCACCATGAATTTAGCCCATGACCTCTTAGCTCTTTGGCCTTTTTAAGATATTCTCATTACCACTAAGCTAACCCGTAATGATTTTATAGACTAATTTAAAAGTTGGAAAACAACTATAATAGACTCTTGAAAAGTTGGAAAACTAAATGATATAATCTTATTATGTAAACTATTCCTAAACTTAGACTATAGAACTTACACTATAAATATTTAATCATAAAAATTTAACCCTTCAAATTAAAACATGATATTGAAAAATTGGACACCCTTGAAATATAATATTTTTTAATAATTAGATACTCGCAATTAGTGGCCTGCCAATATTACTTTTATTAATAAATAATGTGTGTACTAAAGGTGTAAAAGAAATAATGTGTAAAAAGATGCATTGAAATACAACAAACACAAATAAGCTTATCTTTGAATAATTCTTGCTTTATTTTTCCTAGACTTAAAAGATAGATAGGTATTAGCCAACTGAGAATGGTTTAGTTGACCTAAAATTTATATCATAGATTTTGAGGTTAGAGATTCAATTCTCTCATCTTATATATTATTATTATAAAAAAAAAATGAATACATATTGTATTAAAAAGAAAAATTGAGGAATTGTTAGAAATAGCCCTATTTAAGTTTTAATTTTCACAATTAGCACACTTGGATCTCGTTAAAATAGTTTTTTTTTTTCGGCTGAGATCAACACAGAGATTTGAATAATTTTTTTTCCATTTTATATCCAAATTATCAATTCTTTTGGTTTTCTCGGTGAAATCTCGCCTAGGATCAAGATAATTTTTTCAAATATAATGTAATCTCCCAAATCTTAAACCAAATCTTACCTATTTTCAAATTCTCTCCAAATTTTGTAATATTTCCGAAATCTTATATCAAAATTTAATGTAATCTTTCAAATCTTATGCCAAATTTTTGTGGTTCATGGGTTTTTATAAATTGATTTACCAAAATGGATGCGGTAGTGTGATTTTCATAAGGGATGTTTTCAAAAATAGAAAAACAGTTGAAAATAATCACAAATAGCAAAATTTTACTTTCTATCTGTGATAGACCGCAATAGACTTTTATCACTTTACCCGATAGACGCAGATAGATGTTGGTCTATAGTGGTCTCCATCACTTTACCAAATAGACACAGATAGATGTCTATACAGGTCTATCGCAATCTATCACAGATAAAAAGTATTTTGCTATATTTGTAAATATTTTGATATTTTTTTTATAATAATTTTCTTTTTCAAAATTTAGAAAGATGAGAAAGATTAAGTAAAATTTGAGAAAAATTATGTTGAATCTCAGTCTTCATTCCAATCGAGATTCCACCAAGAAAGTTTAAAACAATCGGTAGTTTGAAAATAAGATGAAAAAGATAATTTTTTATTTAAATCTCGGTGGTCGATCTTGACTGAGAAAGATAAAAAAAAAAAATGATTCAACAAATTTTAAAAAAGTATGCTAGTTGTCAAAGAAAAACATTCTAAGGTTATTCCTGACGATTTCTCTCGCAGTTTCCATGGATCATTTTGGTTGGGCCTAGCCTACCTAGATGCAACACAATGTGGCCCAAACATATGGGCTACAGGAGTATATTCGGCCCAAATATATGTAAGTGGGCTGCTCGAATATTCTTTTTAGTTTTTTACACAAATATCCATTTTAGAGGTTTCATTTTCGTAAAATACAATTTCTTTTTTTGTTAAATACTCGAATGCAACAAAATATTAGCTTCGTCATGAAAAATATTGTTCATTAGCGTATGCATCAAAATTAGTAATTGCCAACACAAACATGGTTAGGATAGTTATTATTTACCATTTTTTTAGGGTTAGATGTTCAAATTCTATACTTCACAATTATTCTACTAAAAAGAGATTGAAATGAGTTATATTTATAATAAAATGAATGTAACGACCCGATTTTCTAGGATTTAAACTAGGTCGTCACTATATGCATGCATATATCTAAAACGACTCCTTTTCATAATTTTACGAAGAAAACAAAAATAACTTTTTGATTAAAATAAATATCTTTTGCAAAATTCAAATAATTGAAAATCTTTGATCGGTACCCGTTGTATAATTTTAATAAAACAAAAAACAGCTCAAATAAACATCTTGACCATGAGAAATTTTAAATTAAAGAAAATAAAATTTATGAATTCAAATGACATAACCAAAATTCTTAAAAATAAAAACATGAAACCTCTAAACATCTAACTAGTCCCAATGGCGCGGTTAAGGTTTTTTCCTATCATTCGCTGAAGTTGTTAATGAAATTGTATAAAATTTGGTAGGTAACCTCATTACCGAGGTCAGGCTAAACACTTATTTCCAATAAGTGCTAGGACATGCATAAATTACTAATCTTGGATGGCCATCTAGTGAGAAACCCGTCGGCTTTCGGTATCGTAGCAGGAAACCCGCAGACTTCCGGACTTTCAGTATCGTAGCAGAAAACCTGTTGACTTTTGGTATTGTAGCAGGAAACCCGTTGGCTTCCGGTATCATATTAGCGTTAGGAAGGTAAATCGTCACTTTTCTCTAAAGATGCTTATGTTAATTTCACATCATAAATCATATTAAACATGTGCTAATACCGTCGTACTTATAAAACGATTCTAGGTATAAATAGCTCGATTTCATCCAAATTAAGCAGATCATTCAAAATTATCTACAATTGCCTGGCTTAAAGGCGGTTCCAATTGCTTAGCTTAAAGGCAGTTCCAGCGTTCCTACTTTGAGACTAGGTGCAAATAACAAACCAAACAGCGACAAAATCCTTGAATTAAAACCTAAAATATAAACCAATTGTATTCAACAATTAAACCAAATAATCTTCGAAGGTGCAACTAAGCCACAATCTTTGGGTCCTTCGACTCCTTGGACAACTTGTTTCCCGTTTTCAAAATCCAGCTAAATGGAGGGAGAGCAGTTGGGCGACTTGCAAATGGCAGACCAAAACCCACACATATTGGCTTCTTTAAATTCTTTTCCTTTTCCTTTTCCTTTTCCAAAACCCTATATATATATATATATATATATATATATATTTAAATTTCTCTTTTCTTTTTCCTTTTCCCAACATAGAACAAACTTATTTAATATAATGTTTTCCAACCTAGCCCATCAAATCAAATCTTTTTCAAACATCACTTAATAATTTATTTAACAAAAATATCTCTTAAGTCGATTCCCAACTTAAATTCAATTATAACTTATTGTTTTCTTAAATTAATTAAGTTCTTAAATCTCACCAAATTCCAAATCAGTTAAATCCAACCTTTAAATCTCCCCAAATAAATTCGATTTTCCACTAATGGAATTAAATCCGACAATTACTCTAGATTGAATTATTTTCTCAACATAATCCAATTAAAGTCTCAAAATTCAAACAACTAACCAAATAAATCAAGATAATTAATTTTTTTCAAAGAAAAACAAATTACCTGAAAACTTGGGATGTCACAGTGAATGCATTGCCTCTGGCTGACACTATAAAATTAATTAACTTTTATATTTGAAGTTATCATTTTTAGACCGAATATATATAGTATTAGTCTTGATTGAACACTAATAATTATTATATCCAAGATTTATATATTATTTTGGTCATTATATTTTTAACCTTTTGGTTCATTTTAGTTTGTATACTTCCAAAATGTCCATCTTAATCCTGTAGTTTTAAAAAGCGACCATTTTGATCCTTCAATTTTTAAGAGATCAAAATAAACCAAAATTAAAAATATAGAAATTCAAGTATATTTAAAATTCTACCAATAGGAAAACAGACCATCTAAAAGGTGATTTTCGATTATATGTACCATTCAAATGTAACTCTTGCTATATATATATATATATATATATATATATATATATATATTTGAATATTTGACAAGACATTCCGTACCTTGCTAAAAAACCGATCCTTGTTTACCAACCACACATTGTCTAACCAAATCCAATTCTCTCTCGATATGTTCCTCAAAAAATCCGATTCGTGCGGATTCTTCCCCCAACTAAAGAAGAGATCTTGATGGGATTTGGTATGATACTTATGAGATCGATGAGATTGATATTCCAATCTTTCTTCTTCGAACGTATTGATTTGACCCCATAAGCGGGACCGCCACCCCATAGCATGTTGCCACCAGAAGCAGAACCCCATATTTCTTCTAGAGAATCTCCTAATTGTTCCAGAGCAACTAGAAAGAGATTCTTTAACCAGAAAGAATTCAGTTCAGATGTGGGATACCTATCCAGAAGTTTTCGCAACTCAATCATGTATGATGGAATCATCAAAGATTTGACCTTTTCGAACTCTGTCTGTAACTCACTATAGGCTCGAGAAACAAAGAGAAGATGTGTACGAACGAGATATACAGCAACAAGAAGAAGGAAAAGGATTGAATAGAGGAACTCCCGAACATTTGGCGATCTCAGATGTGTCGATATCGATGGTGACTCATTATTTCGATGAATCATTTCTTCGGACAGAAGAAGATTATGTAAACACTTACTCGAAATCTCACTTATCAGATTCCATTGTGGAAGACACAATTTTTTCTGAAGAATTCGCCATGATATATCTGATCCATGCATAATATCATGAAAAATGGATACAAATTTTTGGCTGCTACTTAGTATCGGCAATAGGTCTGAAAAAGTATCTAAAAATAGAAAATTTAGATATTTGTACCCTGTCGAAGTAAGGAACCATGGCATATATGTTTGGAATAGATTCCATTTTGAGAGAGTTGAAAAAGCACTATCTCGTTGAAAGGTTCTATACATCTGCCCTTTCTCAAGGCATTTCTTTAGACAAAGACTCCGTTTTTTCCTCTTTTCGGATGGTAAATATTTCTCAGAACATGGAGTGTGAATCAAACCCATGTTTGAATTGAAATTGAGATACTGATGCAAGTTCTTCCCCTCTGAATCAGATAGATTCATATCTGAAAGAGGTTGACAATAAATATATATATTTTAATGAGTTTGGATAGATTTGAACCACATATCTTTTAGTCGTGAATGTATATTGATATCGATGCTTGAACTAAACTCTTTTTGGCACTAGTTAGAAGTTAGGTAGTTAATTTTTATAGTATTTTAAAAATAAAAAATAAATAATAAATACATTTGAGTAACTTACTGTCCCTTTTAAATCAGAAAGAGATGAGAGATTTCGTAACTTATATCAACCATATCTATGTTGGTTTGTTTTTGGTAGGTTTCATGTTTGTTGTAAATATTTTCAATCTAAATAAATTGAAGTCAAAATTTTAAAATATTTTAAAGAGGAAAGAGACAGAAGAGTTTACAAATAAATTAAATTTTTTTCAATATATATGACTTTCTTTCTAAACAAATAAATGTTTGAAATTTTGGTTTTAAAATGATGAATAAAAAGAACATTGAAGTGATTATTAGTTAAATATTTAATTGATACAACCTGTAAAATTTAGGATTATAAATTGATTTTTTTCTTGATTTTAAAAATACAAAAACAGTTGAAAATAATTACAAATATAGCAAAATTTTACTGCGATAGACATCTATTATTTACCTTATACACATATAGATGTCTATTTGGTTCTATTGTCGCCTATCACATGTAAAAAGTAAAATTTTACTATATTTATAAATAGTTTGATATTTTTTCTATTTATAATAATTTTCTTATTATATAATCTAAAATTTCAGTTTTTATTTAGTAATATTCATAAATTTTAAAAAATTCTGAAAATTTAAGAATTAAATCAATAATTTTAAAGGTTAGAAACTAGGTAAAACATAAACTTCCAAATTTAATTAAAGGAAAAGAAGGAGAAGGACCATTATTAATTAAATTATATAATGGTTTACAGCTTGTCTATTTGAACTTTTTATTGCTTCTTATCAGTATAATTCAAAAGGCATATATTATTGAACAATGATAGCCTTAGTCAATCAAGAATAGCCAATTATCTTATTCATTTATTTTTGAAGACAGATCCCATTATCAAGTGTACTAAATTCTTAAATAATATGATATGTGACAAGTGTATTATGAGATTCTAGATGGTCCATTAATACACATTTCATAAACAATATTTGTTAATTGATCAACAAGGGACTATTTTGACTTTCTCATTTGGGGGTTGATATATACTAAAAAGATTTCCACATTCACATCAATTCTCCATAGATGCAAACAAGTGCTTTTTGACTAATAATATATAATATATAGCACAGTCATGAACTCTTTATTGTCAGAAATATTTTATTCACAATGTCTATGATTGATATTAATGTTCTTAAATAAAGATTATTTTGGCATTTCATAAAGTTAAGAGTCCTTTATTATTTTTTTTCAATGGTTTTCCTTTAAATAATGTTATGGATTATGATAGTTTTGTAAGTTTATTCAAATATGTTTTTGGTAAATAATTAGTTGTCACAATCGAAGTATTAAATATTCATGTAAAAAATATGTCAATATCTCAATTTTATAAAAATGTTAATAAAAGAACAGCGGAATAGCAATGTCTATAAATATTTATGAAAAAAATTAAAAATGTATATAATTAAAAATAAATTAATAAATAAACATTTCACTCGCTTTAAATAAATTTGAACTTTTTATTCGATGTTGTAATACTAGGTTCACGTAAATGATATTTTTTAATAAATTTTCTATATTAAGAATCTGCGTAGCGTTGTAGTATATTTTATTTCAATAATTCTACATATCTAAAGATTTGATATTACATAAAATCAGTGTATCGATACTTTTATTATATTATATAAAATGACAAAATATAATGAAATTATTAGATTATTTAAAAGAGAGTGAAATAATTTATTTGTTAATTTAAATATTTTAATACTTCTTCTAGCTTTATAATTCTTTAGAAATTTGTATTGACATCGATTATATAGTAGACACATACATAGACCATTGAGACTAATTTTGGATTAGATTTTTTAAATAAAAAATATATTGAATTCGGTTTTAGCGCAAAGTTTTAGAATTTTTTTTAGGCATTCGACTTTTGTATTTATTTCAGTTTTAGTTTTTTTTTTTTTCTAATCATTTTTAGCTTTTAAACTGTCGAATGTTTATATCAATTTTTAAATGCCTATAATTTAAATCTCTCACTCTTGTACTAAAGAAATAAAAAATAGTAATAATTCTAATATTCAATTTTGATAGTTAATTATTTAACATAAATTTGACTCCATTTTGAATTCCAACACATGACATACTATATGTGATGTGGCTTTGAATATATAATTGTTTACGTACACATCTACTTATAAAGTAAATTGAATAGATAAAATATGTGCCTATATGAGGTTTCTAATTTAATAATTTATATAAAAAAAATGAAAATGAAAAAAAAACATGACTCTAATTTTCTTTTCAATGACTAAAACAAACATAAAAACAGTTTAGGGTCAAGGTCAAATAGGATTTTTTCTTTTTTTTTTTTGGTAATATGTGTGTTCATTATTATATTATGCTTATCTAAATTAATATCAATAAATCATGCCTTGTAAATGGTTGATTTTTCAATTAATATTTTCATTTCTAATCTATTATAAAATATGTAATAGTTTTGAAATTTATTATTTAACTATGGTTGTTTTAATTATATCATCTCTTGAAAATACGAAGAGTAACTTTAATAAAAGTAATATTTATGTATAGCCTAGACTGCACCTAAGTCACATGTTCCTCTTTATTCTACCTACACAATAAAATAAATTTTTAATAACTTTTTTTAAAAATAAATTGCCACATGTTCATTTTTAATTTGGTGTAAGAGAGCCTGCACATAATAGATGTTTTTAAAATAATAATATTAATAAAAGGAAATTTCTAAATTGCTCCAACGTTAGTCAAAAGTTGTAATGATAAAGTAGACATAAGAAGATCTCAAAACTAATGTAAGAGATGTTGTCTCGTGGAATTTAATGTACAACTTTATAGTAATAGATTGTCATGCCACATGTTTCTCATTTGTCAAAACAATGTATCAAATCCTTAAAAGCCATAGATTTATTATTCATTTTCCTTAATTTAAAATATATAGCACAAAGTTTAAAAATTAATTGGTCAAGCTATATTTATTATTTTAAAAATTGTGAATGGGAAGAAAAAAAAAATAATAATAAAGGAATCATATAGAAATTCTAAATAGAAAATAGATATTATAGAAAGTTGAAAACTTTACATCTTAGTTACTTCATTGCTTAGGTGATCTAGTTATCAAAAGAGCAAACCCCAAAATCAAATGACTTTGTGAAGCCAATTAAGTTACATAGAATCTATGTCTTTATGAAGTTTTCCAATGCTTAATTAAAGGAAAATTTCTATTGGAATTGATGTTTTAGGCCTCCTTTAATAATAATAATAATTAAAAAAATCTTATTTTTTCATTTTAAAAAATAAGGAGATGTTTTCAAATATAACAAATCGAGTCAAACTATATATAAATATAGAAAAATTTTACAGTCTATCAGCGATAGATTACGATAAACTTCTATCGCTTGAGCGATAGACTTCTATTACTCAAGCGAAGTGAAAATTTTATATATTTGTAAATAGTTTGATATATTTTTTTTTTATTTATAATAATTTTTAAAAATAAGTTTACTTATTAAAATTTTCAAGGGTTTTCGAAAAAAATATTTGTTCCGTAGGTGTATATTTTTTAAAAGCCTAGAATAATTATGATCTAAAAAAAATATTCTAGGGACCATGAGATTTTATTATATCCTTAAGATTTTTTTTTCCTAAAAAATAACGGAAAAGAGGAGAGAGAAATTACTCATTAATTATTTTCAACTTAATATAAAATATATTTAATTGCTTTAATTTATTACTTATTTATAATAACTATCTTTATAAATATAAAACTAATCACTTAAATTATTATTTTTTTCTATAAGCAGAATCAATAATATATTAATTATCTTAGATATTTGTATCCAAAACAACACAATAATAGAAATATGTTGAAGATCTCATATCACACAGATAAATAAATCTCTCGATTTTTTATAAAAGAAAAATAAAAAATTTATGCCTAGTGTACTCAACTTTAGAATATATATTAAAAAATGTCTCAATAACTTTATTTTTTATTCATTAGTTTTCACCATTTTCTCCTTATTCTTATCTTAGCAAAATACCTTTATGATAATTCGTTATTGTTATTTTTTATTATTAATTTAGAATTTTTAAATATTTTCTTATGTAGTTTATTTTTAATTTGGTAGGTTTGAGAAGTAGCATGCAAAGGTCTTTTTTTTCTAAAAAAAAAATTATATATATATTAAAATCATTTGGAAAATTTCAAATCCATTATCTCATTTTTGGATTTTATTTTTCAATAGGAAAATTACAAAATTATCAATTTTTTTTCAATCTCTTACTTTATTGTTTTTAAAATAAA
>QLSR01000282.1:1854770-1873205 GCA_031780015.1 Citrullus colocynthis
ATAATGACTCATATTAAGTTAATTTCATAAATGGTTATCAAAGTATTTTTATTTTGGAAAAAAAAATAATTCATGTCCCTAAATATTTTGGTAGTTTGATCTATTAAAATAATAAATTTTTATCGGTAGATCAATCTAAATCATTCATTAAAATTTTGTTTCAAAATTATCAATGTGTAATTTTCACATATGTATAAATTTCTTTAAATGAAGAGATAATTAACATAATATTCAAAAAAGCTGTTGGAATTAAATGAATATAATAATAGCTCATATTAAGTAAATTTCTTAGGAATGAATAATTTTATATTTATGATTTTGAGTTGATTATAAATAAAATCAAGTGAAAATATAGTTATAAATTATTAAAAAGTTTAGAGTTTTAATTTATCAAATTTTCCGCATATAAATTAATTTCCTTTTTAAGTTATATGATAATGGTCACTTATTTAAAGAGGTCAATAACCTAGCTAGATATTAACAAACTATAATTATGACAATTGATAACTAACTTACATATTAATTAACTAATTCTATAAGTCTTTTGTAAAAACAAAAAAAAAAAAAAATCAATTAAGTAGATAACAAAAGAAGAAATTTGGAGGTGGAAGTAGTCATTATAGGCTTAATATGAAAAAAAGAAAAAGACAACTAAAAGGTTACCAAACAGAGTCTGAATATATATAAATTACCACTAAACTGTGCTCAATTTGAATATGTGGGATAAATTAGCTTAACATTATGTAATCGGACACGATGCTTGTTTTTTTTGAACAAAGAGAAGATTTTAGCTAAAATTTGAATCTAAGAAAGACATAAAACCAACAACCAACAAGATTACATTGCCCATTTAGTCTCACAAACGATGTATAGTTTATTAATTATTAGTTCTAAATTATTGATCAGTAAGACTTATTATTATTTATTATTATTTGAGATAGACCAATAAGACTGTTAGACAGTCAAACAAGTGAGCCAAAAAGATTATTATTGTTGTTAATTATAATACACAATTAATATAGCAAAGCTGGTAAACTTTGTCTTTGGTCCATTAAGCCAAAATAATAAAACAATTAATCAAGAGATTATTGTGACTTTTAATGGCATTGACTACATGCAGAATTTGTGGACAAATTGATTTTCCACATTCAAAACCAATCATCTCATATAGATACAAACTAAACTTTTTGACTGAGCTACTTGCAAAGTTTTTTAAATCTTATTTTGTCCATTAATTTTTTTTAAGCTTTAGTTTGGAGATCTTGTAACTTTTAATATAATGGATGATAATTGTGCTTCTAAAAAAATAAGCTATAAAATACAGTAAATTAGTAGATTTCAATTTTAATCCTGAAAGAATGAGTTATAGTGTTTGGTAATATTGATAAATTGTTATGATTAACAATAACAACTACACAGACATGACATCAAAATTTGCATAATTTTTTTTTCTTAATTTATGGTTTTAAAATGTTTTTAAAATATTATATCATATATGCTTTCAACTTAATTTTAAATTTTGTTTGTTTTATAATTTTTCTAGTTAAAAATGAGAGAAATATGTGAATCTTTTTTAATAACAAACATGATATTATTTAAAGAAAAAATTAGTGGAATTGAACTAATCAATTTGAAAATTTAGGATATATATATAGTAATTGGCTATGTGAACTAAATATACAAAATTAATTTTAATTTTTAAAGAATAAATTTAAAGATTGAAAATTTGTTGGGAAGTAACTAATAAATTATACAAGAATCTACTTTTGAAAGCGAGTAGATAACAAATTTTTAAAATTGTGAGAATAAATGTGATTTAAAAGTGATTTTAGTAAATTTATTCACAATTGATCTTACAATACACTCAAAGCGTTTAAGTACATGTATGATAGTTATTTTGAAATTGTCCCAATCAAAATTTTGTCATATCCAAAATCATTCCGAACATGCCTTTACACATACAAAATCAATTTAATATTTAAGTTTTTACTTTTAAATACAATTTTCATATCATCAAAATTGATTCTGAATTATAAAAAAGCATATTTTGAAGCAAATTTGAAAATGATAAGATTGATTTTGACAGTTTCATAATCACTCCCAAACATGTTCTAAGATTCTCTCAAAAGCAATCACAAACACAATCTTAAATTGGTATAGTTTTGATTTCTTTTAACTTTCAAAATACCTATTCTTAATTGTTTTTTTTTTAAATAAAAATAATTAAAGTTGAACTAAAGGTTATCTAACACTCAAGCAATAGATGTCACACAAATTGTTACAACAATTCAAGGAACATAAACACAATCATAGAAAGATAGCAGAAGAACAAAAGACAAGGTTTGGTAACCTAGTTTAGTGCAAAGTAACCTACGTTTGGGGGTAGTATCCCCAGGAAAGATAACTTCACTAATATAAATGTTAAGAAAATTACAACATTGTTCTTATGTGTAAACAAAAAACGATTAGTACTGTTACACATGTAGAGTTTAACTCCTTGAATGAATACTTGCTCTCCCTAGATGTGAGAGTTTCTCTCAGTATACCTTAGGCTTCCTCTAAGTACGTGGATGTTAGTGAAGAACACTTAGATCCCTCTGAGTATAAGACTCCTTCTCGTTGTGCCTTATGATGACCCTAAGTGTGAGACCTCTTCTCATTAAGACTTGATCTTTTTCCGTGACAAGTTAAGACCACTCCACTTGAAATACTTAGACTCCCAAGTTTGAGAATTACTTCTCCATATGCAGCAGAATGATTCAATCCAGAGTTTGAGATTGAGTCAAGCTAACAGCAACACAATCTTTGCTTCACGAAAGACAGGCACAAAAAGAACTTTCTGCAAAAGTAATCACACGAATCTAATCTTTTCTTTTCTGAACGACCATCCCTAAAAAGACATCTGTCTTCCTTTAAATATAAGCAGCAAACAAGGCAATAGATGTGACAATCCAAATCATTAAGGTAAATCCTCCTATTAAGTAAATTTAAGTCATTATGCATGAAAAGGAAATTATATTTATCGATACGTATTTATGTATTTATTTAGTTTAAGGAGGAAAGTTTTAAAATTTGCATTTATAGAGGTTGATGAGTCTTAGGTGGATTTAAGGAAATTGTTGGGAATTGGCAAAAGATAGCTTAATTTGGGGCAAATGAAACAAAATAAATGGATTTAGTACAGAAGATTTTATTTTATTTGGTTGGGAAAACAAAAAGAGGAAAAGTTGGAGTTAATGGGCTAAGGAGGGGAAGGAATTAGGGTTTATTTTAAACCCTCCTCGGTATATGTGTAGTTAAGAAAAGAAGAAAAAAAAAAGAAGAGAAAAGCTCTCTCTCTCCCCCTCCACCGCCTCTCTCTCTCCTCACTCCCTCCCCGCCGCCTTCGTTGCTGCCGCCGCCTTCGTTGCTGCCGCCGCCTCCCTCCTCTTCTGTTCTCCCTCTGCCCCGCCATCTCTCTCCCTCTCCGTCGCCATCTCTCTCCCTCTCCGTCGCCATCTCTCTCCCTCTCCGTCGCCATCTCTCTCCCTCTCCGTCGCCATCTCTCCCTCTCTGTCGCTTCTCTCACGCTCTCCCATGGCTCTCGCTGATCTCGCTGACTTACGCTCCTCCCACTCTCACACTCAGAAATCACGCTCTCCATGCCAGGATCATGCTCTCACGCTCTCGGATTCTCGCTCTCTCATTGGCTCTTGCTCTCTCGCTGGCTCTCGCTCTTTTGCTCGGCTCTCGCTCTCTCGCTCAGCTCTCGCTCTCTTGCTAATCTCGCTCTCTCGCTCAGAATCTGGTATAGTCCGTACCGTCAGTCGCCGGACCAATATTCCCTAAGTAAGTATCTCAAACCTAAGTAGTTTAGTGGCATGTTTTGGCAATTATTTGGGAATTTGAATTAATTGGTAAATCTGGTGGTCGGCGATTGTTTTAGTCCGTAGGGTCAGAGGAAACTGCGAGTTTGGTCACGTTTGGGTAAGGACTCTCTCGAACAAATTTTGAGTTTGCTTATGATAGGTTAGACTTGATGAATAACTTAAGTTAGAGGAATTTTATTCCCAGTTTGTTCAGGAATTTTACAAATGGTGCAATGTGGTTAACTTTATGGATCAACCCTCATGTAAGTGATTTTACTACCTGAACCGCCTTCGGGCCTTATGCTTAGTTGCCATGATGTAATAGATTTTCAAAGCCACGTATGATTTAAGATGCTTGTATGAAATTTCCATGTCTTTAAGTTGTATGTGCCTGATAGTGTATAAGCTTATACTATGAGATGTTTATGAACAGTACTGTTAATGTATGAATTCATGGAATGGAAGGAGTGTGAATTTGATTGAACATGTATGATGGGTAGTGGTAACTCCCCTACATCGGTTGGATGTCCACAGGAGGTTGTGTTCCTTCGGAATCACTAGAGGATGTGTTCCTTCGGGTTCACTAGAGGTTGTGTTCCTTCGGGTTCACCAAAGGTTGTGCTCCTTCGAGTGCACTAGAGGTTTGTGTTCCTTCGGGATCACCAGAGGTAAGAGTTTCCTTCGGGGCTCTAGAGGTTTGTGGGCATCCATATCCAACGGTGGGCGGGTATAACCATTCCCCTATAGAAGTATGATAGATATGCATGTCTCGTGTTTAATGCACCTAAAGGATCTAGGTGCCTAGCCCGACTCCGGTAGTGGGGTCACTTTCTGAGTAATATAATTACTCAACCTTTCATCTTATATGTTTTTCAGGTAAAGGAAGAAATGCGCTGGCGAATGACAAGAAGAATCCTTGATGGCATCACGGGACCCGTAGTAGCTTCCGCGTAGTCATGCATGTTTTTACTAAAATTGTTGTCCAACTGTCTAATTTTGTTTTGAGACTTGTCTATTTATTAATTATGTGAATTTTTCATTCATGAAGTTTCTTTTGTTGATTTTAGGGGTACCCCGAACCAAAATTTCCTTTTATACTTATTAAAGTGTTATTTTCTTGAATTAATACAAATAGAAATTTTCATGAAAAGCTTTGATCCTTCTTCACTATTCAGCATAGTGTCGTTCTTTGAAGTTTTGCATGTATTGAGTAATGATTCAATTAGTTTGTAAAAGTCGGGTCGTTACAATAAATATCTTCCGAAAGGCAAATCGATATTTCACTGAATAAGGAAAAATATCACAAGTAAGGCAGATAGGATTTTCCCAACAAGAAAAGAAATAAACAGCAGAATTAGAAATGTACCACGCAACATCCTGTTTAAGGCCTCGAATGCAGAAACACCATGAGTGACAATTCACAACCTAGATAACCAAACAAGCTGCAAATACAACTGTCTTAAACAAATATATCCAACATCAAAACAAAATCTCTAAGAAAAGTGATCATGTTGGTTCCTAAAATTTTAAAATGTCAATTTTGGTCTTCCATTTTAGTTATTGCTCATAGTTTTTGTTGACTCATATCGTTCTCCCACACTCAATATTTGTTTCCGCCAACTTAGGTTTAATATATATGCTCACATGTCATCAATATTCCTTTAGGACAATAACATGTGTACGAATAGAGATTTAGATTAAATATTTTATAACCTTTTAGTTGAAGGATATAATATTTTAACTAGTTGACTTATACTTAAGTGAGCCACACATTAATCTGTATAAAAATAACTCATTGGTTTTTTTCTTTTTTAAACAATCTTTAAGGACTAAAAAAAGCATTTTAAATATTTAGAAACTCAAAAAAAAAAAAAAAAAAATCGTAAATAAAATAATTGTTCTAAAAGTTTGGACGGAAATAGAATTTAAACTATCTTGTTTTGACGTTTGGACTTCGATACTTAATCCCCTTTTGGGATGTAAATGTTCAAAAGGTTTTTGTTTTGCTTTCCCAATTTTTAAATATTATGTATTGATTCCTCAATTTTGGAAGACAATTATTTTGGTACATCGTTGATTTCAGCATTCAAATCAATTATGATGTGGATGCAAACTAAACTTTGACTTACCAATTGCCAAGTCATGATTGTTGCTTATTTATTTATTTATTGTTTTTTCAATTTTAATTTTTAATTTCAAATATTGCGAAAAAAATAAGAGATAAAACCATAAATTTTAAAATGGTAATAGTAATTTTATCCACGGTTCAAAATATTACTTTAACGATGAAAAGTTTTGTGAATAGTTAATTATTTACAAGTGTTTTATATGTTTTTCAAAAATTTCATAAAAAATATATTTCTAATTAAAATATTATTTAGTCTCTATATATCCAAGAAAAAAATACGACTTCATGGACTTAAATAAAACTTATAATTATTTAGTTTGAAGTTACCTTTTATCTACTTAGGAAAATAGAACAATAATTTTCATTGGAACAAAAGTCCATTATAAATATTGCCAAAAATTTATAGAAAAGGTTGATGGAGGTTTTTTTCCTTCTTTTTTTTCTTAAAAATTAATCTAAAATTAATTGTAGGAATTGATTTTAAGATTTTTTTAGTAGACAATTACGAGATTAGATATTTATTTAAACTTTTAACCTTAAGAAAAAAAATATAGTATTAAAAATTGTTGAATTATGCGAATAATGATGATGTTATTATTTTAACATTTTCCTATCGATAATTTTATTTCCAAGTACACAAAAATTAAAACGAGCTACTAAGTTTACATTGTGTGGCTATTTTTTTGACTCAAAAGGTCACGTGTGTGTTGACCCAACATTATTATGGCCACCTTTGATTAACCTAATTAAAAATAAAGTAGAAAACTTTATGAAAAAAATAGTTTTAAATACTAAATTTCAAAAGTTGTGTTTGTTTGATATTCTTCTAAGTAATTAATTTTGCAATATTGCCCTTAAACTGGTCAAAAAAGGATGAAATGGAAAAAATGGACTCAATCTGAGAGTAAAGTACTGAAGTAATTTATTTAGATGATGCCTCCCCGAAATTTACACACTTATAACAATTGATTAGCAATGCTTTTTTTTCCCCCTAATTTTGCAAAAGACATTTTTATTTTTATTATAAAGAAGCAATAAACAAAGAAAAATGTTTGAATATCCTAAAAATAAATTTTCTTGTTTGTAGTAGAATAATTTACATACAAAAGTTTTCATGTTTGAAACCTTGGTTAATGTCAATTCATATTTTGTGTTGAATTTAAAAAATTCATTTAGATTTATTATTATAAAATAAGCTACACCAAATAATTTTTTTTAATGTTATTTTATAAAAAAAAAACATACGTCTTTAATTAAGAAGTTACGTTTTTAATTAAGAAATTAGAAGTTGAAATTTTTTGAATGAAAAAAATTAATATAATTTTATAAAAGTAAAAAAGTCGAAAATATTATTATTATTTTTGGCTAAGGTGCGAAAGTATTTAAATATTTAATTGACTGAAATTGTTTATGCCCTGAATGATAGGGAAGCTCAAATAAAAGTAATTGATCAAAATTAACATATGTACAACATATCTTCTTTTCAAAACTTGTCGTGGAAGAATATTCAATATATTTTATCTAATTTATGCATTGTTTTTATTATATTGTGTCAAATCAACCAATTTGTTTATTATAGGTTATGTGTCATAACATCACTCTGTTAATGATGATAACAAGACACTAATTTATAAATACAGTTACAAATTGAAGTAAAAATATAAGAAAAAAATTGATTTATATTTCGAATTAAATTTATGGACTTTCGTAAATGAACCAATCAATCTAAACTCAAATAGACTAACATAATATTAAATAAAAAATGTTGTACTCAAATGGATTGACATAATATTAGTGGTTTGTCATATCTCTTATCTTCCTCTATTTTTATCTCCTTTTAAGACCGATGAATGATATTACTTCTTACTATACTTTGTAGAATTTTATAAATGAATAATCTTAACTATTTAGGTAATTTTGAGTTAACTTTACGTATAATAAAGTAAAAATAGTATAACTCACCGATAGAAAATTTAAATTGATTTATTTAAATTTTAAATTAATATGATTACTAATTACTAATTCAATATATATATATATATATATATTCGTGCGTCTAGGCCGCAACTTATGCACATCTTGACTAATCTTACGGGATAACCTATCTAACCCTACAACATTTGAGTGTAAAGAAAACTCGTAGGATATTCAATTTCAAGTAGGTGGCTACAATAGATTGAACTGATCTGACCTCTTATAGCTCTTTATCAAATGTCATGCCCTTTATTTAGTACTAAATCAACTCATGATGGTTTAATTTGTAATTTTAATTAAGACAATCTTAGTGTTTATACATTTTTAAGAAGAGAAAACTAATTTTTATTGAGGGCATAATGTGAGAAAACATACCACCAAACAAGAGAAGTTCAAACAAGACAAAGAGAAGAACATAAGCCAAGAAAATTATAAAAAAGCATCCCAATTGAGAGTGATGGAGGCAACATCATATAGTTGGAATTGGAAAAGATGTTATCAACTTGGTGGCCAAAGACCAATCCTAAAGTATACAAGTATAAATTGATTAAAATTGTGTAAGACTAAATAGATTATAATCGTAAAAAAAATTGTATAAGCGTATACATTATTGCTCAAATTATTCTACTTCTACGTGTCGTAGTAAAAAGCAAACCTATCAAATACGATAACTATGACATGCACATCACAAGTTCACATCAAATTTCTATCCCCACAACAAAGACTAAAATAATAATTTATACAACATGAAATCAAAGGGTAACTAAAAGGAGTTAACCAATTCTTTTTTTCCGGTTTGGAAGTGAGATAATGACATTTAAGCAGACAATTTAGAAGAGGCAATTTCCAACCACCCAAAAGACCAAAAACCAACAAAAAAGAATTGACCAAACTTTGTGGACTAGGGTGTAGAGTCTTTTTGGTTCATTACTTATACACCAATTATTAATTTATTTTATTCCCTTAGTCAATTCCCATAAGTATGCTCTTTTCTTAGTTGTTTATATTACCCACTCTTCTTTCCCCTCTGCTTCCTAGAACCAAAACTCTCCCTTATCTACAATAATTTACACACATCACATTAAATTATAAATTTAGCTCTCAATTTTGTAATTTGTATCTATTTGATTTTTGAATTTTTTTTTTCTAATATAGATCTTTAAATTGCTTTCAGTTTCGTACACGATAATTTCATGAAATATAATCTTTCATAGCATTTGAAGATTAATTAACATTCTTGAAATATGGTGGTATTGGTAGTTGCAATTATACCCTTAAACTTTCAATTGTAAAAATTGGGCACTTGAACGCTAATGCAACTATTGAAATTAGACTCTCAAACTTATAATAGTCATAGAAATTGAACATTCAAATGATAAAAATTGAACCCTCCACTTATACAACTGTTATAATTCCTACAACTATGTAAGTTTGATGGTTCGATTTCAACAGTTATTTAAGTTTGAGGGCTTAATTTTTACAATATAAAGTTTGAGGGTAGAATTGTAACTGCCACCGTACTTTAGGATAGTTTTTGCAATAATTTGATGTTAAGTGGATGTATGAATTTTAAATAGGTTAATTTGAAATTACGAGATTAAATATTTAATTTTGAAAGTTCAAGAATAAAATAGACATTAATCTTAAAATTTATGATTATATTTGTAATTTAATCTTAAATACAAATCTACTTTGACTCTCCATTTCTTTCTCTCTAGTTATATATATATATATAGAATCAATACATAGTTCAAAAGCAAGAGAGATAGCAAAATCTCTCCCTCTCTCTCTCTCATGGGAAAGTGTGGAGAGAATCGATACAACAACCAAAACCAAAGCCAAAACCCTACAAAAGTTCAAAGAAAACCCATAAAAGTAAAGTACATTTCAAGTCCAATGATGATCAAAGCAAGCAATGCACTTGAGTTCAGAGCCATTGTTCAGCAACTCACTGGCTTCGACTCCGATGCCCTGGCTCACCGGAGAAACCACAAATCACCTTCCGATGGCACCCCAACTCCATCTTCAACGTTGTATGCAGATCATGAAATGGAAGTTTTGAAGTTCTCAGATGGCATGGCGTCGCTCCTCCAATTTGATGATCAAGGTTGTTTTGCAACACACAATAATAATATTCTTCCCAAAAACGTTATGGGATTTGAATCTTCTTGTTTTTTTCAATAGAATATGTACGAGGTTGTCGTTGTTGGATTTCGTTGGCAATTATAGGAAATTATGCATAAAAATTCTGCAAATTTTCAAGCTTCACAAGCTACGTTGAGTATATTTCTCTTTTTATTTATTTATTTATTATAAACTTGCTAATTTCTATTAGGATTAAATGGTTGTATAGACATTTTTTTGAAAAAGTAAATGGTTGTATACACATGTTTTATAACTATTTGGATGTGTGTGTTTTTTTCCTTCCTATTTTTAAAAATATAATTTATAAACAACTACTTTCACTTTTTTTCCCTACATAATGTTTAGTTTTTAATTTTTAATTTTTGACTTTTGAAATTTTAGTTTATAAACATTTTTTTTATTTTCTTATTATTTACTATTTATTTTTTAGGAGTGTTTTAGAAAACCAAAAGAAGTTTTGAAAAAAAAAAAAATTTTAGAAAGTATGGTTTTTAAATTTTAATTTGTAATTTAAAAAAATAAGTGTTTTAGTTAGAAGGACGAAAATGATAGTAAAAAAGTAGTAAGAAAAAAAAGGATAAATTTTAAAAATAAAATACCCAAAATGATAAAAAGATTATCCAACCAGACGTTAGTATTTAAAAACTTTTTTTAAGAAACTCCTAAATTAAATATAATTTGAAAACCGACACTTTAATATCGTCTTTGATATGTATTTTGTTCAGTAATTTATTAAAAAATTAATGATGCGTAAAAAATGATTTTTTTTTCTAATTTTAGAGATACAAAAAAAAAAAAAAAAGAAAAGAAAAAATAAAGAAAAGAATAAAAACATTACGTTTAGAATCAAGATAGATATTAAAATTAAACACCAATGTTTGTAGGTCTATATAATAAGATAGAGTTTTGATAATATGTAGAGTTGGAGAGATCAACCTTTTAACCTGTATTTGGTTGACAGTACATATATGTTTGAACTAGTTATATGCTTTGTTGGGTGAATCAAATTCTAATAATACTTATTTATTTCTTAATTCTAACTATTATATTCTTCCACAAATTTGAGTTTTGAGCTAAAAGACGACCTCTCATTGAACCACAGTTTTGTTTTTTGTTTTTTTGTTTTTTTTGTTTTTTTGTTTTTTGGATTTTTTCTGACTTAAATGTGGATGAATATCCAATTTTTAGTCAAGTCATTTTAAGGAATAATATCTAATAAACTAATCTACAAAATCTTTATTACTTGTCAATTCAAGTAGAGTTGAATTGGATTATCCAAATATTATGTTGAACTGAAAGTTAAAAAAAAAAAAACCTTGTCACTTGGTTTGGATGAGGACAACAGCACAAAATTAAGATTAGGACGATTACTATAAAAAATACAAATACAAAGCATATATAAAAGTCCTTTCCTCTAATTGTTAAACAAAGTCCTTAACCTTTCAATTACAATATTTCAGTCGAACTATGTCATCCTTTTCATTTTTTCTTCAATTAGTCTAGACAATTTTTTTTTTCTTTTTTTAAAATATCAATTTGTACCCCAAAATTTTAGAGTTGTATTAATAATTATATCGGGTTAAACTGTGAACTTTTATAAGTGTATTAATTTAAACCCTCTATTACGCTTCGTTTTAGATAAACATCATGTGAGAGTTATATTTTTATCAATTAAATTACTAAACTTTCATAACGAATTAATGAATTTTTATACTTTTCCTTTTAAAATTGTCCAATGCATCAATTCTAACGTACATTTTGTTTATCCAATATTTTATGAAGTCTACACATGTATAAGAATTGAATAACATAACATTTTTCAAATATAGTTCTAACAAAGGTTTTAAATAGATTCACTTGTAACAATTTAGAAGTTAAATTGAAAAAAATCAAATGTCTCACACAATATTATTCTTTAAATTAATATATGAAGAAGGGGGTTAATTGATATTTTTATGAAAATTCACTTTAAATTGATACAATCTCTAAAGTCTAGCAAAGTACATTAAAAATTTTCCTTTTTTTTTTTTCTTCAAAGAATCAATATTAGCATAAAAACTATATATTTTATCTTAATTCTTAATTTGGAAGCATGATTTAATTTACTTCTATTTTTTTAATTAATTAATTTTAAATTTATTGTTATGGGTGAAAAGTAAATGTTTATTTGGCTAAGTATATGGCAATCAACCCATAGGGCCACCTTAAAGCCATACATTTATTTGGCTAAGTATGGAAACCGACCTATAAAGTTGACTAAGTATGGAGGCTGACCCATGCATAAGGTCAACCATAAGGGCCAAAGATATCAACTCTACAAGTTGGGTCAAAAGTTCAACGAACATCATGAAGGCCGACTCATATGATTGGTGATGATGGCCAAATTATGTCTCAGTGTTTGTCTTAGGCCAACTATACATGTTTGGATTTACTAATGATACTATTTGTAACGACTAAATTAAAGTAATGGTCAAATTAATTATTCAAGAGACTAATTAGCCAAGTGACCATTATAAAACCAAATTTCTATATAATCAAAAGGACTCGAGACATTTTGAGGTACATTGAAATACATCCCAAATTCTTTACTCTCTAGCTCTCTAAAGGATTGTTGACTTGATCGTTAGAGTGTTGGTGGCCAAACACTACATTGATGTGAGTTTTTCCTTTGTTGTGCAGGGTGATTGTTCAATTCCTCTCGAAAGTTACACATTCACAATTTGAACCAAATTTCGGTATCAACATTTATTATCAAGTAATTTATTTAACAACATTTTATTATCAAGTCTAAATTAATTGTTTTGAATGGAAGAATGGCTGAAAATATTTTCAAATATAGAAAAAAAAGAAAAAAAAATCAAAACGAAACCAATTTTTTTTTTCCAAATTGATAGACAGTGACAGACTATTATCATTCATCAGTGAGATAGTGACTTTTATCCATATTTAGACTACTTTTTATTATTTTGTTATATTTATAAATAAGTTGAGCTATTTTTTAATAAAAAAACAATCCTTTGTTTTATTTAAAAAGTCCTCAACAGACAAAAAGAAAAAGTCAGACACAGAAAGAATGATCACAAAAGAACTCTTTTTCATTGATTTATAAGCAAACTATGTGAATATAACCATTAAACAATATACACATCTCAGATAAACTAAAGTACAAAATCATTCTTGGATGTAGTAGTGAGGTTAAGATTTTTGAAGCGATGACTGTCCACAATGACACACAATGTCTTATGTTTATTTATGTTCACAATATTTTAGTGAAGTTTGATTATCTAGAGGTTGCTAATATGCTTAATGGAGGGTTTTATGGATCTTATTGAAGTTCCTCTATGACAATATGAAGACCTTTTCCTATTGACCTAAGCATCGTCTCTTTGTCCTATGTGCGGCAGTGTTATAATTTCTTAATGCACTCATTCATGTGAAAGGGACAATGGATGAGTTTTCATCTTTATTATTTTTTTCTTCTTACCTTGAGTGGTTTATTTCATTGATAATGTAACTTAGATATAAAAATTGACTAAATTCTAATTATTAATTATAAAAACTAAATTCTAACCCTTTTCCAAATTATAGAGAAGAGATTTAGATTTAACCTAAAAAAATTTCTACTAATACAAGTGTTAAGTATACTAATGACAATTGATTGAGGATGATATAATAATTTTATGATTGATATATAAGTATATAACCAAAAATATTGGAAGTTTGTAACTTAAATAATAGTCAGACGAGTTCGGTTTAAAGTATCTAGAACACCTGTTTTCTTTCTATAGAAAACAAAATCAGTCAAAGTCAAGATATAGACGATTGATTTGTTTTGATCAAAGAAATTGTTTTTGTCATTTTGTTTTATTTTATTTATTTCCTAAAAGATTATATTATTGAAAAATATAATGAGAGAGTGATTGATGTTGATTTGCAGTTGACTAGTTATATTAGTATGCAGCACATGAAAATTAAACAACTAAGGCCATTATTGATGTGACTAGTAATTATATGATTGAAACATTTTGAAAATTTCAATACTTATTCAAACTCCAAATTTGACTTGATTCATAAAACAAAGTAAACTGAACCACTTTGTGAGTTTTTATTTTTCATTTTATTGGGGGTGGGGGAACAAAGGTGAGTTAAAGGGATTTTTTTTCTTTTAATTCTTTTATTCTACATATCACTGTAAAGACATAACGTTGTTTGTCCCAAATTTTAAAGATAATAAAGTATGACCATTTGTCATTATCAGAATGCACTAAGAATGTATTATTTGTTTACATTGTCCATCGTGATTTTAATGCGTGTGAAACTAAGGCACTTCGTACAATAGTGCTCTTACATTATAGGACTCTTCTCTCCCTCATACTCGCGCTCTTCATTTGATTTCCCTTGAGTTTGCACTCATGTTCAACTAATCCAATATAATAGTACTCTCACACGCTATGATTTTTTCTCCTTTGTTCCCTCACGCTTGCAACTTGATGCTCTAAACCCTCATCAATGATGAGTGAGGGACAATATAGATAATCAATATAATTGTTAATGTGCTCCTAACAAGGGTCGATGATCATCATTTATTATTTTCAAAAAACTGTGGCAAACGACATTATATTATTCCAAAATATAGGTCAGGCATAAAAAAAAAAAAACATTAACTGCTATTACAATTTACAATGCTATTTTCTTTTTGTTTTTCCTTTCGAAAGAAGCAACACCATTGATGTCCATATTAATAATTATCATTATAGATGAATTTAGGTAAAAGTGACATAACAAGTAAAGATGACTACAAAAGTTGGGCAAATAGGAAAGAGACCAAGCCAGTTGGGCTTTGGGCAGAATAGGCTCAGTCAGCCTCGACTTGTCGAGGCCAAGCCCACCAAGTTGTGCATCTGTGGGACAATTTGGGCCCACAAGACTTGAAGCCAATTTGGCCTGGCTGGCCTCAGTCAGATTTGGGCCCATAAAAACAGAATTCCTTTGGAGCCCTAGGAAGAAAGCAGATATCCGAGAGAATCTGCGAAGAAACCCTAAAGAAAAGGGATACGAACACAACCAACTTAGAGGAGTATCACTTAGGCTCCCTGTAAGTATATTGAGATTCCCTCTAAAAGAAACTTAGGCTCGTCCTAAGCGTGAGATCCCTTTACCTTCCACGTATTTAGGCTCCCCTAAGTATAAGATATTAGTGAACAATTACCTCTCTCTAGGTGTGAGATTCCCTCTCAACTTCTATCTTTCTACATTCAAATAAAGACGACTCCACTTGATGAACTTAGCCTCTATCAAGATTGAGAATCCCTTTTCAAATTGTGGTAGAATAATTCAACAAGATCTAGAGCAACACTCAAGATCTACAGCAACAACACATTTTCACAATCCCAAGGATGGAAACACCTGTGGTTTTGGCCAACACACAAGACAAAACGACCCCAATATTCTCCAAAACAACCAACCCTAGTATGAGAATCATATCCTCTCAAATATGCACATTGTAAAGAAGGAAACAACCCTAAAACAAAATCTGCATAGCCCAGAAAAGGAAATAAAATCGTGGGAATAAACAACCCATAATTTTCAAATATTCTGCAAAATCAAAAAATCTGTGGGATATTAGATTGCATGGAATGACAAATAATGTAGGGACATCTTGATGGGATATTAGATTGCATGGAATGGCAAATAATGTAGGGACATCTTGAAGGACAATCCAAGGTACAAAATGACAAATGTCACAGGATCTAACTGCCACAACATCCTTAGAAAATGTTGCCAACACTAAATCTCCGATAACAAAGAAGAGTAGAGCTCAATTATTATTGAGCTACTCATATTGGCCTGAAAACATTTTGATGGAAAACATAGTCTCAATTTGGTTTTTCTTCTTTCTTTCTAGTACCAATGTTTATTAAATATTTTAGTAAAATCAATTTTTTCTGTTTGTAAAGACGAAGAAACAAATTCGATTTTAAGTTCTATCTAATTATCAATTAAAAATTTTAAACTGATGATTGTGTAATATGAATAAAAATTTTAAAATCACATAAGCGAATCAAATCATTAATTATTGGGTAAATTGCAACTACCAACCTACTTTGCAAAAACCACCCTTAAAGTATGGTAGTAGTTGCAATTATTTCCTCAAACTTTCAATTGTAAAAATTTGGCTCTCAAACTTAGACAAATGTTGAAATTAGACTCTTAAACTTACATAACTGTAAAAATTGTAACAATTGTATAAGTTTGAGGATTCAACTTTTATCATTGAGGATCCAATTTTTACAACTATTTTAAGTTTGAAGGTCCAACTTTAACACTTGAAGAAGTTTGACGGTTCAATTTTTACAAAAGTTTAAGAGTATAATTACAACTACTACCATTCTTTAGAGGTAGTTTTAGCAATATTTCTTTAATTATATGGTGTAAAATCATTAGGTTAATGCATAACATATTTTCCAGGTGTATAAGACCCTTTTAAATGCAATGTCTGTTTTTTCTTTCTTTGACGATATAAATGCACAAATTAATAATAGTATTAGAGAGAAATGTTGAAATAAAATAGAAAGTGATTGTAACGACCCGACTAATACATCCTAATCAGACCATTACTCAATGCACGCAAATTTTAAGAAAAGACACGACGCTGAGTAATAAGAAAGAAATAGTGCTACTTACGGAAATTTCTGTTTTATTTAACCCAAGAAAAACAATGAATAACCATATAGAAAGAATTTTTGGTTCGGGGTACCCCTAATAAAATCAACAAAATTCCATGAATAGAAAACAAAAAAAATCCATATACAAAATAAAAGACAAGCCTAAAAAAAAATGCAGTGCTAGGCGGAAGCTACTATGGGTCCCGTGAAGCCATCAAGGATTCCTCTTGTCATTCGCCAGCACGTTCTTTCCCTTACCTGCGAAAAAAATAAGATGAAAGGGTGAGCAATTATATTACTCAGTAAGTGACCCCATTACCGGAGCCGGGCTAGGCACCCAAGTCCTTTAAGTGCATTAGTCATACAACAAGCATATCAACATACTTCAATAGGAAATTGGTTATACTGGCACCCAAGTCCTTTAAGTGCATTAGTCATACGACAGACATATCAACATACTTCAATAGGAAAACTAGTTATACTGGCACCCAAGTCCTTTAAGTGCATTAGCCTTAAGACAGACATATCTAACATACTTTTATAGGGAACTGGTTATACTCTCCCTACAGTTGGATTTGGATGTCCACAAACCTCTGGAGCCCCGAAGGAACTCTTACCTCTGGTGATCCCGAAGGATCACAAACCTCTGGTAATCCCGAGGGACCACAACCTCTAGTGAACCCGAAGGAACACATCCTCTGGTGACCCCGAAGGACCACAACCTCTGGTGAACCCGAAGGAACACAACCTCTGGTGACCCTGAAAGACCACAACCTCTGGTGAACCCGAAGGAACACAACCTCTGGTGACCCCGAAGGACCACAACCTCTGGTGAACCCGAAGGAACACAACCTCTGGTGACTCCGAAGGACCACAACCTCTGGTGAACCTGAAGGAACACAACCTCTGGTGACCCCGAAGGACCACAACCTCTGGTGAACCCGAAGGAACACAACCTCTGGTGAACATCCAACCGACGTAGGGGAGTTACCACTACCCAGTACTCATGACCAATTTAAATTCTCACTCCTTTCCTTCCATGGATTTATACACTAACAGCGCTGTTTACAATCATCTCATAATACAAGCATAAGCATTTCACATACATCCTTTAAAACATGGGAATCTCATGCAAGCATGCTATATCACATGGGCTTAGGAATTTTACTCATCACAGCAACTCAACATATGGCGATTTCACGCACATCCTTTAAACATGGGTAAATCATACAAGCATGCTATCTCAATGGGGCATAGAAGTATTACTCATCGTGGCAACTAAACATAAGACGGGAAGGTGGTTCAGGTAGTAAAGTCACTTACCTGAGCAATTATATTCACTTATCCACACGGCAGTCTGTTGGAAAGTTCTTGGTCCACCAAGTGTGGCTTAACTTGCAGTTGCTCTAATCCTTTTTACCCAACACAAATCCCGGCCACCTAAGAGAATTTTTATCACATAAGTCTCAAGCATCAACAGTTTTTAACCAAATTAAGCTATAAATTTTCCTTGGGTCCGAGGTACTTACTCGAACGTTACCGGTTTGGTGACGAGAAATCAGGCGTGGTTTGATTGAAACGGCAGCGGAGGAGCACCGGGGTGGAAGAGAGAGAAAACCGGTGGCGGTGCTGAAGGGAGAGAGAGAGAGAGAGAGAGAGAGAGAGAGAGAGAGAT
>QLSR01000282.1:1873361-1890206 GCA_031780015.1 Citrullus colocynthis
GGGGGGGGGGGGGGCGGCGCGCGCGAGAGAGAGAGAAAAATCCTTTTTTCTTTTTCTTTTTTTTTTATTTTGGCACGCAAATCGAGGCCTACTTATAAAAAACCCTAATTCCCTATTCCTTCCTCTTTTTCCCCTTTTCTTTTCCAACCAAATAAAATAAAATCAAATAAAATCTTCTACAACCAAGATTTACTTCAATTAACCAATCCCACCAAAATTAATCACCTTATTTTACTTGCCCCAAGATAAAATTATCTTTTTTCTAAATTCCAAATTTTTCCTTAGCTCAAATTTCGAAATTTTCCATCTTAGTTTAAATAAAGGCATGAATACATAAAGATAACTATATTATTTTTTTTTCACACATAATAACTTAAACTTATTTACTAGGAGGATTTACCCCAACGATTTGGGGTTGTTACAGTGATTATTTCACATGATGTTTGATTCTTCTCCTTCCCGTCTTCCTCTATTTTTCAGGATTTATTTAAGAATAGTTAGCCACAATTTTTTTTGTATTTTTTAATTTTTGTTTTATAGGATTGTGGGAGAAGATCAATTTTATGAGATAATTTTTTTTTTTTAATCTCATATTTAATTGATTAACACATATGAAAATTTACAATTTAAGTTGATATAATTATTAGTTTGAAGTTTTATTTGATCTATTTTTGAGTATAAATTGATTTTTCCTCTTTAATATTACCATTGCAAGCACACATTGTTGAGACTATGGTTAAGTCTCTTGGTCAAGCTTTAATAATAATAATAATAATAATAATAATAATAATAATTATTATTATTATTATTATTATTATTATTATTATTATTATTATTGTTATTATTATTGGACAATGTAAGATAGGAGATCGAACCTCAAACTTCGAGGTTGATAGTTGAACTATGTTTATGTTGGTTTTCATTTATTATTATTGAGAAACCTTTATATATACACACAACAATGATAACATGAGGGTATTTCAACTTATATGACCTCTTGGGTTGTGTCTATGCCTTTTGAGTGGAAGATGTATAGGTGTAAATTAATTTGAAGGGCTATTTTCAAATATAGAAAAATGAGTTAAAATATTTACAAATATAACAAAATTATAGTTTTCAATAGTGAGAGATTGAGATAGACTCAGATAGACATCTATTCACTTTGGTGATAGACATTGATGGATGTCTATCTGGGTCTGTCACAGTTTATCACACATAGAAAGTAAAAGTTTTCTATATTTATTAATGTTTTCAGCAATTTTGCCATTTAAAACAATTTCTCTTAATTTAATAGTATATAATTTGAGATTAAGAAACCCTTTTATATAGCTCTCATTCCTTCCCTCTACTTTTTACGTTTATTTTAAATAGTCTAAAACTTCCATTTAAAAAACAAAAACAGTCTAAAACTCCTCACGAAATTTAATAAGTTAAAATAACATTTTGTCCTTGTATTTGTTAGTTTTTGTTCAATCTTACTTATGTATTTTCAAATATTCACTTTTAGTTCTTATATTTTCTACAAGTCTAGTCTCTTGGAGTTATATTTTATTGAAATCGGTTTAATAATAATAATAGTTTTCATGTAATAGAATACAATACGGAAGTATATTTCCAAAATTTATATTAAAAATATTAATAAACAATAAAATTTTTTTTTGAAAAAATCAACAATAAACTAGTAGTAGGGATTGAAATTAAGACTTATAAAAAAGTACATAGACCAGAATTAGACATTTGAAAGTACAAGAACTAAAATTGAACAAGTTTAAAAGTATAGGACAAAAATTGTATTTTAATTTTGTAATGATTTAGTCTATGCCCTTTTAGTTTTGTAACAATTTAGTTTTTGTTTGTACTTTTAAAATTTGCAACAATTTACTCCCTACCGTTAAAAATTAGATCAAATTAATTGTTAGTTTATTAATTTATAGTCTTTATAATTTATAAATATATTTGATCTCTGATTAGTTTCTTAATCTACATATGTAAAAAATTTCATTAAATGATCTTAATAATATTTTTCATCATAGGATCAAACTATGTATGTTAAAAGTAAACTTTGGGGACTGACAAATTGTAAATTCATGACCAAAATCTTTATCAAATAAATTCAAAAACTAAAATATTACTTCATGAAAGTTAAATAATTAAACATGCCACTCAATATGTTCGAGGCTTGCCATGAACTCATCATTTCCTTTGCCGATGTAATGAAAGTCTATCATGAAATTTTGATAAGGGATAAGGAATCTATGTAAGATAACTAAACCATTCTTAGAGCGTAAAAAAAAGGAGAGAAAAAAAAAAAAACTAAACCAATATTCATCTACCACAAAAGTATCTATTAGCAAGTTATAAAATGGTCTAAGGCAACTTAGTTCAACGGTAATTGACATACTCTTTCTTTTAAAGTCATATGTTCGATCTTCCGTCCCCACAATCCTTGTACTAAAAAGAGGATCTTGGCACTATATTATATAGCCTTCATATTCAATCGAGTACTACATTTTTATCTATATATTTATTTGATTAACTGAGAAACATCTTGATGATCAGTATTTTATTGTAGGTTGTTGGTGTTTATTTTGATACATTTCTCATCTCTTAGGTCTAAAAAGCAATAATCACTAGATCGAGTATTGAATAAGAAAACTGTACTTTTAATTTAAGTAATAACCAAGTTGAACAATTGTAAGGTGGAGATCAAACAATAATCGATCTTTGAGATGAAGTAATAGGCAATAGTGTTAAGATTTTTCCAGTTCAAATTTACTTAATGTGATAACCAAGGCTTAGTTACTCTTACCCTAAAATCCGCTATATGCCATGCAATGCCAAAACATGTTAGGATATCAAGTGGGCCCCATTCAACCCTTAGAGCGACATGCGACAAAAGTAAGGAAAATTTGTCGATTTGATCCCCTATTGGGAGAGTTGATTTACACTTAGTTAGAGATCAAAATTTGAGCAAATAAATAGTGCTCCTTTGCTAGATGTACTGTTTTTGGTGCTTGTTTGAAGGTTTCACACACATGATAGAATGGGTTTCATTAACTGATTTTGTGCTTAACAGTATGGCTATTTGTACTGTAATAACTCAATCAGTTCATTCTTAAATATATTCAAGCTCTCCTTCGTCAAACTAAGCTGATATGAAGATTATTAATCTGTAAGCAATTTGATCAAAACATTATTCTGAATTGATGATGACTTATTATTTATAAAGTTAAAGGGAACAATCTCAGAGAAAATACAACTAACATACAAAGAAAATGTGGAAATCTATGATACCGCCTTCTACTTCAACTGACTGTCTCAAAAAATCTAAAACTCATACAAAGTATAGTGAAGAAATTTGAACTACAATGTTAGGCAAGTGATTTGAAGCAATTTCTTAGCCATTTTTGGAGGCAGAGTTAGCTTCATTTCACTTCAAACTGCAAGGCATATTTGAATCTGTAGAACCTCTTGAGGAAATAAGCATGTGGGGCAATTCAGACAGAAACTTGACAATTTAAGCTCTGAGAGAGAGAGAGAGAGAGAGAGAGAGAGAGAGAGAGAGAGAGAGAGAGAGAGAGAGATTGAACATTTGTTCATTAGTCTGTTCGTGGTAACAAGAAACTAAAGCCCGAGTTCTCCCGAATCAGTGGTGGCGGTTCGATGTCTCCGATGTCTATTTGTTCCATAGACTTTGATAAATCATCAACTGAGAATGGAATGCTGCAGTACAAAAGCAACCAATAAACATGTTAAGGTTGTTTTCTTTTGTGTTTGGTAAAACAGATCTAGCAATATACAACATACACAAGGTAGTGGTTCATATTTGCTTGACTCCTCTGCCTCTTATTATATATAAATAAGGCCCTTTATGTTTTTTTTCATAAAGATTGTACATCTTTGAATCCAATCCTAATGCATCTGGGTTCTAAAATAAAGGTTAAGTTACATTCTTAGACTCCATATTTTAACCTTAGTGTTAATTTAGTTCAACTATTATCATCCTTAAGCTTACCAAGTATGTTTGTTATTGGTAAGGGAGTAACAAAAATCTAAAGCATCAAGTCTGTTATTTGCTGTTAAACTCGAAAGTGAGTCAGTAAAAATTGAACCGATATTAACCTAAATTAATTTTTTCAACCAATGTGACTTGCTACACCCCTGAGTTAAAGGTGAGAAAATAACTGTACATATAATGTTTGACAAAGAAAATTCACAAGATAGAGTATTGACAATGTGCTGATACTAACCTTGAATCGTCATCCAATAGAAATGAATTGCTTATTGCATGGTTCGAATCTTCGGTCATTAACACCCTCATATTGGATATAACCTAGAAGATTTAAACAATAAAGATTAATGCACTTCTGCAAGAATTATATAAACAAGAGTGGTTCATACATAAATCTCCAGAGTTGAACTAAAAGAGATGATACAATGTGTAAAATCTTACATCAGGTGAAACACTATGAGTGCCATATTTGTCGTCCCAGTACATCGTACTTATACGATACAGCTGCTGTATACTTAGTACCTGAGAGTGAAGAATTTGGTTTGTTCATTAAGAGAGTAACTGCATGAAACAGTACCTAGGTATGTGCATTGTACACAAAACGCTTAGACACCACTTACCGGACACAGATCGTGACTTATTTCATCTAGTGTCTTCTTTGGCTTCTGATGAATGACCTATTACAGTATTAAAGCAAGAATTTAGCTTATTTTCCTGTTTTCTAATTCAAAAAAGTTTTTGGGGGAGGACTTGCACATAATAGAAGAATGGGAAGATACCAGAAACCCGATCGCTTGTCTAATATGCTTTAGCTCGTCCCAAGCAGAACCTGCATACTGAATTTTAATTTAATCAGTTAGTAGCCGTTTAAACAAAATAAACAAGGTAAAGCAGCATATTCAAGGTACCTCATCAGTAGCTTTATAGCACCAATGCTCTAATTCAGACAGCCCAGCTTTGACGTATTCGCCATTGCTAAATGAACAACATTCTCGTCGTAATAGAAGACTGTAAAGAAAGAAAACATGTTTGCTGACTGAGAGAAGTTCTTAGTTAAGTAGCTTAAGAACAAGAAATGGAAGAGCTGAATACCTGTTGAATAGTTGAACGTTGATGAAAGAAAATATTTGAATGAAGACTTTGCGAACCAAAAATGGGGGTACCTATAATGACATTAGACACAGGAAGGAAAGAAGAATATATGATTGAGAAAAGAAAATTATTAAAAACGTCTAAAGAACCAATTACAGGTGCGTATGCTTATGGACTAAAATAAACAGTAAAGAGAGTTTCAACTTAAGAAATCACAAGTTAATAACTTGTCAACCATATTTGCAAAAAAGAAGATAAAAGGACAAGCTGAGAGAGGTTCTGCATACATGATTTGCTTTTAAGGTGTTTAAGAAGTTTCCAAGGCTCTTCACGATTCCTTGCCAGTGAGCAATTAAGGCACGCTGGGCCTCCGTGTTGGCAACAGAACGAGAAGATCCCTTCACCAAACTTGCCCTTGATGTTCTTGGTGCCTTTTCCATATTACATGAATACGGGTTAGTGATTAGGAAGAAATGAAAACTAAAGAAGTGAACCAGCTAATTCATAAGGCATAGACTCTAATTATAGATACCTGGATGCACAATCCAAGCAATGGAGAAATTTCTTTCTTCAGATTATCTCTAATCATTCCATAAATTTTCTCTACATAGGCTGTCAGCTGCTGCTTGAAAAGCAAAGCAGGGTACTTCGCTTCAACTTGCCTTAAAGTGTCCACTCCACCACTAGTTCCACCATTGATTAAGGATAGATTGACTCCTTGTGGAGCTCCTCGGAAACTCTAGAAAAAGTCAGAGAAGAAAGACATCAGATAAATTTAAGTATGATGCTAGTTTGTGTATTGAATAACAAGAATTTGTGAATTCTTTTGTATTAACTTGAGTCATCCTCCCAAATAGTGTAGCTGACGATCTCCGACGCTGCGGAGCCATTCCAGCAGCACCACTTGCTTTCAATGTACGCTGAAGCAGTAAGAGAAGCGTTGAAGCGTTGGATAACCAATAGGCCAAGACGTCATTGTTATCCTGAGTCTGGAAAGGAAATGGTGTTTGTATTCATGTTAGCAGTGACTCTAAATTTCAAGAAAACGCAGAAAAGAGTGATGGTGTCTAATATAAGGTCAATCAGTTTGAACCTCAATTGCATGGCCTATAGTTTGAATTATCCTATCAAACACACTGGTGCGTTCGACTTCAAATGACCTCCACTGAAGCAGGCACTTGTAGATGATACAAGCAGCAATAGGTCTGTTTGCTGCAAAGCCAAGGTGCTGTGCAATACATCTGATGAGCAATTCTTGATTCTCTTGCTGTTTCTCATTAAGTGATTTTTGAGGTTTATCCTCTACTTCTGAATCCCTTTGGTTAATAGAGGGGCTGTGAAGATCCTGATTCAGTAAATGAGATGGTAAGTTAGCACTAAGGAACACCAAAATGGAATGAGAAATTTTTATTTATTCCTTCAAACAAACTGTATGCTCAAGAAAAGTTTTACTGACCAAAGGTGTCCTCCCTTCCCCTCCGTAATGACCACTTTCAGCACCTCTCTGTCATTTGTCAAAAAAATTTCACATGTAAATATACCCAACATCATAATATAATTAATTTTAAGTGATTAATCTATCATACAATTCCAACATCTCATAATACCTGAAGAATTGATCTAGACCGTCCTGAGAGGAGTTTATTAGGTGCCATAGACACAGCTTGTTGGCGTAAAACTTGATTCTCTGATTCCAAATTGGAAAGCTTCTCTTCTAGCCTAATCAAGAGAGTGTTCAGTTAATCAATTCATGAAAGTCAAATTAGTAGCTCTTACTCGGGTAAAAGACAACTGAAGTGTCCTTAAACTTATATAGAAGATTGTTATGAAATTGAAAATCAGAGCACATAAGCTGAGTTCCTTCAAAACATTGATACATTTGTTAGAAGTCTTAACAGCAATCTGAGTTGAATTTTCTTAAAGATGTTACATATTGTCTATCTACATAAACTCAACAAAATGTTGGAACAATTCATTTCCATCTGGTTCCCCATTCTTAAGTATATGAAGAGACAATCGAAGAAGGTGATTGACAGAAATTTCCTCTATTATTCTCAAATAGTGATATTACCTGGTCAATGACTCCTGGAGCTGATGAGCTTTTTTCTCTGTATCTTCTAACTTTTTACGTTGTTCTTCTCTAGACTGCTCTACTTCACTACATTTTTTCTCATATTCATCAGCTCTGTTTTTCTCCGTCTCCAGTGAGGTCTGAGAAGTTGAAAAATAAAGGTATTAATCAGTGTAAAAGGCATTATCAATCATCTGGAATGGGATAAACAACAAATGACTATCATTTTTACAACATAGACACTGTTGCTTAAAGCCTGAAATGACGACCATCTCCTGCAGTTTATTATATCACAAGTGTTAATGCTAATATATTACAACTGAATGTTAGAAACACACCCTCATCTAGCTGAAATACCAATAGAAAAGTTTGGAGAACAGAAAGAAAAGATTATCACCAGTGACATTGGGCCAAATCATTGACTTTCATGTACTTGCATAACCACTAATATATTGATCTCAGTATGCTAAGCTCAATAGGGAAAAGACAAGGCTGACAACAAAAAATGATTTAGCTAAATTTAGTTTGTATGATGAGCAAAATCATTATTACCTTTAAGCTTTCTACTTCTGTTGTCAAAGCATCAATTTTCTTGGTATCTTCAACCAGAACTTGGGTTTCTTGTATAACGGGAGGTGCTTCTTCAACAGCCTTCTTCACAGCCTCTCGCTCCTTTACAAGCAATGAGTTAGTTTCATCAACTTTAGTCTGCAGTTCTTGCAAAGAATTTTGTAATTTCGCTATCTCCTGAGCTTTTGCCTCTTCCAGGTCCGTCTGCATAGATGATCCAAAACTTAGTAGGCAAAATATTTATCTCAGTACAACTATAGTTTCTGGGGTCAACCACAAAGGATGAAAAAGACTACAAGTAATTAATTTGTTACAAATTGTCTGTTCTCTGAGGTCAACCACAAAGGAAGGTCAAAACTACAAGTAATTGATTGTTTCAAATTGACTGGTTCATTTTAGATTTAGTTAAAAAGGAACTGCCTGAATGCCTTATTGAGGAGTATTTCCGATAGTTCATTACCCAATGACAAGTTTTAGTATAAAACATCACCTGTGACAAATATTTTCAAATTTAATGTTAAAACAGCATAAAATTACCCTTAGGCGTTTTTCTAACTGTATGCGCCAAGTAAGTTCCTCCACTTTCTTTTCTAACTTGTCCTTTGCTTCTTTAAGTGCACCAGTCTCCCTTGCAGCCTGAAAAAAAGTGCTTTTAAGTTGCACAATATGGAAATAGAGAACAAGAGACTGAATATAACTTGGGGTTTGAGATTTTTATTAATATAGAATATACGAAAATGCCTACTTCTATTCAAATCAATAATCAGAGTAAGATCAGATAAGAGACTTGATACATCTTTGCTTGGTCGCCACCTTGGTAAATACATCCAAGCATACAATTTAAACAATTAAATTTAGAATTATCAAATGGATATTTCCAACTGATAAATTTCAAGTATATTGCTATCAAATAAAATCCTACACAAGATAATGAATTGACCAATGCTTACCAATTTGAGTTTTCTCAGTTCTTTTCTAGCAACTTTTCCCCTCCATCTACATTGTGCAATAATTGAGCCTCTCTGAAGTTTCTTATAGTATGAGGCAGCTTTATGGCAACGCCATCGAGCCTACAGTTTTACATATCAACAGGAAAAGATTTAATCTAACAATAACAGGAATAGATCTATTAAATCAATTAAAATATAAGTATGGAACCTGAATGATAATTGCCGCCTTTGTCTGCTTCCTAAATCTGAATTCGTTCCTAGCTGCCATTGCCCTTAAACCAGTTTGCACATAAAGCACTGAGGTTTGTAGTCTTTTGTAGGCTGTTCTCGCATGAAATCTTCGAGCATTTTTCTGAATTTTCACAGCAGCTGCCTCCCTCTTCAAATTCTTGAAAAGTTTGCAAGCCAGTTTTCCTGTAATCATGGCAGTTGCATGTAATAAAAGAACAGTTGCAACCTACTTAACAGGAAGCTTAAAAAATTCCTCAATTCGGGGGGTTCCTTCATAAAAGGAAATAGCATTAATGATTGTTATAGAACTCATACACCGGCAAGTTACTTCAAATGCCTTACCTCTCCATCTAGATTGCACGTGTATGGTTGCCTTTCGTAATGCGATGAACTGTTTACGAGCAATATGGGTTCGTGTGCGCCGTTGAATAGTCTTTGCTGCATTACTCAATACCTCTGCTCTCCGAGCATCTAATTCAGCCATCTGACCAGCCCTCAGGAATACTTTTGTCTTACCTATCTGCAAAATGCAAGTTAAAATATATGCTTCATGTCCACCATATATGACTGCATGCTTGGGCAAATTTTCCATTAAGAATAAGATGTGACATGTCTAGATGTTTTGAACACATACAACCACTCCATCATTGTTGCTTCCATTAAAAATATGATGATTTTATGATTAAATTTCTATTGGTTAAGGTAATGATTGTGAAGGTTCAGGTTAGATGATTTTAGTTTTCAAAGTGGTTCATTGTTTAAGAAGGTGGGGGGTGGGGGGGAAGTAGGTGTGTAACAAGCTCAAGGGAACATTCTGTCTTACCTGAAACCCTTTAAGTCCCTGCTTTTCTAATATCTTTTTGCACACAGTTTTTTCATCGTAGCTGCTCACCAAGAAAATGAAGGTGGTTTCAGAATGCAGAATATCAAAACCTCTAAGCAATATAGTTACAGAATGAACATCAGCGCTGCTCTCTGTTTCCCACACCACAAAACTTAAGAGAGTGCATAAGAGAGAGAAAACTGCAAAATATTCTAAACTAAAAATACTTACTTTCCTTCTAAGGATTCTTGAGCTAAAATTCCAAATCGGTTAATGAATTCAAAGAATGCACGGCGAGTAGGGTACCCAGCACAACTAATTCTGATTGCCTCTAAGACACCCTATAAAAGCATTGAAATTATTGTAGAGAGGGAGAATCAAAATCCAGTTACTGGCTGATCAAAATAAGAGAGGAGAAAAGTAGTACTCACACCACAACGCAGTTGTTGCATAATGTTGACATTCTCAAAGATGGCAGGTTTCAAGAGGTTGTTAGGCTTCACACATCTGATGTAGTGAGGTTCTGTGGAATTTAGTGTCTCCATTAACTGTTGTAGTTGTAGCTACAAAAACAGAATCCAATACTTAAGGTTGAGGTCCCTCAACACGAAAAGATATCTTAGTTTCGAAGAAGGATCAAGTTAGGATGGTACATTCAGATTTAGTAACCAATTGATCGAAAGAAATTTCATCCTAATGCCTTTTTATGTGACGTTTGAATTTGTTTGTTCCTCTTATCACAAATAAATTATTGTGATGATTGAGAAAAGATTACCTTAAAGCGAGACCCAATTGAAGAAAACTTGGAAGATTTTGCAGATTCCTCTTTTAGAGGGGGGAAAAGGCCAGCAACAAATGGACATTTGGATGCACCTAACAAATCCTGATGTTCAGGAACAACGTAATCCTTGTTTTTGTCCAAAAACTGTTCAGATTGATATAAAACCTGAAAACAAATATTTAAATTGTAAGCGTAAGAATCTTCCCTGCCATGAACAAAATTATGCCTTGGAGTTGATATTACCTCTCCAGCATAATGAGCAATGGTAAAATCTGTTCGAGAAAGTTTTGGCTTTATAAACCGCTTATGTGTTTTGAAAGTCTGATAGAGCTTGTTAGCAAATGTCTCATGTGTTGACTTTGGAAACATGCTGAAAGAAAAATGAAATAGGACAATTTACATGTTATAATGGATAGAACTACAATTGAATAAAAAAAAATTGAAGTGTTAAACAAAATACGCATAAGCTACAACTTCTCTGAGAATTGTATAATGCCAAGAAATTCCCTAACTGATAATGGTCAGTCTCTGTGAAAAGTGATATTTAGAGAAAAATTCGAATGACAATAGCTTACCAAGCTTCATCAAGGAGAGCCACAATTCCACCGGGTTTCTGTCAAATAAAGATACCACAACTAACTTCAGAAAAGTATGATAATATGAATGTACAAGAATTGAGTATAAGAATATATCAACACCATAGTCATAACAACAAAAAGATATTGCTGCATTTGCATAGTGCAACTGCCAAAAAAAACATATACTCAACCAAGAGGTTAGAGGTTTGGATCCACCACCTCGTAGATTGTTGAACTCAAAAGGGAAGAAAAAAGAACTATAGAGGGATATTGAAACCTGAACAGATTTTTTCATATATGTTAAATCGAAATGGTCATCAATGTAACATTTCTCATGCTCCTTTTTTTCACCTTTCATCTGATAATGGTGAAATGTTCAAGGAAATATGTGATGCATCTAAGTTTACATAGTTGAAACTCACAATATGAGTCAAAGGATAGTCCTAGTTGTTTCTTTTCATCTATCCTTATCCCACATCTGCATTTTCTTTCTCTCTCCTCTACAGTAGACAATTGTTTTTGTTTACATGGAAGTAACTGGAGTAACAAAAATTACTCCGAAGTAAGAAATAAATAAAGTACTTTTCCTTGATGATTTTAATAAAAGAAGTAATCATGAGATTATTCGACCAGACTTTTGAAGTAGGATATGTTTGCTCCAACATTATAAGTGAGAAAGAAAAATTGGGATCTGACAAGGAGGAAACTATTTAGTAGCTAGCCAAGGGAATTACAGGTCTTATTCTAATTGGGATAGAAAAGGAGAGGTTGGACAAAAATCAGGTTTGGTCAAAAAGCACTTGTAGATTTCTCTGTTTCATGAGTTGTCTATCTGGTGTTGTGGTGTAATTACAGTAGAACCGATCAAAGGTCTAATCAATATTATTGATGGACCATTTATTATGTTAATCACCTATTGCTGATATGATATAGATTTATGAAGTCACCAATTTGAATGATATACATAAAGATACGTGTGCATCCATTTGCATACACTACCATGTTGAAAAGGAAGAAAAAGGCGACCGCAGCATTTTCATTACCCTGAGATTCAATGTCCTATTTGGCATCATGAATGGAAAAAAATAGAAAAATTAAAAAAATGATATATCTAACCTTTTCAATGAGGTCTAACACATCTTGGTTGTCGACAAACTCAATGTAACTCCAATCAATCTCTTCTTTCGTGTATTCTTCTTGTTCCATTTTGAAAACGTGCTGGACACCCAAAACAAAATTATGTATATTAACTATTGAAAAGAAAGTTAAGAGTGCTTAAATGGTGTAATGATATCTGAAAGTCACCTGATTGAAATGTTGCTGTAACTTCTCGTTTGTGAAATTAATACAGAACTGCTCAAAACTGCACAGCATGATATGCTGAAATTAAGTTACAAGAATTTCCAAAAGCACAAATACAAAGCTTACACAGATATAATCACATGAACATGCACATGATTCAGTGAATTAATGCATGACCATGATAAATAACAAGTAATATGGCCGTATGTATGGATAAAATCAAACAAAGGATCTACAATTACAAAGCTTACACAGATATAATCACATAAAAAGAGCTGATTGGAGGATATTTAATGTGAATAAAATTTCACTGTAATGCTAAGATTAGAAGCAAACTAAGCTAACAATGGAACTCCGATTAAACTCATGTAATTCACCCCATCAACCAGTAGCCGCTAATGATTACATGTGTTTGGTTGTTTGTTTTCCTTTATCTTTATGATTTTGATATATGGGTTGATTGGAACACTTGAACCAATATCCATATTTACAATCATTGTTCCTTACCTGTTAGCTTTGAAGCTTTCAAAACCATAGATATCAAGGACCCCAATCAGGGACTTGGAATTAGGATCTTGTCCAATTGAGACATTAATTTTATCAACCAGCCTGCATATGTGAGATAAAATACATTTAGACCCCATATGTAACTTAGTATTTCTTTCTAGTTTCAGTCTTGTATAGTAGTTTCAGGGTGCAGTTCAATGATTAGCCATTAAAGTGGATGACATCTTTTAAAAGCTGGGAACTTACCAGTCAAAAAGTCGAGAATATATAGTTTTGGCTAAACCATCACGACTAACAGCTGCACTTTGAGGATCCAAGCTACGTTTTATCACTTCTTCAGGGGTGATCATGACACGCTTGCATAATGCATCTTCAAGGCCCGCATTATCACACCTGAACAAAGCGCGGTTAGATGAATAGAGCTAATATAAAAAGATAAGCACCATTCTAATGCAGGATAAGTACATGAGAAGCTCTGAAGTCATTTTAAGATGGAACTTGGCCTTGTCATCTTTTGGAACTGATGAATCAACTTCTTTTCCCTTAGTAAATTCAATGTTTCCAAGATGAAGAATTGCAGCAACAACCCTAAAGATTGCTTCCTGATCGAGTAAAGAGAGAGGAGAGGAATGACATAAGAAGATGACTAACTATGCTCAAAATTAGGAAATAGTTGCAAGCTTCAGAAAATATCATACCTGCTCCTTAGCACTTATTCCAACAACATCCATAGCTCTTCTAGTGGCAAGATAGTCATGAGCATCACTTACATCAACCAGCTCATAGCAATTTGATTGATTTAGATAATGAAATGACCTGGGATTTCCCAGCTTGTATTTTTCAATTTCCTGTTATATCACAAACAACCTGATTCACAAACCAGGACTATGGCAATTCACATGATCATGTGTCCTAAATAATCTAACATTCTTGGTTACTGGTGTCAAAGGAACTGCTGAATACCTCCTGAGGTGCAGCACAAAGGAGGTAAAAGCAATGATAATTGCGCTCAGGATCAGAAACTTGGCAAACACGAGATCTCTCAAGGAGGTAAGTTCGGATAGCTGCTCCCGAGATTCTTCCATGCTTGTCAAACTGGATTTCAACAAATTTACCAAAGCGACTGTATGGAGAAAATAATTCTCAGGAACAATTTGAGAAATTAAAATTTGCTGCTTTTATTAGTTTCTAGAAATGAATTTTCATGAGGAAATTGCATGCATTAAATGAGAATTTTCCGCTTTCTCGGAATGTGGAAAGGTTTGTTTAGGGTGCGCTTTGAGAGAAAAAAATCTTATTGAAACACTTTCTTTTAAGCACATTCGAGAAAAGTAATTAAATGTTTCAGTTAAATGTTTCATCTAAAAGCACTTTTTTTCTAGTTCTAGAATTTCTCAAAATATTTCTAATTCTTGAAACTTTTTTTTAAGTATTAACCAAACACTACCATTTTTTAGAAAAACATTTTCATCCTCCACAAATTTTACCTGGAATTGTTATTTCTGACAGTTTTAGCATTTCCAAAAGCTTCAAGCACTGGATTTGACTGCAAATAAAGTCAAAGGGAGAAAATACCATGAGACTTGAATTAGAAGTTAACTACATAAGATTTGAAGGAAGAAAACATAGCTTAAAACGTGTCTAGCTGTCCTGGAGAAAACAGTGGTTATATATTGAAGTTTTAATTTATCATACCTCAAGAACTTGCTGCTCAACTGTCCGTCCTTCAGTAGCCGCCCGGCCACCTAAAAATGCAAGGTACCGCATGAGCATTTTTGTGGTTTCAGTTTTCCCTGCTCCACTTTCACCACTGACCAGAATTGAATTGCTTTTACCCTCATTGATCATTGCCCTGTTAAAGTATAAATGTTAATTATCGGTATGCGGAATTTCTTCAAGAATAACATGTAGAAATTTAACCTGTATGCAACATCAGCAACAGCAAAAACATGAGGACTCAGTTCTCCGAATGGTGCTCCTTTGTATTGTTGCATCATATGACTATCATAAAGATGAGGCAATCTTTGGAATGGATTAATTGCAATAAGAATATTGCCAGTGTATGTCTGCAATAAGAAGAAATTTTTATAAGACATCAATTTTTTTTCTTCAACAGGGTGATAGTTACAATATGAAGGGTGAAAATTTACATAGATTTCATTGAGTTCATATCGAATTTTTAAATTTTGTAAAACTCCAGGCTCGTGCAAGTAAGATAGCTTCGTCATGTCATCAACCCCACCAGCTGGAGCCTCCATATCTTTGGGGTATATTTTGGATAATTTTGCAACAACCTAAGATGCCAAATAGCGCACACAAATTAATAATTTGTTGGGATATATGGTGAAGCAACGTTTCTAAGAGAGGCCGCAAGATACATCTGAGTCAAAGAATTGTAATTTAACTGTAGCTATATATTGAGAAGGATTAAAATGAAGGGTATATCATAATGAATAATGAATAAACTAAATTACCATCAAAACAGTTACTTTCTATCATAAACTTAACTTCTAACTTATGGATCTCAGCTTCCTTTCATGGTAATAGGAAAAGAACAAAAAGAGAAAAGAAAGAAAAATATCTTTGCCTACTTTTTTTCCATTGCTGGCTTCGATCTCTGCTTCCTGCCCTGTAATCTTGGATACCTGTCCATCAAGCCAAGCAACTTCTGGATCTTCAATCCAGACATGAGAACCTACAATAATGTTAACTGGAGTACCCTGCATATATTGAAAATGAAAACTTAATTCAGAAATTATCACCTTTGCACTATTTTTAAATGGAAATATTAGTTTAAAATTACTTTTGAAGAGACATTTATGAAAAGCATACACAAAACAGAAATTATGAAAAGTGGCATCCAGGGATTATTTTGAAACTGTAACTTCTTTCCAAAGTACAATAATTTTGCTTATTACAATTCTTCTCCCCATACAAGGGAGGAGTCTAACATAAACTCAATTGTTCCTTAAGTTCTCTATATGTTCCATTTCCATGAAACCAGTATTTGTTTGAACTTGCTTCTAACTGGAATCCTAAAGAAACATCCCAAGAGGTAAATATTTACTAGAAAAGCTATATGAAAGGCAGCATCCACACTACCGCAAAATCTCGACCCTTCAATAAAAAGGTCCAGTTAGGGGATATTGATTGACTTTGCACGTGTTAATGCTCATCCGCCACCCCATCATAAGCCTTAGATTTACATTCTAACCTTTCATGATATGCCAGAATACGTAGAAGAATCATCAGCTATCATTACATAAATAGACAATGACCTCTAAAGTTTCCTATACATATTTTTATGAGTAGAGAATCTTCACTTATAACCATTCAATTCCCACTTTTTTTTTAATATCACACATTATTTTCAAGGTCCGTTTTAAGATTATGAACAGAAATCAATTAAAAGACATTTGCAGGTAGCAATCTAATCAGCAGGATCAAATACAATGCAATAAATCTTTCTATGATTCTTTAGCCCCTTTGATCTAGTCTAGCAAATAAATATTACAGCCAAACATAAAACCTATAAACCACAGCTTTTTTTTTTTGTGTGATTCAATCAAGATATATGATGATAGTACACCAACCATTTGCAATGCTGCAATCTGAAGCTTGTTGAGGATGGGGTACTTTCTTCAAACACTTCAGCTGCCTAGTTCATACACCATACCAAAGACAACCTTGATCAAAACTAGAATGACCCAAAATGGCCCATTTGACAAAAATCATGGCTAAAATCACATGAGAAGGCAGAGAATGGAAGAAAAAGAAAGATGGGTAGGAGTGTAATGAAACAAAATGCAGAAAAGAGACATTGGGGAGAAGAAATGGTAGACGAAAATGAAGGAAAAGAAGGTATTGTGATGTGAGAAAGTAAAAAAAAAAAAAAAAAAAAAAAAAAAAAAAAAAAAAAAAAAAAAAT
>QLSR01000282.1:1890498-1907004 GCA_031780015.1 Citrullus colocynthis
AAAAAAAAAAAAAAAAAAAAAAAAAAAAAAAAAAAAAAAGTGCTTTAGAGAGAGAGAGGTAGTGGATGTGGATCGGATGGAATGTGGGAGTGACATTGTTCATAAAGACCGGTAAGTTCGGTAATTCCTTTAATTTCGCGCCAATTTGTGGCTACCAAGTCTCTCTTCTCTCTCGCTCTCAACAGAAATGCTTTTACATGTCTCAGCAGAGCAGGGTATGCCAAATGCTACACTAACTTGCCATAAATCAACCCTTCATCCTCACCCTACGATTCAAATTATATTTATCATTTCCAAAAATTTTTTGCACTTAAATTATAGTTTTTTTGATGTCTTTGCTATGGTTACTTACGAGTGATAAAAAAAGAATAATAATAAAATAACACTTTGTCAACATTAAATAATATATTTTGAAAGAACGAGCAATTGCATATATAGTAATTAATTCTAAAATATTAACAGATATAGCATGAGATAAATTTCGAAAAATATACATTAATCCACTTAAGCATTTCAGGTTTACTTTTTTTTTCTTCTTTATATTTAATATATCAAATATATTAAAATGAGTCAATATGAAATATGAGTCTAACTATATATAGCATGTACAAATAGAAGTTTGAATTTCCTACCCTACATATTCTTGAATTTGGTATATCTAAGTTAATTGTAGACTTGTAGAGTTGCGCTCTTATGCACTGTATTAATGATGTTGTTAAAATAAGGCATCTAACATTATTCCTATACTATATAGACTCTTTAGCTTATATGTTAACTATAACAACTACATATATGGTTCAAGATTGCACTTGCACTAATAATCTTAAATTTTCATGTAATGAAAAAGTAAAAATTGCAACTAAAGTTAACAAAATATTCATTATAAAGATTTAGGGCATAAATCCCAAACCACATGTGTTGTAATAAAATACATGGTGTGACATAATCTTTAATGCTATATGGATACAATGTTGATCTAAAACTAACTTTTTTTTTCTTTTCGAGGAAAAATTAAGGTTCTGTTTGGTAATCATTTCGTTTTTGTTTTGGGTTTGACTTGTTTTTTTAAACTATTGATAAAAAGTAGATAATGAAGGAAGAAATTTGGAGCTGGAAGTAATCCCTATAAACTTAATATTCATAAACAAGATTACCAAATGGGAGCTAAGTCTTTTTTAACCTTTAGGTGTTCAATGGTTGAAGATTTTACAAATTTTTTAAAGTTGCAAAACTTTAGTGGCATTTATGTTCTGCGCATTCATATGTTAGTACATTCTCCTTCAACGTCGAGGATCGCATTACTTAAAAACATTTGAGAAATTTTGACTAAATATTTACTTGATCAAAATTTCAAAATCGTAAGAACAAAATTGAAATGAAGCACAAACCATATACAATATATTATGGTAATTTAACATATGAATTTATTTACCTTCTAAAAACATTTTCCAAATTTTAGAAACAAGAAGCAAGCTTTTGAAACTATTTTATTTATTCATTTATTTATTTTTAGAAACAAGAAGCAAGCTTTTGAAACTATTTTATTTATTCATTTATTTATTTTATTTAAATACTACTTTGACTCTATATTTTATCTTTGGTTCATTTTGATCCATACACTTTCAAGATGTTCATTTTGGTTTTTGTTCATTTTAATTTTTGTTCATATACTTTCAAATGTTTATTTTGATCCTTATACTTTCAATTTTGTTTCATTTTGGTGATTGGAACTTTAAAAAATTAACCATTTTGATTCCTTAAAAAATGAAAATAATAGTACCAAAATAGTCACTTCTTAAAACGGTACAATAACCAAAATGAACTAAAATTAAAATAATATTTAAACTTTTTTATATATAACTTTTAAAATAACGAACTTAAAAAACGAGCTAACAAAAGTAATGAAGGAAAAGAAATGTAGAAAACATGCATAATTCTTGAGAATTTAAAACTAAAACAAAAATTGCTAAGTGAATAATGGAGAAATGGAAAGGTCATCAACTAACGAAAAGGACGACCTCCTAATCATCATTAACAAAAGAAGAAAACGGCAACAGAACAGGCATCTCAAATCTCATAAAGCTACTCCAGAAAATGAAGCATAAGGCTTAACTGTGTTTGGGGGGATACGAAAGAGGGAATGGGGCCAGATCTTTTGAAAGTAAGGCACTACTTTACAAAAATCCCATGGAATAGAAAGAGCGTCACAATGGTAGGGAATCACTTCCAGTGTTTTGCTTCTGATGTTACAGTGGTAGATGTTTGATCCCAACCTAATGAAAACAGAGTCGGAGTTTCGACGAATGAACGATAATATTTGAGGTTCTTTAGAGCGAATACCTGAATTTGGGTTCTGCTTCCACATGTCTTTGTAGTTTAATTTATGTCGTAACTTCCACTGGTACTCGCAATGAGCATCCATGGTATATGGTGATGAGGAGTCATCTTGTTCCTTGTAGAGAACCCATGTCTCTAATCCAAGCTTCCCACTTTGACCATACTGCAAAAGCCCATCAGATGACACTCCTAAAATGGAGTCCTCATAGTCATGTGTCAGCTGACCGACCGGTAGCTTGATTGAAGTTATGCGCCTTTCTCCAAATCCGGGATCATAAATGGCTAAACTTCGATATGTTCCAAACCAGTGGATAACTCCATTAATCACAGTACCCACAGTCCACGGGCTCAAAGCGAAATCTGAAGAACAAACAAGAGTGGATTGCTTCCATGTCCAAGTCAATGAGGAGAAAGTCTCTATGGAGATGGTGTTAATTACATCGACTCTGCATTCACAGTTTGCCCGAACAACTCTATATACGATATCTCCACCACCTTCACCAGGGTCTTCTGTCATGAATGCGGTACATAGATATTTGTAGTGCTTTTGAGGTTGAGGAAGTTGGCATCGATACTTGGTGACAGAATCCCAGACATAATAATGTCTAGGGTGCCGGCCACAGAGAAGAAGTCCATCAGAGTAGTCAATAAAATAGCCAAGTTTCCTTAAGATTCCAGATGACATTAGATCATCACTCTCTTTACAAGTTGAAAGTAGAGGTAGAGCAGGCTCATGCCGCGGGCGCCTCACCCCATCTTGTGGTCTGTCAATGTAAAGAAAATTGCATACAAAAAAGCCAAAAAGACGAGTGTGTGCGCCCCATTGTTTTTCATAACTACGACGGAAAGAAAAATTACAAATCAAGGATAGCCATCTTTTGGACACAAGAATAAATTTGAAAACAGATTTCTCTGGCAAACGGAGGAGGATTTCAGTGAGGATGTCATCACATGCCAAAGCTGAATGAACACTATTGCTAACCATTTTCTTCCCTCTAAGTCTGGGGAAGCATTCTAACGAGTGAAAATTTCCAGTATCACCTAAACAAGTTAATTTGGTAGTAAGTTTAGATGTACTGCATTTTGCATACGACAATCATATGCAACTAATTACACTAGAATGTACAAATTCACAAATAAGTAAAAGATGATAAGATGAAAAAGCACCTAAGAACATGACAATGAATACTACATTGCACACAATTAGGATCAACATGAGGTCTAAGTATGAAAATCGATAAAGAAGCCTCAATTAAGTTAGCAACTGATTACTCTCTTTTAAGACTTATATCAGAACTGAAATAATGCATCTATATTTCCTTTGTAAGTTTTAGTGTTTAATGCTTTCTTTTTCATTCATTGTGGAGTTAGTATTTTCTAAGCATTGGTCTCTATCATTACATCAATACAAAGTTGCATTTCTTGTTAAAAAAATCAAGTTAGTGACTGATTATGTAATTCTCATATATGAGCTCAATTGTTATAACAAGACTAACTGAAAAAAAAAATGCTTAATGAAACTTCATGAATGGAAATTAATCACAAACAGTTTTATTATTATTATTATTATTATTATTATTATTTTTTTTTTTAAATGTGGCATTGACAATATTCTTTGATATTATGACCAAAAACAATTTGATTTGATGGCGATGTTTAATGGGAGTATCCTTCCTGATCATCAAAAAGAACCCTCTTAACTTGCTTACATAATAATGCAACATTTTAGTACTGGTCTCTGAATAGCAACGAGTAAAATATAGAGTTTCAAGAGACAGGTTAAAGATTTAAAGCATTAAGGAACCACCAAAATTTCATTCCAAGATTGTGTTGGCATCATGAATCCAATCATTTAGTATCAAGAGTTTCTGCTGTATCTTTACTATATCCAAAATTTATTGGTTATCAAATTCAAACACCAAATCAAACATTATAACACAATATAAGAACTACATTGTTATCAACAAATGTAAAGGATGATACTGTATCAAGCCATGTGATTAGACTAGACCAAAGGATCTTCAGTAACAAACACAAAAGGATAGAGTTAGTTTCCACTTGAGAAAAGATCCTGCCACCTAATAGAAGTCAGGGTAGCTTCATGAAAGTTCTCTCTTTGTTCTTATATATCTCTATTTCTAAAGTACTACTACTTCATTTCACGAATTAATCAACTTGACATTTTTTACTCTTATCAAAGAGAAGGGTTGAAGGGTAAGCATAAACTTCACCCAAGCATGATAAATGGTTATCAGTTCTTTAAATGGCTATCAAAGAGAATGTTCCAACATTCAAGGTTCAAACCCCATATTGAAAACTTAATTACTATGTATTAAAACCTTGTCTCTAAACCAAACACCTCAATTATTAAAAAAATCACCAAAAGAAAAACTAATAGTTAAAGCTCACATAGAATGCAATCTTTTGAACTAATTTGTTGTCAACAACACATTTAGCATCCTCAATCAAAATTTTCAAACGGATTTATACAGTTCAATACGTCAAATGAAATCCAAAATGAAGAAACCTAACGAAGATTCCCCTCAACATCAGAATTTGAAACTAGTCATGCTACACTAAAAATGGCATAATAATTTTCAGCCCAAAACAGAGTGGACATGCAACATTAATCCCCCATAAATCGCGCAAATATTTATATGAATGTATCATCACAGACCCATAACAATTCAACCTGAGAATCACATTCCACCCAGAAGATCCAGGATAAAAAAAAAATCGACAATCACATGAAAATTTAACATTAAAAAAAAAACCCAAATCCTTCCTATCTCTTTTTTCTATTTGTTCGCATAAACTTAAAATTAGAACTACAAGAAATTATAGCAAGCAGAGATGAACACAAGTTATCAAACCCCATCTGTATTCTACAACAAAAAACCAAAAAACCTATGAAATAAGCGCAATGAAAAGAGGAAAGAGAGAAAGAACGATCTCAGTTGTTAAGTGAGGGAGAAATTTATAGACACAGATTGCGAGAGGGATCATTTTCGTACCTGATGGCCGGTTGCTTGCAGAAGCAGAAGCCGCAATGGGAGAATTTTTGGCGTTAGCCATGTTTTACAATGGAAGGAAATATTTGGCCAAAAATATAAATTGACTAAACAAAGGGGAAATTGCAAAATATTTCTTTTTGTTTTCTTTGAAAAAATTGCAAAATATGTCTATATCATAATAATTTGCTTAATATTTAAATTATTTTTATGCCCATGTCCTATTTTGCTTATAAGTTAAAATCTTGGTAGGTTTTCCTAATATAGCTTTCAAAAAAAAAATGATGAAAACTTCCATAGTTTTGATATTTAAGTTAGTACTTATGTTAATCTGGTATCAACTATGCTATTAAAGTTTCGTTCCACATCGATATTTTTATACTTTTATGAGTTTGATATCGGCTTAAGGGGTGAATCGACATTTCTATTATATTATAAAAAAAATTCATAAAACTTAACGAAATAAGTAAGAAAATGTCACTAATGAAAATATCATATAAAAATGAACATGGTAACTTGTTTTAAAATCCTAAAATGATTATTTAATAAAATTTAATATTTTTAATTTCTTACTTTTATAATTTTTCAGAACTATATCCATCAATACTGACAAGAAATTTTACCAATATTTCCATAAAATTAAACTTTTACATTTCTATTAACATCGATATTTTAAACATATTTTTATATCAGCCGAACATGAGCATGAGCAACTTGGTGGATTACCAATATGAGGTGAGATTTGTTATTTATAAAGAAGACATTATGTTACTTGATTAGTTTGTACTTGAACTTTGAACTAATATAGTGTTGCATATTCCCATGGATGATGTAGGCATCCTAAGTCATTCACTATTGAGGTGTAATTGTTGAGTTAGGAGTGACCTTGGTCGGGTGAGACAATGTAACACCCCTATCCTAGATATCTTATTTGTCTAGGAGTGAGTGTTAAAACTATTCTTTGTCTTGCTAACTTTGTTTATATATATATATATATATATATCAGATTCTGCTGGTATTAAACTTAGCTTATACACTAGTTATGCAGAGGTCTACTAACAAGATATACTATGAGTAAGATTAATGAGACTATATGTAATATTTACAAGTATGCCTAATATATCTCATTATGTTGCTCAAAATAATTATAATATCTATATAGGGTTGGGATTTACAAGTTTTCAAGTACAAAATCCTGAGTAGGCCCAGACGAGTCTTGGTGGTAGGCTAAGCACCCCGAACACGCTCGCTGCCTGGAAAAATAAAACATCAAAGAAAAGAGAATTTATGAGTTACAATGCTTAGTGAGTGACTATCTAAAATATAAACTCAATAAAGCATAACTACAATCAATAGTATAATCTGCTTAGTCACGCACTGTAAACTTGCAACTAACTATGATCACACAACTGAGTTTCTTTTCTACAATCCTTAGTTGAAGCGGAGCGAACTCAACGCGCCCAACGTCGATAAACCTTAGCTATGTGGAGTAATCTCAACACATCAGCGTCAAATGCCTTATATTATGCATATATGATTGTCTGATCTCGGGCTGCCCGTATACCTTCTCATGTCCTTCGGTACTAGGGTCCCAGTGAATACTCAATCATCTTCTTTATGTCCTTTGGTGAGAGCTTCATAAAAATACTAGGGCTGTTGTTGTTGTTGGTTTAATATTGGATTTCTATTTTAAATTGAGTTTCATAGCTTGTTGCACAAAAATGGATATTATAATTTCCGTACAAAGATGCGTCGAGAATTACTAAAGTATGATCATGATTAAGCAAGTTTTCCTATAAAAACTCAAGTATAATGTAACGACCCGACTAATACAATCTAATCGGACCATTACTCAATGCATGCATATTTCAAAAAATACTATGCTAAATAGTACGAAAGAAACAATGCTAAAACTCAAGAAAAACAATGCATAAACATATAAAAAAAAAAAATAAATCTTGGTTCGGGGTACCCCTATCAAAAATTTATAAAATTTCGTGAACAGCAATCCACATGCAAAATAAAAGATAAACTTTAAAACAAAATTTGACAATTTAGCAAAACTCATTAAAACATGTAGTTCTAAGCGGAAGCTACTGCGGGTCCCGTGAAGCCATCAAGGATTCCTCTTGTCATTCGCCAGTATGTTCTTTCCTTTACCTGAAAAAAATAAGATGAAAGGGTGAGCAATTATATTTCTCAGTAAGTGACCCCACTACCGGAGCCGGGCACCCAAGTTCTTTAGGTGCATTAGTCATACGACAGGCATATCTAACATACTTTTATAGGGAACTGGTTATACTGGCACCCAAGTCCTTTAAGTGCATTAGTCATAAGACAGGCATATCTAACATACTTTTATAGAGAACTGGTTATACTGGCACCCAAGTCCTTTAAGTGCATTAGTCATAAGACAGGCATATCTAACATACTTTTATAGGGAACTTGTTATACTCTCCCTACAGTTGGTTTTGGATGTCCACAAACCTCTGGAGCCCCGAAGGAACTCTTACCTCTGGTGATCCCGAAAGATCACAAACCTCTGGTGATCCCGAGGGACCACAACCTCTAGTGAACCCGAAGGAACACATTCTCTGGTGACCCCGAAGGACCATAACCTCTGGTGAACCCGAAGGAACACAACCTCTAGTGACCCCGAAGGACCACAACCTCTGGTGAACCCGAAGGAACACAACCTCTGGTGACCCCGAAGGACCACAACCTCTGGTGAACCCGAAGGAACACAACCTCTGGTGACCCCGAAGGACCACAACCTCTGGTGAACCCGAAGGAACACAACCTCTGGTGACCCCGAAGGACCACAACCTCTGGTGAACCCGAAGGAACACAACCTCTGATGAACCCGAAGGAACACAACCTCTGGTGACCCCGAAGGACCACAACCTTTGGTGAACCCGAAGGAACACATCCTCTGGTGAACATCCAGCCGACGTAGGGGAGTTACCACTACCCAGTACTCATGACCAATTTAAATTCTCACTCCTTTACTTCCATGAATTTATACACTAACAACGCTGTTTACAATCATCTCATATACAAGCATAAGCATTTCACATACATCCTTTGAAACATAGGAAAAATCATACAAGCATGCTATCTCAATGGGCGTAGAAGTATTACTCATCATGGCAACTAAACATATGGCAGGAAGGCGATTCAGGTAGTAAGACCACTTACCTTAAGACTAGGTGCAAATAGCTAACCAAGCAGCCAATTCTCACAAAATGCTTGAGTTAAAGCCCCAAAGTGCAACTAAGCCACAATCTTCTTCCATACTTCAAACAATGAGTCCAACCAAAATGGACCCTTAAACTCGCTTGGACAGCTTGTTTCTGATTCCAAAATACATGGAAGCCTGAATCTAAAATCCAACCTCAATGAGTAACAACAATTAAAACCAATTCACGAAATTACGAGATAATCAATAATACTTACCCAAACAGTCTTGACCTAACCAAGTCTTGAAATCCTAGCGTAACTCATGCAAAGAGATAATGCTAGAGAGAGCAGTTGGGCAACAACTTGCAAACCCATTGACATCCAAGATTGGCTTAAATATATATAAATATATATATATATATACTTCTTTAAATTCTCTTTCCTTTTTCCTTTTCCAGAACCCTAAATATATATATATATATTTAAATTTCCATTTTCCTTTGCCTTTTCCTTTTCCTTTTCCCAAAACAAAACACAACTTATTTAATATAATATTCCTCAACCCATCAAATCAAATCTTTTCCAACCACTACTTAATAATTTATTTAACCAAAATATCTTCTAACAAATCAATTCTCCAACTTAAATTCAATTCTAACTTATCCTCATATTTTCTTAAATTAATCGAGTTCTTAAATCTCACCCAATTTCTAATTTTAAATCCAACTTTTAAATCTCTCCCAAATAAATTCAATTTTCCACTAATTGAATCAAATCCAAATCTTTTTATCACGATTACTTTAAATTGAATTATTTTCTCAACATAATCCAATTAAAGCTTCAAAATTCAAACAACTAACCAAATAATTCAAGAAAAAAAATTTTTAAAAAAAAAAAACAAATTACTTGAAAATTTGGGATGTCACATATAAGCTCTTATAAGTTTCCTTGTGAGTCTAGGGTCGAACGCAGGGATTTGTAATAACTAGACGTTGAGAATAGATGCATGACTATGCGGTGAACTATACATGTAATATGTGCATGAGTTGGTTGTATGTATCTAAAATTATACATAAAGAATGAATAAAATTTCCTACAACTAACAATGAGGTGGAAGCGGCGATGGTTAATCAAATGTCTTTGTGTTAGATAGCATGCGTTGAGGATGAATAGAACCATGCGATAAAAGTAGAGTTAACGCAGGAGACGAAAAACTTAAACCTATTTAAGTATAAGTACATACCTACAAACTTAGTTTGTGAATCCACCTCTCGATGTTTCAATGCCACATTAATCTTATCTCTAAGACGCATGGTAAGTTTTGCATTGACAAAAAAATGAACTACATCTCTGCACCTCATCTAGTTTTGATAAATGCTAAAGATTAACTATCTACTCTCTCAAGCTAGACAGTCGTGCTTACTGCATTTTTTTGTCAGACAATGCTATGCAAGCTAATGATATGCATTCATCCGGATGTAACATACTTCATATTATTTAAGAAAAACTAACTCCAACATCTAACTCATTTAGCATTCAAACAACATGGTGTAAGATATGGAAATAGATGGAAAATAATCGTCAATCAAACTCATATTTAAGAAAATAAATCATTCTCTCGAATGTCATAAACAAAACATAAGTAAGAAGGATGGAAATGGAGATAAAATAGAAATGGAAGACGTCAAGCCGCCACTAACAACATCTTGCTTCATGGAGGCTTGAGATAGTTGCTATCTGATACATAAAGTCCATGGGGTGAATGTTCTCACTTACTGGGAGACGATTCTGAAAGTTCTCAGAATCCTTCTCTCAGAAGAGCTCGAAATGGAGGCTGGTTATGGTGGAGGAGGTGTGCAGAGCCTTCACGCCTGTCATGCGTTTCTCTCTTAATCCTTCCTCCCCTTTTGAATGGAGAAGCTTTGGGCTATTTATAGGCGTCAAAAAAGTGAACTCATGATGACCTGACACCTTTACATTAAATTTCATGCCCTGTTGCGCAGCCTTTTCACATCGTAGACCCATTTGTTCTGCCATGACCTGATAACGTGTTATCATTTTGCATATTGACATGACATCTTTTGCCCAGGCATCTGTATCTACTTTTTCTCAACGCATGATCTCGACGCATGGTCTCAAATGCATAGTTTCGACGCATGGGTTTTCATTTGTTCTCGCAGCAACTTCGCCTCTAGTACTTGGGTTATTTGGGCTTCTTTTCTTCTTAATCCTGCGTTAAGAACAGAAGCTCATAATTTTTTTCAGATATTTTGTTTTGTAAATAGTGCCAACACATGGTGATACATTTTACATAATTCAACTACCAAAATCATGTATTTAGCTCTAAAATTACTCTAATTAATTCAAATAGTGACTATAATAACTTGTATTTCTACAAGTTATCAGCTGCCCACATGCCTTCTCATGTCCTTCAGTGTTGGGTCCCATTTCAATCTTTCTAAGGTACTGACATGCACTTCATATTAATCATAAATTAAACATAAATCATGGAATCTCAGAGTTCTCAAATCATTTATCAAGCAACTAGCTTAGTAAGACTTAGGAACATCAACTATACACTTTCAAGCTCTATCTTACATATAAGATATGTTCTAGATTCATGCATATACGAAAAATCATGCTTCACAGGCATTACTAAGCATATAGAAAATGGTAATCAAGTAAGCTTATCTCAAACCATAATGTCACTCACAACTTATTCTTTGCTCTGAGCGGGTTATATGCTTTCCCTAGCTCCTCTTAGCCTGTAAACACACATTTTTCGTGTTAGACATTTCTAATATTTCTCTCTATATTCACCATATTTGCTTAACATCTCAAACATATGTTTCATCACTAGTCCCTCTCTTGTTTACAACTTTTCATAATGAGCGAGATCCATAAGTATCAGCGAGATTATTAGTGAAACCTACTTACAACCATGCGGCACTAGCGAGACCAAGCTTAGCGAGACTAGCGAGATTATCTTAAAAAGTGACACCCAGCGAGACTTCAGCGAGAGTTGTGAGACGCAAAGCCCTTTGCGTTACTAGGGACACTCGTTTCGCTGCTCACTCTCTAGCTCGTTAGCAATACCACTGTCTTAGCAACACCTGATGGCCACTACTTTCTTCTTCCCCTTCTAACTCTTTCTTTAACCTGCTAAAAATCGTATTCCAACCAAATTCAGAACTTCCTCCCTTCTACAAACTTGTAAAGAAGTGAGCTTTCTAACTTACCTCAAAATTTCAAACCATAACTCTTCTTCGTTTGAGAACTATTCTCAAATGACTCCGGCTGCTTTGAATCATCTAGCAATTCAACTCCGATTACTTCTTCCTAGAATTTAACATATTTTTTCTCAAATTGAGCTTAAATATCCTTCATGGAAGTTGCTAAGAATTGAGTTAGCTTACTAGCCTTAAAATTCCAGCCCTAGCTTTAACTTCCTCAGCTCACTCTTCTTCAAATACCAAATGATGTCCAAGTTTCTAAACAACAATCAAGCTTCTGGTTCCAGCTTCAATTTCACCATGAAAATGATCCGAATTCTACTTAAATTTGATATAAACACCTTCTTCTACATCTCTTCGTTGTTCGTCTGCGAAATGGAATTAATCTGAGTTCGAAAATATGTCTAAAGTGTTTAATTATTCGATGCACTCACTTATATATATATAGACCACCGACTCACCAACACTGCTATCACCTTCCTACTTAGGTTGGCCAACGCAAACCTTCCGCGCATGGCTTCAGCAACGCACAGCCTCAACTTACTGCGCTACTAATTGCCCAACGCCCCATCGCTGGATAGCAGACCAACGCATGGTCCTCTCGGCCACTTTTTATGCACCAACGCATACCAACCTTCAATGCACAATCCTTCTCAACGCATAGCAGCATCACTTAGGGATTGATAACCACATCTTCATATACTACACCACAACCAAAAGCTCTTAGTCAGTGCCTTGGATTTCTCCAACGCATAATACACTTCAACGCATAATACACTTCGACACAAGGTAACTCATGACTTAAGCTCTCGGCCTCCACACTTACCATGCTTTAGCTTGCCCTTCCTTTCAACTAAGTGTAGGGCTTAGAGACAATTTGCCACATGGCTTTACTTTGGGTTTCTCACATCATGGAGTGTTTTTCCTACTCACAATGTAAACCATGTTTAAGTTGGCAATTTCAATTGTATTTAAATGTTTTTTTTTTTTTTTTAATATCTATGAGTGTTCAAGCCAACTTACATGCACCTCGACTAATTTGACGAGATAACTCACCTGACCCTACCACATTTTGGTGTCGGTGAAATTGTTTTTAAATGATGTGTATTACATAATAATTCATTTTAGTTCTTTTATTTTAAACTACTAGATAATTGATACAAAATTTAATTGAAAAATATTACAAAATAATATTTTGGCTTAAATTAAGTGGGTAATCAAATCAGACCAATTAAGGTAAAAAAAAAATAATAATAACATTCTTAAAATTACTAGATAACTAATACAAAATTTGTTTATAAAATTGAATAATTATTTTCAACTAAATTTATCACACAAAACAATATAATTTAAATTCTCGTGGGATATTATTTATATTTAATTAATTAATTTATATATCTAATCAATGAAATGTTATTATTTTTTTTTTTTTATAAAAATTGTGGGATGGAGGATTGAACATCTCCACCTCTAAGATGAAATATCATGTCAATTACTGCTAAGCTAAGTTTGCTTTAACGTTAAATTATCTATTAAAAATAATAAATATATATCAAATAAAATGAGAATTTTAGGTGTATCACATCCACTAGTAAGATTTTAAGAAAAAATTTAGGGATGTTTTCAAAAATAGAAAAACAGTTGAAAATAATTACAGATATAGCAAAATTTTACTTTCCATTAGCAATAGATTGTGATAAACTCAAATAGACATCTATCACTTTACCAGATAGACATGGATAGATGTCTATCTAGATCTATTGTGGTTTATCACAGATAAAAAATGAAATTTTGCCATATTTATAAATAGTTTGATATTTTTTTTATTTATAATAATTTTCCAAAAATTTAAGTTACATTCTCCTAGTAAAATTCTCCATACACTTATGGACAATGGATTATATTAGCAACAAAGAGTGGTTGATTTAAAACTTCTCGACAGGAGCACAAATTCATATAAGCTGACAACACAAGAAAAATTGTTTTCAATGGCAATTTTTTGGCAATGCAGCCAATTTTCATCCCTAAAAACTAATTTATAGCAACATCTTAAAAAATATGTCACAAAATACTGTTATTCTTATAATCTGAGAAGTTTAACTCATGAATTTCTAACTTTGTGGCTATATATATATTTATAAACGTTAATGAATATTCAATATATTTATAAATTTTATAAATTTTCAATTTTGTGTCAAATAAATTCTGATGGTTTCAATTTTTCAACTGATGAAGGGAGGTTTTATAAGTCGGTGAGACAGTTTCCTTCTTCAGTTTTTTTTTTTTTTTTTAATTATTATTTATTTATTGTGTGTGGGTTGGGAAGTTCAAAGTACTAATCTCTTCATTGGTAGTGTATATATGTGTTTGTCATGATAAGTTGTTAACTTGAAGTAATTGTTGTATCCAATTAAAGACTTGAATTAATAATTATATCAATTTAAACTCTTTGATTTTTTTAAGTATATCAATTTACACTTTTCTCCAAATTTCGTTCATACGAATATTGTGTGAAACTTATAATTTAAGTCAATTAAGCTAAAAAATTTTCATAAGTCAATCACTTTATAACTCTTCAACACAATTTATCTTTGAAAATCATCTGTGCATTAATTCTCAAACGTATATGTAGACTTCTTCAAATATCAATTTTACAAAATGGATGATTAGAGTAAATGCATGGACTATTCTCAAAGGAAGTTCTTAATAAGAGTCAAAATTAATCTACTTATGAATAAGTTTCGAGGTTTAATTGATAGAATTTTATAAGTTTTACACAAGGTTTTTCCAAATGGAACGTAATCGATGGTATACATTGATACATTTGTAAAAACTCAGGATTTAAATTGATATAATTATTAGTCTTTGGTTTAAATTGATATGACTTCTGAAGTTTAATTATAAATAGAAATTAATATTTTACCCAAAAACAATTATCATTTTAGACTAGCTAAGTCATTACAAATTGGCCAAAGCGAGCATAGTGGATGTGTTAGAGACTAAGATGTTTATGATTTGAGTTCCCCTACTTCTTATTGATAACTTGTAGAAATACAAGTTATTATGCTCTTTATTTGGAATAATTAGGTTAATTTAGAAGAAAATGCATAGGCTTGAGAAAAAAAAATAGTGTAAAAAGAGCAACTCTACGTTCATGATGTTTATAAAAACTTGTATCCTGAAAATGATGAGATTTGTATCTTTTTTAATGCAAGAATCCAATAAGAAGAAAAAAAAAAAAAAAACGACAGCTAAGATGTTGCTAGAAAGTGTGAGACCCAGCCATATCATTGACCAGCATATTGAAAAACCCAGCATCGAGAAGAAAAGGAATAGATAGACGCATAGGCGATGATTGTCGTGTTAACATGTAAGTGGATGACTGATTTAACTAAGTCACGACAACGTCAACGAACCTGTGACACGAAGAAGTGGGTGCAACAGGCCATGAAATTAAATGCAAAGGTGTCGAGCAATCATGAGGATCACCTTTTGGACGCCTACAAAAAGCCCACAAGAACTCAACTTGAAGAGAGAGAAAACAATCTAGTGAAAGCTATGTTCAATTTCCCTCACTTCCATTTCCATCTTCAATCTCAAGCTTCTTTGAGGAATTTTGAGTGAGAGCTCAGTCTTACTTCACGAAAAGTGAGAATCCATCTCCTCCACCTGTGCAAATACTTCAAAAAGACATCATTGAAACCTCTAAAAGCAAAGCGTTGCAATCGGCAACTTGACATTGTTCTTTCAACATTGTACTTTATTTTCTAGACAATTCTTATTTGTATTAAGATAGAGATTTCAAAAGACTCACAATTTCTTTAATATATTGCTCCACGTTTCTATCTATTCATATCACTCTCATTTTCCATTATGGCTAACTAATTTCTCAAGGGTTGAGTGGAGGAAACTAGCATCTTCCAAGTTTTGCATAAAGTGGCATTCATCTTGTTTAATGGGTGCTAAAAACATTGCATAAATCTTGAACAAATAGATTTAAGTAAGCAGGATCAACTACTTGAGAAAGTAAGTGATTACAATTTTCATTTGCACAAGAAAGGAGTTAGCTTTAGAGATAAATTAAAGTTGAGCTTTTGTCTAAAAGAAACTCTACATGTGTTTTAGAGATAAGATAAATGTGGCGTAGAAGCATCGAGAGGTGAGTACTCAAATTCTAGAGTTTAAGATATGAATATCGGCTTAAGCAATTCTTAGGAAAATGTTAGTGAACTTTTCTCAACCCTACTTTCTCCATTGATTCTTCCATTTATCAACGTTTGTTATTTTGACTATATTTGTACTTGACACTTTTCACCATCACCACACTCCACGCATCATCACTCTCCATGTTCACCTAACCATCTCCACACTGTTGTATATTCATCTATAATTAATTCTTTTGTAAAGTTTTTTCAACGCATTATTAGTATTGAATATCACATCAAAGCAACAAAGTCTTAACATTTATTCTTCTCAGATCCCTGCGCTCGACCTTAGACTCTCCAGAATCCCTATTAAACTTGCACTTGGGTTTTGATAGGAAACTTGCTTTTAATTGAACAAATTTCTTTACATTTTAAACACGATATTGGGCTAAATTCACACTTCATTCAAACTGACTACAAACACAACACCTATGTACTAAAAAAAGGTCATTAATAAATAAAGAAAAAAAAAGGCCATTAAAAATTATCATATAATTATTTTGTTACTTTCACATTTTTTTTTTTTTTTTTTTTTTTTTA
>QLSR01000282.1:1907527-1952887 GCA_031780015.1 Citrullus colocynthis
TTTTTTAAGAATAGGACATTTTTTTTAAAAAATTTCAAGAACTCAAACTATCTCGTTTGAAATCTTAACAACTAAATAGAACCCAATTCCAACATTTTAAACAAAAAATGTATTTTATCATTTATTATAAAAAAATTATTATAAATAGAAAAAAATATCAAACTATTTACAAATATAGAAAAATTTTATTGTCTATCACTGAATTTTTACCCACTATTAGTTATAAATAAACTATTATTAATTTATTTATGAACATGTTTTTTTTGTTAAAAGTTTTGGTATAATTATTATTTCTTAAGATTATAAATTTATAATACATTACATAATGAGAAATTATTTTAAATGATAACACTACTAAAAATATTTATAAATAATAGCAAAATATCACAGTATATTTGCAATAGATTACTATCTGTGTTTATCATGACATAGATAAACATAAATAATAGTCCATTGCGATCTATCGTAAATAGAGAGTAAATCTTTATTATATTTGAAACACTTTTATTATATTTATTTTTTAACTTTTGAAAAGAAACCACAAACGGACAAAAAAAATTAAAGTTGAGGACATAAATAATATTTTAATCTTTATTCACCAAGGCTATAACCTAAAACTTGGTTATATTTTAATGGTGATGTTGAGATTAGCCTAAATGAATATATGTTGATCAATTGTGTATCTCCAAATATATATATATATATATACTTTCTTTACCTTTTTTCCCAACAAAGTTGGCAATTGATCTCATCTTGATATTTTAGATGTGATTTTGAGTGGCTATATATAAAATTTATTAGAGATCGCCCTAGCCTCCTTTTAATATATATCCACCTTTTATAATGTACTTAGAATAATGTTATGAAGGAAGCATTAATTATGTGTAACATGTATAATCTAAGTTTAAGGAATTTTAAAGAAAATATGTAAAAATAGTGTAGTCCAAGAGATTAAGTTTTCATAAGCTAAGGTTTTGTAACATCTATGGATTTAACAAATCTATGATTTAAGATAAAGTAAGACATGTTCTACTCATTAAGAAGTAAGAGTAATTTTTTATTTTTTTTTATTTATATTAATCTTTAGGACTGTCATTGCAATAAAAATGTTGTAATTTGTGACCAAATTAAATATAGATAAAAAGTGAAACAAGCGAAGTACCAAAATATATCTTCTCTCGAGTTTGTGACTTTTTATATGTTATTTATTTTGAATTCTTCATATATATATATATATATATATATATATATATAAACATACATACATATATTAAACTTAAACTACAAGAGACTAAATTAAACTTATAATCGTAACGGTCAGGAATAGGACCAAAGCCTCACACATTAACTTAATAAAGGTATGAACATGAGTATATAAGTATGAGGCCTTGTGGGTGAAACCAAAAGTAAAGCAATGAGCATTATGCCCAAAGTGAACAACATCATATTGTCGTGGAGATATTTTTAACTTAGTTATGTCGATAGAAAATCCCTTGTGGGAAAAAAAAATTCTCTACTGGAGAACAAAGAAATTAACAAATCTCAATGGTGTAGTCATAGTTAGCCATCAATATTAGTGAATACGTGGTTGAGCATCCAGATAAGCGGTGTCCTTTGGTGAAGAGTTGACCTGATTAAAAATAATATGATCAAGTAGAATTTGGAGGGATGACTATTTGAGTGAGCGGTTCGAGGTGGTACTGTTCGAGGGGAGGATTATTGGGAATGTGACCAAAGTCCCACGTTGGGCTAGATAAAGGGATAATCATAGGTATATAAGCAATGAAAATAATTTCTAATGGTTTGAAGCCTCTTGGGTGAAGCCAAAAGTAAGGTCACGAGGATTATGCTTAAAATGGACAATATCATACCATTGTCGAGATATTTGGAAGATTGTTGTTCTAAGCAATAACATCGAAAAAAATTTACATTATATATGCACTCTTTTTTAATTATAGATTTCAAATCACGTTTTAAAAAAGAACAAGGTTTCTTAATCTTAGAAGATACACATATACAACTAATTTAAACTAATACGTACAACTAATGTGCAATTTAAAGCCATATTAGTATATCATAATTACAAAATGAATGTTGGTTTATAGAAAGACTGGTGAAGATACTTTAATATTGATTCGTATATCAATTTGTGAGTTAAATAAGATATGTTTTTCCTCTCTTCAGACAACCAAAGCAATAATATATATATATATGTTTTTCTAATCCACTTAAAAAATATTTTTTAAGATCCAATAAAGGGTCGTTTATATATGCAGCAACCCAACTATTTCTAACACACTATGATAAAAGACTTTTACTCAATGGGTATATGTTGGCTTCAAATTTTAGTATACCAAAAGGATATATCTTAATAATTAATAATAAATAAATAACTTAAATCTTAATTAAATATAATAAGTCAATTAGTTGACTAATTTAGAACCTTTGAAAGTGTATGGTGTGTGAATTAAAATGAAGGTTAAATTCGAAAGTTAAGTTTTCATTAGTCTATTTTCCATACTTAAATATTTAAAAGTCTCTCTAATTTCAATTTTGCGAATACAAATAAGTTTGAACTATAGAAAGTGTTTAATAAAATTTAACTTTGTGTCCAATTAATAATACATTTTTGAATTTGCAGTTAATTATTTAAGTTTTGTGGGTCCTTAATCGATTCAATATTTTATTAAATTCACAGACATATTTGGTACATAAAGTAATTTGAGGTTTCATTACACATAAAATTCGATTTTATATCTATTAGATTAATTAATAAATTTTTTTTTAATATGCACTTAGGAATTTATTGAACATGAAATTGAAAGTTGAAGATGACATGTGTTGTTAAAGTTTTGGATCTTAAATACAAATTTAAAAATTTAAGAATTTTATGATTAAATAATTAGACATACTTTATCATTTTTATTATTAATGTAAGAAATTAAGAAAGTAATTAAAAATATAATAGAAAAATATAGAGAGTTAGAAACTAACGGATTGGAACTTTGATGAGAAAGACGCTTTTCCTTTTCTATTAAAAGTTTGTTTTGATTGACTTTCTAAAGTATTTAAGCTTAAAAATATTTATTTGCAGTTAAATTCAATCTAAACAGGCTTGTTTCATCCAGCTTTTGAAATAGGGATTTCATGATGCGCATGGCCTCCCTTTAGAAAGAAATTACCTAGTCGATTTATAATCTTAATATCTTCTGAGAATCTCACGTTGGAAGAATTACTAGATCTCACAATTTTTATAAGATACATTGTTAATTAATTTTGAGATAAAACTCAAATGGACATTTTGGTCTATATCCAAGAATAATGAACCCAAGACATCATCTGATAGGGGCAGTTAAGGATCTTCCATTGAAAAAACTAAAGAAATTTTATAATTTTTATAGGATATATGGACTACTCTCATTATCTACCATACAAAAATCTTTGAACCCAATTTATGGTATTCAACACTTTTGATCCAAAAAACAAACTATATTAAGCACTCTACATTTTTTTTAGTTCAACCAACTACATAGGAATGAAGGCTTCCAACCTCCAAAACCTTTTGATTAAAGATATATGTGCTTTAATTAGTTGGGTTGTGTGTTTATGTTGGCATAGTGCAATAGAAAAATTAAAGTCTCATTTTTTTACGATATATTTCGTTTTTAATTTTATGTTTTTTAAATTTATGATTATTTTTTCTTAATTTTTTTTAATGTGTTTCTCCCTATCTTAAATTAGAAAAACTTGAATTCCTACTAAACAGAATAAAGTTTTTGAAAAACTATTTTTTTGAGTAAAAAAAAAAAGCATAAGTAAGAAATGAATAACATAAAGCATGCAAACTTATAAGGAATGTTTAATTTATTGAGTTTAATATTGAAAAAAAAAACCAAAAAAATTGGTTATCTAACCAAAGGTACATAAATTATATCCTGTTATAGTAAGTGTATGTTCAGAAAGTGTTTTTGAAAATTTTATTCAAAATCAATTACATATTTATTATATTTAAAATTATTTTCGAAATATATCTTTAAAATTATTTAAAATCAATTTAATATTATTTAATTTCTAATTACACCTTTAAAACGTGATTTTCTTACAATAAAATAATTAAAACATTTTAGTCATCCTCAAAATAAATTGATAGGGTTGGTTTACTAATGTCATTCATTGTCTTGACATGCCATAATTTATCAATTCAAAGGTGGCTTCTCAGTATTAGGAACCCACCATCTTAATAATGAATTCTAACTTACTGAGTCATGATTTATTAGCTAGCTTTTAATTTCTTGACTTGACATGCATCTCATATGATTATAGTAACTCAAACTGTTACTATCTTATATGTATATTTATCATTAAGGCTCTTAATTATTTGGTTCTTAATTTTTGTTTTTTAACATTAAATTTATTTTCTCTCCGTTTCTGTTTGTATCTTTTTTAAGTACGAGTAAAATTTTTAACCAAATTCTAAAAATAAAAATTACTTTTGAAAAATCTACTTTTTTTTAGTTTTTAAAATTTGTTTAATTTTTTAAAATAATGGTAAAAAATAGATAACAAAACAAAAAATTTAAAGGTGGAATAAATGTTCATAAGCTTAATATTCAAAAACTCAAAACTAGAAAACAAATGATTACTAAACAAAACCTAATTCCCTTTTACTATACTTCACATCATCATCCAATACACATTACATTATATACAAGTTCGTGACTAACTTAAACATAATATTCAACTAGTTAAAATTTAATTTTCGAAATAACTAGAATCAAATATTCGAATTTTTCCATGTTTTTGGACAGAAAAATGTGCATATATAAACTTTACAAATCACTAAAAAGGAGTGAATTTATATGGCACATATACATATAAAGTATACAATTAAATATGGACCAGGTTACCTCAAGTCAATTAACGATAGAACTAGTACTTAACTCAAGTACTAAAAAGTTCACTTGAATTAATTCTCTAATATAAAGTAACAAAATTTAGAGAGCATTAAAATATTTTAAGGTAATTTTATTTGGTGGCAATTCACATTTTTTATATTTAGAAATGTAGTGGCATTAGGGTTTTTAATTTTGCAATACTGACTATATTTTTACATATTTTTTTTAATAAGATATTAAAAGTCGAAGAATCGATAAGCGCACTCAGATATCTCAATTAAGTTGACATATCTACAGTGCCCTCATAATCAAAAATATACAAAGGGAAACTAGGGAAGAGCTTAGAGATCAGTCAAAAACAAAAAGAGAAGAAGCTAGAGGAACCAATTAAGTGAAATACAAGATGCATCATAATTATTTTTTTTTTTTTAGAAAAAGGGTCTTTGGTGCTCTAGTCTGGAGCACAACAATAGAACCTTTCAAAAACAAGGAAAAGTCTTTTTTCATGAGTTATTTAAACAATTTTATGTAATTCTCTTTTTAATGTTGGTATAATACCAAGTAAGTATGATAAGTGTCTATTCATTCATGATAGCATTATATCTACTAGTGATAGATCTATATTACTATGAATCATTTATTAGTTTATCATGTGATAAAGGTATATATCACTAATTAATATAATAAATGTTCACTAATAGAGATAGGTATATATCACTAGTTACAAATGTCTAGATTGAAACATCGTGGAAGAAAGAAACTACATAATGTCAATTGCAAAGTATTATTTTAGTCTTTTTATATATATATATATATATATATATATATATATTTGTAAATTCAAAACATTGTCGTGGTAGTATTTGTAATTAATTGAGCTCATTTTTTCATGTATGCAAGCAATCAATATTCGAACTCTAAATTCAAAATTCTTAAAAAAAATAAAAAAACAAAAAAGACAGATCGAATAACAAGAAAATTAGAAAAATCTAAAATAAAATAAAACTTTTGATAGATTATTTCGTACCCAAACAAATTTAATCCATTAAAGTTGTTTGCATATATACTATTAATCACTCTTTAACAAAAAGGTTACATTAATCATAACACAATAATTGATTTCACATTACTTAAAATCATGCAATTGTGAATATATATTATTGGCCATAAAAAATAAAAATAAAAAATAAAAAAAGAGAGAGTTTCATATATAGCTGAAACATATGAAAAGAGAAATTGGAGAATAATATAAATATATTTTATTTATTTTATGGACGGGGTTAGAAGAAGGTTGAATTAAAAAAGTTTGATGTTTATTTATTTATTTATTTTAACCTAATGTTTTTGTATGTGTATATGTGTGTTTTATGTGGGGCCAGCATAGACAAGGACGTGCATCCCACCATCATAAGCGCATGCCACCCCACTCACACAAAAACCCTAGAATTCTTAATCACCATCCCCACTGCCCCCTTCTCCTTAACAATTTTTTTTTTTTTCATTTTTTTATTGCAAGAGAGAGATAGAGGAGCAAAGTAAAGGAAAGAGGGAAAGCAGGTAGCAATGACTTTGTCACACACCCATACTACCTCCAACCACAATCCATTTAAAATCCAACAACATCATTCAATAAGATCAATACAGTGTGACTGACAGTTAATTTTGTATTACATATTGAATGGAGATTTTTTTTCTTTTGTTAATAATATATTAAAGAAGAAATGAGATTTGCAGATGCAACGAAATATCTCAAACACATTTTTAACATCCTCATTATATTTGGATCCAAAAATAGATTATTCTAAATTTAATTACATGTCTAGATAATCGTTGGATATAAATTTGATGTGTGTATATATTTAACGAGAGAATTATATAAAAGGCTCAATTCTAAATCCCAAAATGGGCTTTTGCCTCAAGTTTTTAGATTTAAGAATTTTGCCCCCTTGCTTACATCATTATCTTCTAAATTTACAAAATTACCTTTAATATATTTTTCTCTCTTCCATCCTCTTCTCAATTTTCTCTTTTTTCTTCTTCTTCCCTTACTCTTCCTTTTCAATCCTCTCATCTCCCTCACCCATGGGTTTCTATTTTTTTTTTTCCTCCTTGCCCTCCCTCATTTACTCCCTGGATTTTATTCTTTGTGGTTTTGTGGTTTTGTGTTGTAGTGGATCTTCTTAATTTTTTGTGGGCTTTCGATCGCTATCTATCGTATCGTGTACATGTAGGCTTTAATCTTGTTACTTTTGTGTTGCAAAGAGAGAGGGAGAGGAGACCAATCTACATGAAAAAAGGAAACAGAACGCAAGAAAGCAATAGAGCGAGGGCTTAATCTGCACGCACGAGGTTTTGTTTTGATAATTTCACCGAAATATGATGCCACCGAAAAGATAAATAAAAAAAAAAAAACTCAATTTCAAAAAGTCACAATTTTCCTTTATTCCAAATTTTGAGTTATCGATCCGATAGACTTTATATTTAACTTTGTAAAACTGTCAACCACACTAGGTAGCCTAGTCGGATAATTTCTTCAATTAAATGAGGCCAAAAACACACAAATTATCCATATGTATGTGTGTATATATATATATATATATATATATATATGTATATATATATTAAAATAAACACAGGCAACACTCACATTACCCTCAACATTTCTAAAAAAACCCACTTCTCTCTCCCTCTTTCTCTGTCCTCACATACTTTCTTGTCCATCTCAACTCTAGGCATCTCTTTGCCTTTTCTTTCCTCTTCTTCCCCTCATCATCAGTTCAACCTCTCTCTCTCTCTCTCTCACTGAAACTTTCCCTTTGCTTAATCCTTCCATTTACATCTCCCAATACTAATTAATTTAATCTTTTCTCATCAAATCATATTCAATCTCTCTTTTTTCCCTTGTTTTTAATTATTATTTCATCTTCTTCTTCCCTGTTTGAACTCCACAATACCCTCTTCTTCTTCAGCAGAAAAATTTGTAATTAAAACAAAAAATTGTGACTTCTAAAACTCTGAAAAATTTTCAAGATCTGAAAAAAGGATTTGACTTTTATAGCTGCGGTTGATGATGGCGAACCGGTGGTGGACCTCCGGCCAGATGGGTCTTCCGGGAGTTGATCATACATCGACCAGCTCCTCCACCATGAGAAAACCAGATCTGGGAATCTCCATGAACGACAACGGTGGACCCGTTAACAGCGGTGGTGTCGATGACGATGACGATAGAGATAACGGTGGCGATGAACCTAAAGAAGGAGCTGTCGAAGTTCCAACGCGCCGTCCTCGTGGCCGTCCACCGGGCTCCAAGAATAAGCCTAAGCCTCCTATCTTCGTTACTAGAGATAGCCCTAATGCCCTAAAAAGCCATGTCATGGAGATTTCTAATGGAGCTGATATCGCGGAAAGCGTTGCTCAATTTGCTCGACGGCGACAGAGAGGTGAAAGCTTAAGCTAATAGGTTGCGGTAAATTTAATTTTTAGTTTTAATTATTTAATACTTTGACTCATGGATATGATGCAAAAGAGTTTGTGTTTTGAAATTAGGTTAATTTTATCACTAAATTTATGGATTTGTGATGGGTTATAGTAAATTTAATCTTTTATTCATATTCTTTAACAGGTGTTTCTGTGCTTAGTGGCAGCGGTACGGTAACGAATGTCACACTCCGGCAACCATCTGCGCCCGGTGCAGTCTTAACCCTTCACGGCCGGTTCGAGATTCTTTCTTTGACTGGAACTTTCCTCCCCGGACCAGCCCCACCCGGGTCAACTGGACTAACAATCTACTTGGCCGGTGGACAAGGGCAGGTGGTGGGTGGCAGCGTAGTCGGGCCACTCACCGCTGCCGGCCCAGTGATGGTGATCGCTGCAACGTTTTCCAACGCGACATACGAAAGATTACCTTTGGAAGAGGAAGAAGAAGGCGGCGGAGTAGGAGCACAAGGGCACACATCAGCAGGAGGTGGTGCAGGCGACGGTTCGCCACAAGGCATCGGAGGCGGAGGCGGAGTCGGAGATCCGTCAGCTATGCCTCCGCTGTACAATTTACCGCCGAACTTGCTACCGAATGGCGGCGGCGGGCAGATGAATCAGGAGGCTTATTCGTGGGCTCACGGCGGCCGGCCGTCGTTTTAAAGCTTCTGATTGAAGAAAAAGGTTAGAAAGTGTTTTAAGATTTAGGCTGTTTGGTGCAGCCATGGTTTAGGAGGTTGAAGATATAAAAGATGAAGAGATTGTTCTCTCTATATATTTTATGTCTTAGTTGTTGATTATAAATATTCAGAGTGTGAAAAAACCCTTAAATTGTTCTATGCAAATACAAGGAGAGTTTATTAACTTTATATTCAATTCCTCCCTTTCTTCTTCTTTAATTTTATTTTCTGTCTTGATGATTGGGAAAAACAATTGAAAAAAAAAAAAAAGCAACTCCATTACTTCAAGCTATAAAATATGCATCAAATTGTTAAGAACTATGGCCCATTTGATGAAATGATTTTTTTTTTTTCTTTTTTTGAAAAATGGATCAGCTTAATTAGTTTACTAACATTCTTTTTATTATAATATGACCTAGTTTTTAGAAAACAGTTTTGAATTCTTTACGAAATTTTAAAACCTCTCTAAAAGAAACTATAATACTATACAAATTTGATTTGTAAAACAGAAAATTAAATTAATTAATAACAAAAACATATTTTCCCCTTATGAATGCCCTTTCTAGCTCTTATTTTGTTAGTCATGCATGTAATTAAGGTTTAGGTTTAATTTTAAGTATCCATGATCATCTCTTATTCAAGTTAATTAGTTTGTTGATGAATTAAAGGGAAAATTGGTTTGTTTCTTTTATACTCAAGAAATGAATTACTTTGGGGCAAGCAGGACAATGATTTTCTTTTCTTTTTCTTTCTTTCTTTTTTTTTTTTTCTCGAGATGGATCATTTTCAATCAATTTGTACCGTTTTAGCTGTAGTTTGGTCTTCTAAATCAAATTTATTTCGTGATTATTCTAATTTGTTGTATTGCTTTAAATTAACAAAAGAACTTTTTGTCGCACCTTAATTTATATGTCACATACTTCTCAATAAACTATTGTTTTTTTAGGATCTTTTATTAGAATACTGAGGGGTATTATATTTATCAAATACTATATATTATATTTATATATATACTTATATTTATCAAATAATATACAAAACAAACATTTCAATGTTATTAGGATTCTTTAAAAAAAAAAAAAAAAAAAAAAAAAACTCTCTTGCTCATAAATTCACTTTGAAATTCTCATAGTTATCAAAAAGTCAAAAATAATTTTAAACCTAAAGTACGGAATANTAAATGAACCGTATAGATGCTTGGTTATCGTGTTTCTACTTAATTACTTTTTCTTAATCAAATTATAATTGAACAGATCAATAAAATGTATTGACACCTAATTCAAATAATGCCAAACGAAAAAAAGGCATGCATAAAAAGGTAAAATATATAATATATTTATTTATTAAAAAAAATTGTTCTACATGACAATTTTTACTTTAGAAAAATTAAAAGAATTATTTTAAAATAACTATCAATCATAAACAACCTCTAGATTTTGTATAATAGCTCATTAGACTATGATTAAACTTATATATATATGTATGTATCTATTTAGAATTGTTTTATATAATATTTTAATGATTTTAACTAAGTTTTCGATAACTTTAACTTATTGTTAGTTACTTTTTTATATATAAAAAAATTATTGTTAGTTACTTTTGTAACCTAATTTATTTACATCTATCTATATATATTTATAATAGCTATGTTTGTGGCTTATTAAGATGCCAAAATTTGATAATTTGTAAGACAATCTTGTTGCCATTTTAGCTTATACCCCACCTCCCATTATCACCCCATTAGCCAAAGTAATTGTAGAGTTAATTATATAATATTAAATCAACAAGAAAAAGTAGCAAATGGGGGTGGAACTCCCAATGTTCTGTTTTGTACTTTTATATACAAAATTCAAACAAATCTTTATACAATAATATTAAAATATGGAGAAAACTACAAAAATGTTAAGTTACTACAAATCCAATATGTACTTTCAAAATCAACATTTTGATTTATGCATATTTTTATAATTTAAATATCTGCCAGACAAAATTTTGAAAATTCAAGATTCCCTCCTATACATGTAAATTTCAAATTTATATCTGATGGTTGAATGAGTTTTAAGAATTTTCAATTTTTCAAAAATTTGGTAGATAAAAAATTAAAAGATTAAATATTTATTCCGTACAAATTAAAAATTTAGAAATTGAAGAACCTATTATACATTTTTGACATTTTAGAGACTAAAGTAAAATACAAATCTCAAAATTGAGAGATTATATTTATGATAATTTAACCAAAAAAATATTAGTCAACAAAATTGAAACAATTATCATTTATGTCATTTATCAATAAAGTTATTTCTTAACACGTAGTTCAATTGACATGAAGTTTATATTATTAGTTTTGAGATCAGAAGTTTAATTGCTCACTTACTCATATGGTAAAAAAAAACATCCTAACACGTGAAGTTAAAAAAAAAAAAAAAAAAAAGGGTTAAAGTTGTTTTCAAATATATAGCAAAATGAGCCAAAATATGTACAAATATAACAAAATGTCATTGTCTTTAAAGATAGAATGTCTACTATCATTTATCATTGTCTATCGCTGATAAGACAGTAATATATTGTGTCATTTAAAATAATTACCCACAAACAGTGAATAATGAATAGAATGAATTACATTGTTACATTTGAAAAATGTATCTCAAAACAAGAAAGGGGACAACTTTTTTGTAGAAGACAAAGGTCGAACTTAAGAAAAAAAATTCCTGGGTCATGGCAAGAGATAATCCAACAAAAAAGAAAGAAATTAAAGGTGAAAAAAATATCAAAGGGATTTAAGAAAGAAAAAAAAAAAGAAAAAAAAGAATACAATTTTAAATAAATGTTTGGTGCTAAGTTTTTAAGAAAGATAAGGCCACACGTATAATATAAATTAATTGAAGGGGTTCCTTTGTTGCATAGTGGGGGAGGGGTTTGGGGAAAGTAGCTAAGCCATCATGAAAATTGATGTAATTTATTTTATTAGAGGTGCAATTTCCCTAGACATAAATTGTTGTTGAAGTTTGAGTAGTGCAATAGAAATTAGTGATGGATTGTTTCTTTCAATATGGTTCATCAAATAATAATATATCACTATTTCATTTCAAATCACTGTATATATGGACTTGTCTGTTTAAGTCTAGTTTTTTTTTTATTATTATTATTATTATTATTATTATTATTATTATTGATTTGATTATATGTGTAATTCCATCCCTAAAATAAAATATAATTATACCTTTTTAATTGAAAGAAATTTTATATATTCGTGACGACTCTTAAAAGAGTACAAGATAATAAAGTTGTTGAGTCGTTGTGGGGGAGTTATTATCTATTATTGACCTATGCAGAAGAATCAATTAAAGTCTGGGAGACGCATTTTGGATGGGTGTTAAATGGTTGGTAAGAATAGAAGAAAATTAAACCCTCATTCTTCAAACCAACATGCTTAAGAAGTATAGAGGAAAAAAATTCTAAAAAACAAAAAGAAAAAAAAAAATTGCTTTAGAAGTGGAGGGATTAATAAACAAACTATATATTTCACCATAATTTCAAAAATGATATTGAAAGTAGATTAGCAATGAAGAAAAGATTAGTTAATTTAGTCTAATTTTTAAAATAGAAAGCTAAAAATTAAACCTTGTCAAACAAATAGTTCTTTTTAGAGTTTGGATAGAGTAGCTTTGTTTTTAAAAGTCAAATTGATACGATTTTGTTTTAAGTTTTTTTATTTTGTAAAAATAATTAAAAATTTAAGTCAAAATTTAAAAACGCCTAAGATAACATTTTTATGATTTTTTTTTCCTGTTTTTAAGAATAGGTACATAATTTTTTTATCGTTTTTTCTATATACTTTAAAAATTAGTCTTGAATGTATAGACAAACTTCTAAAACTTTTTAAATAATTTTAAAATTTAAAAAATTATAATAATAAAATTGACATAAAGTTAGAAAGAAGAAGAGAGAGAAAAAAAAAAGATTATATGTGTCTATATGTTTATATAAGTATACATACATGCATTATAAGTTTAGTTTTTTTTTTTTTAAATAAAACCTTCATATTATATATATAATATGAAAAATTATTTTAAATGACAAAATTACTGAAAATAATTACAACTAATACCAAAATATACCGTCTATCTGCAATAGATCACGGTCTATCATAGTAAAATTTTACTATATTTGTAAATATTTTGGTTTCTTTGGCTATATTTGAAAAGAGCCCTATTTTTAATTAATTACTTGTAAGAACTAAAATTAATTGTGCTCAAACAAAAATTAATTTTTGAGACCAAACCAACTCAACTGGCATATGGATGCGTTAGCAACTAAGAGGTATGTGGTTCAAATCTTCATATTTTAAGTGTACAAAGAAAAAAAAATTATTTTTTAGAAAAATAACAAGAAAAAAATCCATTATCAAATAATACTCAAAAAGAAAATCATTAATTTGATCATATTAGTTGCTAAAGCTAAGCTAAACTTAATTATCAAAAGAATATATACATAGGTTAGGTTATAGTAATTAGAGAAGTTAATAGGAATGTAATTGTTGAATAAAAGAATCCTAGGGTTCTTGGGGCAACAAGGGAGGACCCTCTTCACATGGAATCACATGTCATTGCCTATGGGAAAACCCCAAAATATATTTTTAAAATCACTTTTGCCTACAACATTCTATTGGATGAAGGTGGCAATACCCCCATGGACCCCACTAAAAAAGATCAAATTGGATTTTTTTAATCTATCCTATTTGATTAAAATAATCTTGGGTTTAAATAATATATAGCAACAAATGGGAGAGGTATACTACTCTCTTTTCTTGCTTTCACATTAATTAATTTATGTATATTATTGTTTATTTAATGTGACATCTTTTTGAAAGTCTAACAAAACCAAAACCTAATTAATAATTTATTGCTACTTTGAAAGAGAATCCACAAAACCAGCATTAAGGAAATATGGACCACTTGAAATAAAGTCTAAGTTTTAGCAAAGAATTTTTTATGATTTTTGTTTTAGAAATTATTGTTTAAAGGAAACCCACAAACAAGAACAAAGAAAAAGGAACAGCAAACTGATTAAATTTTGTATTGTTAATGGAGAATCATTTGTCAGCAAAATGCCCCTCTTTCACTTTTCTTTCGTTATTAAATTAGATTGATTCATTATTGTTCTTTCCAACTTTGAGAAGTTCTTTACTCTTTTGCATGAATTTAATGACCTATGTAGTTTAAAGTTGTATCCTAGTTGAAGAATGTTTCATAAGTTAAAACTTTTGGGTTTTTTTTTTTTTTTTTTTTTTTTTTTTTTTTTCTTTCTTTTTTTTTTTTTTTTTTTTTTTTTTTTTTTTTCTTTCTTTTTTTTTTTTTTTTTTTTTTTTTTTTTTTTTCTTTCTTTTTTTTTTTTTTTTTTTTTTTTTTTTTTTTTCTTTCTTTTTTTTTTTTTTTTTTTTTTTTTTTTTTTTTCTTTCTTTTTTTTTTTTTTTTTTTTTTTTTTTTTTTTTCTTTCTTTTTTTTTTTTTTTTTTTTTTTTTTTTTTTTTCTTTCTTTTTTTTTTTTTTTTTTTTTTTTTTTTTTTTTCTTTCTTTTTTTTTTTTTTTTTTTTTTTTTTTTTTTTTAACCCTACTACTCACTTGATTTAGTTTGTCAATTTTAATTTTAGAGTTTTTTTTTCTAAATTTTGTTAAATTAAAAATTTGAACTTGATTGAGTAATGAATTTGATACCCTTTATTTGTTAATTTTTTAAGCTTTGATATACCGAGTCACATATTTTTTAGCTCAATTTGAAAATAGCAAGCTCTATTCGATAACTATTTAAGTCCTGTTTGATAGATCGTTATTTTTTGTTTTTTGTTTTGGTTTTTGGTTTTTAATTTTTGAAAATAAAGTTTATTAAAAATACTTTTTTTAACAATAAACATAGTGGGATCAAGGAGTGAACCGACATATCTCTCAACTCTGTTTGATAATAAAGCTTCTTTTTTATTAATACTACTTCCACTAACAAGTTTCTAGGTTTTTGTTACCCACTTTTTGACTAATGTTTTCAAAAAATAAGTCAAGTTTTGAAAACTAAAAAAATTAGTTTTCAAAAAGTAGTTTTTGTTTTTAGAATTTGATTTGAAATTCAAATGTTTTTTTAACAAAGGTGAAAACCATATATAATTGAAAAAATAATTTGGAAGAAACAACATAAATTTTCAAAAAAAATAGTACTAATGAAATCAAGACTAATTGAAGCTTTAGTTTTTAGTTTTGGGTTTTTGAGATGTGTGCTTGTTTTCATACCAGATCTTTACAATGATTTTCATTTTTGCTAAACAAATTTGTAAATTCTTAGCCAAATTCGAAAAACAAAGACAAGTTTTTAAAAACTATTTTTTTTAGTTTTCATAACTTTGGTTTTTTTTTGAAAAAAAATACTTATAAAAGGTAGATTACATATAATAAAAAAATTCATAGGTGCAAATAGTGTTTATAAACTTAATTTTCAAAAATCAAATGGTTACTGAACATATTTACCCACTTAAATTTGTTGTTAGGCTTAGGTATTTACATGGTTTCTCGATAAAGTGTTTATGTACATTTTTTAGTATAATAGGAGGTGATGTAATTCAAACTACAAATTTTTTTTTTGATCATAACATATTATATGTTATTCACGTTATACATGCTTTAGCAAATATTTCATGTGATTTAATGATTGAAAATTTTGTTTGCTTAAATTTGATATTTAATAATTGAGAATTTTGTTTGCTTAAATTTGTGTGATTTATTTTGATGCGATTTGAGTTTTTATTCATTTGAATTTAATTGGGAATGTAATGATGGTTGATTTGAGAAAGTTAAGGAATTAAGGGTTAAAATTGACCACTCATGTATTTATCTTTTTATGGTAATAGATCTCATTTTTATTGGATATGAAATATGACGATAGTGATAATATTGTGTCAACCTAGTCGAGATATTTGGGTGTGTCGCACCTACTAATTCTACATCTTCTTTTATTATCTTGTTAGAAAAAACGAGAGTTAAAATTGACACCTTCAAGAAAAATAGGAGTAAAAGAAAATAATTTTTCCAAAAAGTTTTTTATTTTAAAAAATTTTACAATATTTTATTTTGCAAATTTATTTCATATTAAGATTTAGTTATCATTAAATCACTTGAGAAATCAAAGCCTTTGGGACTGAGTCCCAAAGTCAGTATTCATACACTTGTATTTTGAAAGAAGAATAATGATGACTATGTCATCCATGATAATACACTAAAGAACATTAAGAAAAAAACACATTTAAAAAAAAAGAAAAGAAAAAGAAAAGAAAAGAAAAGAAAAAAAAAGCAGTTAAATATATTTCCTTATTCAATTGTTGTACTATAAAACAGAGAAATTTGATTATTTGAAGATACTTCTTTTTCCCTTTTTCTTTTAAGGAGAATTTGAAGGTACTTCAGTTCTTAAACAATCCCTAATAAGAAACATTTGGAGAGATGAGTACTTTTTATAAGTTTATTTAATAGGCGACTTTTTTATCTTTACTAAACAAATCATTTGGTCTGCTTGATGTGTCTATTACTATTATACATTCTTGTCAACTTTAAATTCAACTAAGTTTTTTTTCTTTTAAAGTAATCAAAAGGCAGGAAGGATCAAGAAGTGTACGGGAACATCTCAACTAGGTTCATACCCCTAGCACCCTTGTCACACCCCAAGACTAAAGTTCAACTAAGTTTAATTTAGGGATGTTTTCGAGTATAAGAAAATTAGACAAAATATTTATAAATATAACAAAGTGTCAAGTCTATCACTATATATATATTAGTAATGAATATTGATAGATGAATGTCAGTGTCTATCGTTGTTTATCACTATTATACAGTGACTTTTTACTATATTTATAAATATTTTTCGCAATTTTGCCAATTAAAATAATTACCCTTTAATTTATTTAAATTTTCTCAAAAAATGTCCACTAATAAAATATAGATGAAAATAAATAATAGAATAATGAGCTCTTTTCAAATATAGCAAAATGAACTAAAATATTTACAAATATAGCAAAATTTCACTATCTATCTACAATAGACAGTGATAAATCGCGATAGATTATAATTTATATCATGATAGACACAAATAGTAGTTTATCACGATCCATCGCAAATAGACTATATATTTTGCTATTACTTGTAAATATTTTCAGTAGTTTTGTCATTTAAGATAATTTCCCTAGAATAATTAGTGATATAAAAAAAAATTAGGAATTTTTTTATCAAAAACAAAAAAGACTGTTAAACTATAGTTTATTAAAATTTTTATTTTTAATTTAAGAAATGGTTTAGAATATAGGGGTCAAAGACGCACCTAAACATCTTAATTAAGTTTGGAAAAAGAAAATTATTGTTACAATCACAACCTCAAATTTTAATTTTAATTTGATTAGTTAGCATCCTAAGCTATAATTATTCCAATTAAATCCTTTTTTTTTTTTTTTTGGTAAATTGCAATTCAGTCCTTAAAAAATTACAAAATGCACATATATATCACTCCTAAGTCTAAACTACATAAATGATCTTTCAAATTCCAATCAAACCTCACATACTCTAATATTCTTTACAACCAAGCTAAGTTCACATCTTCAAAAATAAAATAATAATAAAGCTTAGGTGTACATCAAACTTTGTTTTCTCAAACTAACTTTTTAGGTGTACATCAAACTTTGTTTTCTCAAACTAATTTTTTTTTTTAGGGTTGTTTTCTAATAACGTAGAATTAGCAAAAATATGACTATGTATTAATGATGGATCATTACTTAATAAATTATTACTATTTATTATTGTCTATAAAGTTTTGCAATTTAAAACAATTACTTTTTTTTATATAGTTGCTATTATATACTTTTTCAAATTTTATGAACTTTAGAGAACAGGGTCGTTAATTTTAAACAATTCCTTCTAGTTGAAGATAGATTGAATATTTATTAATATTGAAGGGTTTAATCCAAAATTTTTCTTAGCTTAATGAGTGAATTAATCAAATCTGGAAGTTATCCCTGCAATTCAATAGTAGTTTTTGCCATTTTCCCTAAGAAATATTATATTATACGAGTTGACATTTTTCTAGGCATGTTAATATATTCATCTCACTTTTACCTAATTTAAAAATTCAATTAGCACCCCTTGAATTTTAAAAAATAATAATAATAAAATAATAATAATAAATAAATAAATAAACATCACCTTATTATAATCGAAGAAAGTTTGTATGTTATCCAATCAAAAAGGTAAAAACACGTTGGGTAAAAAGTATTAACAAACCCATCTAATTGTGTTACAATAAAATATTAATGAAAAGTATTACTAAACAATATAATAAAACTATTGGGAAATAATAAAATAATACACAAAATTTTAATATGAAATAACAGATAATCAACTAAAGTAATATTAAATAATTAAAAGTTAACATTAGAGAAGGATTTTATGTAGTCATTAAAAATAATTATAACCAAACCAAAAGGCTATTGATAAGAGTTAATTAGTAGTTGAAAGTAATAAATATCGATTAACTAAAACAAAATAAATTATTAATTGTGTTAAGTGTACGGTATATATATATATATATTTGGATTGTTTTTAAATATAGTAAAATGAGATAAAATATTTACAAATATAACAAAATATCACTGTCTATTACACACTGATAGACTACTATCATCTATCATTATCTATTAATGATAGACGTTGATAGATGTCTATCAGTGTTTATGATTTTCTATCACTGATTTTGACAATGACATTTTGTTATATTTGAAAATATTTATAGCAGTTTTATCATTTAAAACAATTATTTTATATTTTTTTTCATACATAAAACAAATCTCAATGGATTTTTTTTCTACCAATTTGATCATGTTAAGGATCGAATTTTCATTTTTCTATATTATTGAACTCCAAAATTCGTCAATTTTGTTAAAATTTTAAAAGAAGAAAATAAAAATAATACAACTCTTTTGTTTTTTTTCTTTAACCAGAATAATTATTTTCTTAATTAAAAATGACTTCTAAAATAAATTAATGGTAAGATCCTTTGACAAAATTCTCATGACATTATTCATGAAAATTCTCCCTAAACAATAATGACAAGTGCCAATTTGAACATGAGATAAAATCATAGAAATTCATGCTTCATCTCCATGATTATAGAACTAGAGAAAATAATAAATAAATAAAGTAAATATATGACCTAATGTAAAACATTTCTACCACATAATCATAACTCATGTGGGTTAGGTAAGATATATTTTAGATATAATTTAAGCTTGTGGTAATTTTTAAAATAATTATAAGAAGAAGTAAAGATAAATTTTAATTTTTAACTTAAGCTTAATTATAATATTTGGATAAATTAATATTATATTACAATTATTTAACTATAAATGATCCAAGTAGACATTATTTCAATTATTTTTATATTGAAATGATACATCTAAATTTGTAATAAGATAATTAAAAGTTTTTTTTTTTTTTTCTTTTACAATATGTAGAGTGGGGAAATTCAACCTCATGCCTAGAAGTTGATATTAGTTTTAGAATTAATTGACCACTCATGTTGGCTAATGTGAATATAAATTTTGTTTTAAACATAACTCTGTGTAATTTTACAAGTACAAGGAAAATTTTAAGTGATTTTATATAAACTAATAAACAGTTAGTTTCCCCAAACGCAATAAATGTGTAAAATTCTTCCAAAAAAAAATTGTTTGAGTCAATTTCAAGTGTATAGGATTTTGGCAAAATATTAAAAGAGTAGTTGTATCACATTCAAGAGGTTAAAGGAAAAATGATAAGCTCCAAGCAATATAAAATGTAGCTTTAGTTTCAATCGTCCTAATTAAAAATATTCTAAGTTCGGGTGAGCTAATTAGAATTAAATTTCCTTTTTGTATTATTGTCTTGTTGAGAGTAGAAAAAATGGTATGAGTGGTAATTCAAATCGAGAGAGAATTGTGATTATAATAGTTTTTCACCTAGTGATAAAATTTAGGTTTGGATCTTAATTTTTTTTTTTTAATTTTTAGAATATCTATTTTATCTAAAAAAGAAAAAAAATCTTTAGTTTTAGCCTTTGTTCGCAATTAATTTTGTTTTAGAAAATTATGTTGGCAATTAATTATTTAATTGAGAGCATAAAATATAGCTAATTCATATATCAAATTCATATAACAATGTGATGACGAGGATAAAATGAGCATAACTCAACTAGAATAAAATATGTATTATCAACCTTGAAGTTAGAGATTCGATTTTTTCCCCTATATTGTCAAATAATAATAATAATAATAATAATATGTAAGGGGTGTTCAAATTACCTGACAACTCAAACAACTCGGACTACATAACCTAAAATGTAAGGGTTGAGCTGGATTAGTTTTGTTCTTGGGGTAGGTTGTGTTCAACTTTTTCTAGGTTGGGTTAGGTCATGGGTTGGCTAAAAAAGAATTTGGCTTGACCCAACCCAACCCAAATTCCATATATATATATTTCTTTTTATTTAAAGTTTGATTACTTTGTATTGAGTGATTTGTGAATTTTTTATATTTTTCTTTTAAAATTGTTATTGCATTCGTCTTTGTTTAAAGTTTGTAATCAATATCATAGATATTGGTATTTAATGTGACAATCCAAATCATTAAGGTAAATCATCTTATTAAGTTAATTTAAGTCATTATGCATCAAAAGGAAATTATGTTTATTTATATGTATTTATGTAGTTATTTAGTTTAAGGAGAAAAGTTTTAAAATTAGCATTTATAGTGGTTGGTGAGTCTTAGGTGGATTTAGGGAAATTGTTGGAAATTGGCAAAAGATAGCTTACTTTGGGGCAAATAAAATAAAATAAATGAATATGATAAAGAAGATTTTATTTTATTTGGTTGGGGAAACAAAAAGGGAAAAAGTGGAATTAATAGGGGAAGGGATTAGGGTTTATTTTAAATCCTCCTCGATTTGTGTGTAGACAAGAAAAAGAAAAGAGAAAAGCTCTCTCTCTCACTCCCTCCCCGGTCTTCATCACTGCCGCCGCCGCCTCCCTTCTTTTCCGTTTTCCCTCTGCCCCGCCATCTCTCTTCCTCTGCCCCGCCATCTCTTCCCCTCTCTGCCATCTCTCTCCCTCTCCGCCACCTTTCTCTCTCAGTTGTCGCTCGATTTCCGGAAGTTTCACACTCAGAATCACGCTGTTTCCCACGAGCTCTCGCTCAACTCTCGCTCTCGCTCTGGCTCTCGCTCTCACACTTCCCTGCTCTCACACTCGAAAATCACGCTCTCGGACTCTCGGACTCTCGCTCTCTCGCTCAGAATCTCGCTCTCGACTGACCGACAGTCGCTGGACCAGTACTCTCTAAGTAAGTATCTCAACCACTTTGACTCTCGAAGAACGGCTTGACCGACCCTGAGTAGGTTAGTGGCATATTTTGGCAATTATTTGGGAATACGAATTAATTAGTAAATCTTAATAGGTGGTCGGTGATTGTTTTAGTCCGTAGGGTCAGAGGAAACTGCGAGTTTAGTCACATTCGGGTAAGGACTCCCTCGAACAAATTTTGAATTTGCTTATGATAGGTTGGGCTGGATGAATAACATAAGTTAAGGGATTTTATTCCTAGTTTGTTCAGGAATTTTGCTAAGGTTGCAGTGTGGTTAGCTTTATGGATCTACCCTCAGGTAAGTGATCTTACTACCTGAACCGCCTTCGAGCCATATGTCTAGTTGCCATGATGTAGTAGATTTCCAAAGCCACGTATGATATAAGATGCTTGTATCAAATTTTCACGTCTTAAAGTTGTATGTGCCTGATAATGTATAAGTTTATACTATGAGACGTCTGTGAACAGTTCTGTTAATGTATGAATTCATGGAATGGAAGGAGTGTGAATTTGATTGATCATGTATGATGGGTAGTGGTAACTCCCCTACGTCGGTTGGATGTCCACAGGAGGTTGTGTTCCTTCGGGATCACTAGAGAATGTGTTCCTTCGAGTTCACTAGAGGTTGTGTTCCTTCGGGTTCACCAAAGGTTGTGCTCTTTCGAGTGCACTAGAGGTTTGTGTTCCTTCGGGATCACTAGAGGTTGTGCTCTTTCGAGTGCACTAGAGGTTTGTGTTCCTTCGGGATCACCGGAGGTGAGAGTTTCCTTCGGGACTCTAGAGGTTTGTGGGCATCCATAACCAACGATGGGCGGGTATAACCATTTCCCTATAGAAATATGATAGATATGCATGTCTCATGTTTGACGCACCTAAAGAACCTAGGTGCCTAGCTCGACTTCGGTAGTGGGGCCACTTACTGAGTGATATAATTACTCATCCTTTCTTCTTATATGTTTTTCAGATAAAGGAAGGAATGTGCCGGCGAATGACAAGAAGAATCCTTGATGGTATCACGAGACCCGTAGTAGCTTCTGTGTAGTCTTGCATGTTTTACAAAAATTGTTGTCCAACTGTCGAATTTGTTTGAGACTCGTCTATTTTTTTTTTATTATGTAGATTTTTCATTCATTGACTTTATTAGGGGTACCCCGAACCAAAATTTCTTTTTATTTATTAATGTGTTATTTTCTTGAGTTAATATAAGTAGGAATTTTCATGAAAAGCTTTGATCCTTCTTCACTATTCAACGTAATGTCATTCTTTGAAGTTTTGCATGCATTGAGTAATGGTCCAATTAGTTTGTATAAGTCGGATCGTTACATTTAACATTTGAATTTCATGAGATTTTAGTTATTAGTCATGTGTTGTAGATAAATTTACGTATTTTTAATTAAAAAGAAAAAAAAATATAATCCGACAACACAACCCAAATTTTAAAGATTGGGTTGGGTTGGAGACTTTATTTGGTCTTTTAGGTTGTCAATCCAACCAACCCGAATTTTCAAGTGAGTCCAAAAAATAGCCTCAACTCAACTCATGTACACTATGTTTCAAACATATAAATATTATTTGGGTAAAATATATTAATACATTTTAGGTTTGAAAACTTATTTTAAATAGTTTTCATTCTCTAAACGAAAAAGTGATATGACATTGTTATATTCGGAAAGTTTTAAAACTTCAAAATTGATTCTTTTAGTCAAAGAGTTTGAAAAACAGTTTGAGATGATATTCGAGTTAACTTTAACATTAGTTAACTAATAAAATGATGGCATAACAATCTTCATTAATATTATATTGCTTTTAGGCTAAATATTTGTTCTCAATTTCAAAAATAATATTCATATTCTTTTAAAATTTACAATATTTTCCTTAACCCACAATGTTAAGACCCAAATACCACCATATACTATTCTACTAGATCATTGATGTACTCGTCCCATATCTAAATTTGCATCCTAAAGTTTAACTTCTAGAAAAATGTCAAACATTTTTTAACCAAAGAGCAAAATTCAGGGTTTTTTTTTTAAAAAAAATTTTAATCAAGCATTGTTTTTAAACTGTATAGTTTTAACACTTTTCTGTTCTCCTAAATGGAGCCTATAAGGATGCATTATTATTCCTAGTAGGGGTCTCGCCGAAGTGATCCAATTTCTCCTTACTTCTTTCTTATCGTCGTTCTATCTTCTTGCATTGCATGGTGCCACCATCATTTCACACCCCATTTCTTAGCTGAACATATGTTTCAATCATATTTTTTAAATTCTCAACTTTTTCTTTTCCAATTTAGTTCTTGATTTTTTTTTTTATTCAAAAATAAAATGTTTAAAATAATTTTTGAAACACAATGCTATTGAACTAAGCACAGGGCTTTCTTTTTTTTTTTTTTTTAATTGTTTCTGGTAGAGAGAGTCATATAGGCTAAATTGATAATTTTATGAACATCAAACTGAAATTAAATTTAAATAAAAATGATCGAGTTAATTTAACATGTCAAAAATTAACTAAAATAGAAGAAGGTTATAAAAATAAAATTAAAATTAAAATAATTTGAAAAAAAAAAAGTTACATGTCAAAATTTAAACTTATAAGAAATCTTCTGCCTAGAAAAAAGGAACTTCTCTATGTATATATTAACAACTAAATATGAAAATTTTCAGAGGGTGAATTATAAATCAAGCTCAAAAATATAATAAAAAAATAAATAAACAATCAGCCGTCGTCTTCTATTTCTCTCCTTCCCCAACAAAGTACTTCCAGTACACCCTGCAATTTGGAAATAATCTCTCTTTAAATCATATCAAATATGGTATAAACTATAAAATCAAGAGGATAAGTGGATTTTAAAATTTTTCCTCAAAACAAAAAAAAAAAGGTGGAATTTAAAATATGTTACATTGCATTAATAATGGTTTTCTCAAATTTATTATTACCTCGTTTTTATATATGATTATTGCACATTAAGTTGAAGAAAACTATTCCACTGACTTTTAAAATAAAAATAATAAATGATAATAAAAAGAAAACTATTGCACTTCAAAATGTCTCACAATAAACGTACAAATTTAACACAAATTAATTTTTTAAAAAAAAGAAAGGCACTCAATTGAGACACTATTTTTCCAGTTTATTGGTGAGGATTATTTTGAAGAATAAGAAAAGGATTTTTTTTTTTTTTAATGATGAAAAGGAAAATTTAAATACGGCTTAGCTTGTGAAAATATAAATGACGTATATAGAAAAATTAAAAAGAAATGTATCAGTTACCTTAGAGTTACATATATTTATTAACATGCATCCACTTTGTACATGACCATTTGTTCCCACTTATGACAGGGCAAGCACCTATATATCACAAAAATACAAAATTAATTCTACTTCACAAATCAAAGAAATGATCCCACCCCTGTCACCAAAGCCACATTAAAACAATCAAAATTGAATTCAAAATTAGTGAGTTAATCTATTACCCTATAAGATCATACAAATAGAAATATGCATTGAATCACCCTCCACTCCAGCCAATTATCTCAGGTTAAAAATGTTTAAATTTTAAGATAAAATCTAAAGATGAAATTTTTCAAATTTGTGGACATTTCTAAAATTAAGTTTTTTTTTTTTTTTTTTTTTTTTGTCGTCGTCTAGATATCTCTTTTAGTTTTTAAGATTATGCTTATTTTCTCACCATTTAATTGCAAATGTTTTCATCTTTCTTAAATTTGAATTCTTAATTCTTAGTCAAATTTTAAAAACAAAATTTTCTAAAATTACAATTCTATTTGATAAACTTTTTTTTTTCTCACAAATTTATTGCTATGATTTTTATCTTTCTAAAGAAAATGTTTAATTCATAGTCAAATTCCAAATAAATAAAAAAATACTTTTTTATTTTCAGTTTTCAAAACTTAGCTAATATTTTCTTAAATGAAAATAATGAATTTTATTGAAAATAAAATTAAAAAAACACACTGGCATACAAAAACAAGCCCACAAAAAGGGACAGACACTCTCTACAAGAAGGGGCCCAAATAAGCCCTTCGGGACCATAAAAATTTAGCTTAGATTTTGAAAACACACCTAGACAACAAAATTAAGAAAATGTTTAATTTTTAAAAATTAAAAAAAAAAAAAAAAAAAATTTTTGTTTGATAACTATTGAGTTTTTAAAAATTAAACTAAACACCACTTTTACGTGGAAGTTTCTTTATTTTGTTATCCACTTTCCACCACATTTTCAAAAATCAAACCAAAAAATTTTTTTTAAAAAAACTCATTTTTATTTTTGAGATTTATTGTTTTTTCAAGAAATATGAAAATCATCGCATAGAATTTAAGGGAAGACAAACATAAATTTTATAAACTAAAAACCAAAAATTAAAAACAAAATTGTTTCCAACCGGGACCAAAATGGTATCCAACCGACTTTTAACTATTAACCATCATAGGTTGGCATAGTGGGAAAAAATGAGACATATAAATGGCTAAGAAGACATTGGTTCAATCAATGGTGGCCAACTACCTAGGATTTAATATCGAATTTCCGTAGCCAAGACACTCACAAATATCAAAGAAAAAAAAATCCTAATTATTTAAGTAAAACCCCTCCTTTTTAGTTATTTATTTTAAGAAACCATGCTTTATATAAATGTAAGCTCCAAAATCCTTTTTTTTTTTTTTTTCCCTTTTCGGAAATCCATTAAGGTTTTGGAAAAAAATTCAAACGGTTAAAAGAACTAAACAAGAAAATTTAGATGTAAGCAGTCTTCCAAGGCTAAACTATAAAAGATAGACAGTGAAAAAACACTAACCATGCAAACTTGTAGGGTCTAAGGTAGTATCAGGCTTCATGCTCCAGAACAATAAAGCATCTCCCATCTTTGGTTTTACAGAGAGTCCACCTTTACCACATTCAGACAGTTCATTCCACTGTGGCACAGAGCTAAAGTTTCCTTTCGCAGCTGGGAACACCGTCTCGCCCCCTTCTTCGACGTCCGACCTGCATTCGTATTGGTCCGATTCAGAGAGATAACCTTGAGAGAGAAGCAGATGAGTTTGAGATATGTCAAAGTAGAATCTTACAAATACATGAGGAGGGTGGCCATTCTTTGGCCTCCTTTTTTGATGTTGTACTCATCAACAAAGTAATCATAATGAGCATCATACTTCTGCCCAACTTCATAATGGAGAATTTGAAGTCCTTCTCCATGCTCTGTTTGGAATCGTGAATATCAGTATCAAAATGTATTAAGATCAAGAATGACAGAGACATCAACAAGCAGATGAATGTTGTTCACCAAATCTCTGTTTGGTTCGGGCCTCAAACCTAGAATGGAAAACGAACCCACATTCTCCATGCTGATGAAGTGGATTTGAGATTAGACCAAATCTATGGCCAAATAAGAGAAATTCGTCTCTTAGTTGAGAGAAAACTCTCTAGAACAAAGTTCTACTTCAAAATGATTCCGAAAACTCCCAATACAAACCTAAAATTGACTATTTATAGCCTTGCAAGAAAAGAAGACAAATAAACTAATAATTAAGCACTAACTAATCTAAAATTATCTACTAAACCAAGATTAACTAAATTATACTAATTATCTAGCATTTCTCCTACAGCGCATGCTCTGTATGCTCTGTTCGGAATATATCAACATTAATACCAAAATGTATTAAGACCAACAATGTCAGTGACATCAACAAAGCAACAAGCAGCAAATGATGGCTCATTCACCACACCCCTGTTTGGTTTGAGCCTAAAAACAAGAATGGTGAACAGATCTCACATGAAATTTAACTAATTTTTCATCAATGTTTGCCAAGGTTTGTTTGAAATTATGTTCTGGTTGCAACTCTATTTTGAAGAACTATTCAATAGAACTACAGTTGAATCCCTTGTAAAGATTGATATATTGAATGAAATCACCACCCTTGTCTCGTTTGACAAGATTAAAACACACACAAAATAAAACAACTATTGAAAAACAGTGATTCAAACATGTTTTCAAAAACTGCTTTGAATAGTATTCCTACACAAGCCCTTATAGACAGGAATTGTTACAAAATGCTTCAGAAATTGGCCATAGTAATATGAAAGTTTTTGAATTCTTTACCAATAGGAATGAATGTAAAATCTGCTATTCTTTTCTCTATGTTACTGATGATTTTGTCCTGCCCTCTATTCAGAAACATCCCAGAACTGGTGCGCACCCTGTGGACATGACATTGTATAGCAAATAATTATAAGTTTCCCTTGTTCATTGTATTGTATTGTTATACCCTTCTATTGCGCTTTATCCATAACCATTCCATTGTGGTCGTCGGTTCAGGTTGGTTTTTTACCGAACCAACCAATCTAGCCATCTCATGTAAACCAATCAAAACAAAGGGAAGAAAAGTATATTCGTACACTATTGTCAGTCCTAAACAATGTAATTCAGTCCTAAACAATTTAATTCACGGAGTTAAATTACCCACCAACCCAAAAGCTTAAGCTAATAGGAAACGTAAAGAGGAAATGACAGCACCAAGATTTGAGATCTCCTACTACAATACTATTTTAAATTAGCAATCAACTTAAAAGGTTAAGCTAGTGGGTTACAGTAAATATTAACATTTTTTTTTTACAAGACAACCATGAAAGTGACAAATACAGACCTGCTATCCACACTTTTGCCACTTTTGCTATCAACCACAGTTGATTTCTCCATGTGAGGTTTTGCAAGACTAATCAAGTACAAGCATTCTTCCTTGGACTGTCCAACAACATTCCAACATCAGCCAACATTTTAACCAAACGCATTTTCTTTTATTTTTTTTCAAAAAATGACAAAATCAAACAAGAAGCCAAATGGAAACCACAATTCTAGAAACTTACCAAGAAATTGTGATAAACAAAAGCTCTAGGCTCCCAAGAAATGAACTCAACCCACTGATCCCCTCTCTTCCCTAACCCATCACTACTACAACAACAACAAAAGTACCAAAATCAAAAATCAGTTGATTCCTGTAACAAGCTTAAAGAATCACAGCCATTACGTTTCCGGAGTACCTTTGAAGGGCTGTATATCGGAGGGAAGCAAGACGGTGGGGTAGATTCCGATGAGAAGTTTCCGGAGGAGAGAAGAACCGGAGAGCAAGAAGCATGACAAACCCAAGTATGAAAACGAGGGCCATGATCATTTTCGAAAGCTGAAATGTGGACCATTTCTTGGGCTGTAACTTGATGTATTTCCCTTTCGATACCGCCATTGACAGAACGAAGATGCTAGAAAAGAATCAAAACAAGCTGATTCTGAAACACTGCTGCTGGAATTGAAACGAAGATGAATATATACTAAGTGGGGTTTGGGAGATTTGGCCATGGAGGAAAGTGGGAGAGAATTTTTGGTGGGTAATTGGGGGATTGGATTTGTGTGCGCCCACAGTCTGTGATTTTGATTTCTCTATGCGTTTTGCTTTTAAGCTGTTTCGGCGAAACAGAGAGGAGAAGAGACTAATTTTAGAATTTATTTATTTTCGAGAGTGTAAGGTAATTATGCTGAAATGCCTTTTCCTTCGCCCACACAATGCGATTAACCGCCCTTTAACTAGAGATGTCCACGGGGCGGGGTGCCCATCCCCGTCCCGTCCCGTCCTCACCCCCCCTATTTTTTTCCTATTTTACCAATTTTCATTTAATATCAATCAAATAATTTCTTTAACAATTTTTTGTTTAATTCTTTAAATGAAGCCTCTCCGATACCATTTTTATTTAAATAAAATATTATAAAATTTTCTAATTAAAACATTTCCCATAATTATCCAACAACGAAGTGATTTATCAAAGTTATTTTAGCAAACTAAAATTCTAGTCATTTTTTTAATTGATGGAAGCTAAAGTATTAAACTAGGAGTACTTTCAGTTTCCATTTTCCAGCATATAGATTGTTGTGGGAGCTAAAAGCCTGAAGCTAAACCAATTGAAACCAAGTGATTGCGTGGGTATTGAAATCAACGGCCGCTCCACTGCCTTGAGTGACTGCCGCGGGAACTGTTGTGCGGCTAGTGAAGGGAGAGACAGTAAGGTGTGAGGGGAAGAAACCTTTTAGGGTTTTATATATAATAATAACAATAAATAATTAAATAATTAAATAATAATAGAGGCGGGTCGGGACTAGGGTAGGGGTTGGGGCAGGGGAATATAATCCGCTTCTCCGTCCGGGTTTGGCTAATGGGGAAAATTTGTCCCCACTCCTTCTCCCTGCTTCATTCGGCGCCCCCGGCTCATAGATTAAATGGACATCTCTACCTTTAAGTACTTAGGCTAACAAACTATTGGGGTTTTTCAAAATCCTTCAACTTTGTTTAGCTAACATTGCATGGCTGAATAGTTTCATGTTGCAAAAGCCCAACCCCCCACATCTTTACTTAAATCAAGTTTCTTCCAACTCATCCAATGGGCTCTCTACTTGCAATCGAAGAAACCCTACAAAAAAATGAGTACAAACCTAATTAATATCATCACAAATCCCATTCAAAAGCTTAAAATAACTCATGGTGTATATCAAAATATAGCTTGATGTTGCAAGATATCAAGAGAATCAGTATTTTTAACACCTGAGATTCTACTTTTGCTTGCCTTAGGTGCCCTAATTGTTCCTGCTGATCAAACTTTAAGACTTGTCAAGAATTATCTTCTATCCCAACGATGAATACAACTGCATTCACCATTTGAAGCTTGAAGAAGATTAAACTGTCATAAGCAAAACAAACAAACGAGAAATAGCAAGGCAATGATAATTAATACGAGGACCATGAATAAGAGTGAGAGATTTTCTCTTCTCATAAGCATCAATAGGCCTTCAGCACAAATCAGGAATAGGTAAGGGGAGAAAGGATCCCCTTGATGGAGGCCTCTCTAAGGGATGGACTCCTGTTAGGGGATGCTGTTAATAAGCACCAAAAAACAACGTAATTCATAATACTCTAAACCTAGTTTCCACCAAATCTCAAGGAGACGAGCATCGCCCGAAGGAAAGGCTATTCAACCCTATCATACATGTTACTCTTATCGAGTTTGAGAGCCACCCAATCCTCTTCTCCTTTCCTTTTACAATTGATCGCATAACTGCACTCAAACCCCAAGATTGCATTGTCTGTGATGAGTCTACCTGAGACAAAGGCAGACTGAACATTAGAAATTATCACCTTGAGAAACTTTTTCATTCTGTTATTAGAAACTTAGCAATAACATTGTAGAGGCTGCTGGGGTGGAACTCAAACATTTGTTTAGGCTTTAGCTTTAGGAATCAAGGTAATAAAGGTTTTTGTTGATGGGCCTAATATCCTCACCCTCATTGAGCACTCCCAAGCACATGCTAGTTGTGTCTTCCCTAATAATATCCCGATACTTTTGATAAAACATTACACGAACCCCATCAGGGCTTGGGGCTTTGTCGAGGGCCATACTCTTTAAGGCATACTCGATCTCCTCCTTAGTAAATGGACTATTTAATTCATAACAGTTCTGCTCTGATAACTTCTCAATTAAGCAGTCAGTGGTGTTCTTAATAGCATCTTCCTTCAAACTGGACCATCGGAAGAGGTCACTAAAGAATTTTGTCCCCGCACACCCAATATTATCCCCACTTTACACCCGTTTACCATTCTCATCAAGGATACCATCAATAGAATTTCTCTTTTTCCGATGAGAAGCTTTAAAATGAAATCATTTGGTGTTTCTATTGCCCCACTTCAACCTAATTTTCTCGAGATCTACTTTTCCAATATTGTTCTTCTTGATCTAGTAACCTTTCAAGCTCTCTTTCGGCAACAAGGAGCTCTGGACCCCACTCCCTACTTGAAGAACCCAAAAGGCTTATAATCTCCTTTTCCTTTCTAGTAATATCATTTTTAACGACCATTTGAGCTTATTTCGTTCTATTTGTAAAAATTATCTAGACACCTTTTAATTTTATTAGGAAAGGAGGTCACCCCCACCCCCTATGCCCCTCCAAAACTCATTCACAATTTCTATGCAATCATCAAATTGAACACAACTCTTTTAAAACCTAATCGGTTTGACTCTCCTACTTCCACTATTGTTACTTTTAGGTCCCAAATTTCTCATGATATCCAAATTTAATTATATGATTATTTATAAATATATACCCAAAATATAACATTACTCTTCCACAATTTGCAACATTATTTTTACCCTTCAAAAACATTACAAAACTATTCCTTGAGTATAAATTGTTAGAGGATGTTTGGCCCCAATTTCAAGTGAATGGAGTGAGTTATTATAGCACAATCCATATTTGGGGCTCCAATTATAATAGTTAGTATTTTCATCTATTGTAACACCACAATTAACTACCGTACTCATTCTCTTTTTTCCTTTTTGTCACTGTGTTTACTATTTCCTACTGTTTTTTAGAGTATTTACTATTTCTCACTCATACTCTCCTTCTATAATGTTTACTAGAGCTCATCCTTTCTTTTTTAACTCTAAAATAATATGCACCTCAAAAACATACTATTATAACCTATCAATTTCAAGTCTCAATTTTGTCCAAAAATTTTAAAAGATTTCTACTCTAATGACATGTTCGATAAATATTTGTGAAATGGTAAGTATAATATTTCAATTTTTTAAAGTTATGGGTGTTTTTATAATTTAGTTTTTTTCTTAAAACGTCCATTTAGACAACATTACACGTGTAGATGAAATAAGTGCAAACTTGTTTACTCATTGTCTTGTTGTATTTGATTATTTTAAATCAAAATATTAGAAATTTGAATTAAATAAAATAATTAGAAGATTGTCAACTTGAGTATAGTGAAACTGATGTTATTATTATAATGTAAAGTAGAAAGTTAGAGATTCATGTAGGGAAAAAAAAAAAAACTTAAATTATCATATATTTTTTCTCACGTTGTTGAGCTTAATTTTTTTTATTAAAATTAATTAAAAACTAACAACAAATGACTTTGACTACAATGGAATTTCAATTTGCCCAAAAAAAATGTTTTTTTATTTTTTGGTGGGGAGGGAAGAGGTAATGTGTAATATGGTTGGCTGCACAAGGTTTTCCCTATGTTATATAATTGACTTTGGGAGAGGGCATAGAACATTTCCATTCAAATTCTTTTGTTTGCTGAATTTTCAAAGTCTTTACACTTTTTTTTTTTTTTATTTCAACACTTTAATTCCTTCCCCAAATAATATAATATGATTAGGTTGAGAGATCTTTGGGTAAATTTGACAAACTCTAAGTAACTCATTAAATATGGTACATTAAGGATTTCATGTTAACATTACACAATAATCATATTTATTTTAGATTATCGACCTCTTTTCATTTGTAGCTCTAATATTTTAAATAAAAGGTTAGTTGCAAAATGGACAAAACAAATTATTAATATTAAGCCCATAGCCCAAACCTTTTAATGTTGCAAAAATAGCAAAAAATAAGCCCAGCTCACGTTTAAAAATAGGAAATATAAAAAAATGTCATGATTCACCTAATACACTTAATATATACCTAATACACATGATACACTTGATATCCTTTGATACACTATTGATGTACACTTGATACACTACTAATGTGCACCTAATACACTTGATACCCTTGATACACGTGATGCACTACTGGTATACACTTGATACCCCTTGATATACTTGGAATGCAACACACATACTTTTACCCCAAAATAAGTTATTGATTTAATGTTAGTTGTCCTAAGCTATACTATTGATGCACTTGAAATGTTGATTGTTGTTAGATATACTACTAGTACCCTTATGTATTGCCCCAAATATCTATTGATTGTTATTTGATACACTCATATATTGGGTCTGATATACCACTAATACACTTGAAATATCATGCTTATAAAATGAAACGTACATATTTTACCTTTAAAAAAACTACTAATTGAACGTTAATTAACATTAGATATATTGCTTATACACTAGAATGTTGATTGTTGTCGTTGATACACTCATGTGTTACTTCAAGCACTTATTGATATATGTCTGATACACTCATATCTTGGGTTTGATATACTGCTGATATATTGCCAATATACTTAAAAGTTGATTGATATGTGATATACCATTGATACACTATTGATATTCTTGAAAGTTGTTTGATATGTACATATATTGTTAATATATTTTTTATAGGCTTGAAGTTGTTTAATAATTGATATACTGCTCATATAATGTTGATATTTTTTAAAGTTGATTTATAGGTGATATAATGATGATATACTATTGACATTCTTTAAAGTTATTTGATATTTATTGATATATTGTTGATATACTATTTACACACACTTACAAATTTATTATTGATATGTGATATATATTGAAACACTATTGATATTCTTGAAAGTTATTTAATGTGTACTAATTTACTGTTGATATATGTTTTATAGACTTAGTTGTTAGATATATGATCTGGTGTTTATATATCATTGATATTTTTTTAAGTTATTTGATATAAATTGATAGACCTACAAGTTAGATTGATATGCGATATATTGTTCATGCACTTAGAATGTTGATTGTTGTTAGATATACTATTGATATACTCATGTCTTATTTCAAGTATTTACTTATTGATATGTCTATACTCGTGCCTTATATCTAATACACTTGCTTTATTGATATACTGCCTTTTGGGCATATCAATTATATGATATACTATTTTTTAGGTATATCAATTATGTGACCAATACACTTTTACACTTTTGCACTTAATTGATATTAAATATATAGACATACTAATACATGTGATATTGTATATATTAGCTTATTGATACACTTTGGTTATTACACGTAAAAGGCCATCCTGGTTAGGTTAGTTAGGATATCAACTATATGATAGATATAGTGTGTATATTGAAAAATTTTGTTGTTGGATGAAGCTTGAAAATAATAAAAAGACGAACAATGAAAACCTAAAAATAACATTAAAAAGATAGAGAGCAATGTTGAAAATATTGAAGATCAAATCGGAAAAAAAAAAAAAAAAAAAAAAGGAAAAGTGTCACGATCAATGGAAGCAAAAAGGAAGAAAAGTGGTGAGAAGGTTGGGAGCATTCACGATCAATCGAAAACTACATTAAAAAAGCTAAATCAACTATAAATTTCTAAAACCCAGTTTAGTTACAATGAAGCAAACACTGACATTGAACTTACCATAATAAACTTTTGTTGCAAAGAAAGAAAAGTGTCACAGGAATCAAAATGTGCAAATACAAATTTTGAACCATTTGAACGATGAAAAGAATCACATTATCCTAACCAAAAAAAATAAAGGGAGGGAATTAAATTAAAATTGATGCAACAAAATTATGAAATGAGATTAAACTTGAACCACCAAAACTTAAGATCTTGTAGGAGATATCTAAAAGAGGAAAAAAAAAAAAAACTGTAATGCCATACATAATCAAGAAGGCGAAATCAAAAAAATGAAGAATGTTCTAAACATGCAGCAGCTTCAAAGCCAACGTGATGCTCCTTGGTCAATGCTATAGATAATCCGAGCTCTCAATCAAGTAGTCAAAAGTTCGAATATGAACAAAATATATATAAAAATAAATAAATAAAAGGGAATCGTCTTCTTCTCATGCACTAATAGATGCACTTCTATTACCCTTTGCAATTCCGAAATAATTTCTCTTAAATCAAACCAAATATGACATGAAATTAAATAATCATCAAACCTAATAACGAAGGACTACATGCAATATTATTGTTTTTTTTAATATGTGCAATCAAGGTTTATAATGTCGATGTCGCCGAAAATATCGAGGTCCTAATTTTACAAAAATTTTGATGGAAATATCAATAAAATTCTCGATTTCAATGAATATTTATAAAAAAGTCATAAAAACAAAAAGTAAAAACAATAAATTTAAATTGATAAATAAACATTTTACTATTTTTTAAAAAAATTAACATGTCTATTGTTTATATTATATTTACATTAGTAACATTTTGTTGATTATTATTCTGTGTTTTGTGGATTTTTTTACAATATAATAGAAATTTTGATTCACCTCTCATTGGTATCGAACCCATGAAAACATTGGATTTTAAACTAATACATAATAAATACTTTCAGCAAAATATCTTAATATATTTGTACTTTTATATAAAAATCATAAAAACATTCTTTTTCAAAAGTTTGGAGTCCCTAGATTACAAAATCATACACTCGATTTTATCCCTTAGTTAAGGGCTCTATCTTTTTGTTTAATTGCTTAATTGAATGTAAGTTAACAATAGTCGTACACATAGCATTGTTTAATATATTGTTATATTAATTAATTGTTTAATCACTTAAAAAATAAGAGAATATTAATATCTTGCAATGAATTCTTTCAAAAGAAAAAAGAACATTAATATATTAAATATTGATTTAACTTATTTAATTTATTTACTAAACATAATTAAACTCATTAGAATATTAATAAATAAAAAATGTTATAGGAAATAGTTAAGATAATATAAAATATTAATCGTAAATATATTGGTTGAAATTTATTAATTTTAAATAATATATTTATATTTTATAATTAAATTAAAACTAATAATAATGAATAATTGATATTGATTTATTAATTAATTATGATATACTTTTTCGTTGATCTATAAATACTTGATGGAGGGTATCAGAAAACATTCCCTCGTAATAATATTTTTTGTTTTAAAAAATGAAATTTTGCGAGACAATATTAAATGTCTATGTAAATTTGAAAAATATATATATATATATATATATATATATATATATATATATATATGTATCATTGCCATAATAGAAAATTATTATACATAAAAAAAATATCAAATTATTTATAAATATAGAAAAATTTGTAATAGACTCAAATTATTATAAATATAGAAAAATTTGTTTTTTATCAAATTATTTATAAATATAGAAAAATTTGTAATAGACTCAAATTATTATAAATATAAAAAAATTTGTAATAGACTGCAATGACTTTTATCATTTGGATGATTTTACTATATTTGAAAACAACCCTAAAATATTTATAATAATTCTATAAAATATTTTATATTAAATAAAGTTATTTTCAACTTAAAACATATAAATTATAAAATATTTATCTTTTAATAAATTTGATATTAAGTTTCTTAAAAAAAATTTAAATTTGATATTAAGTTTCTTAAAAAAAATTGATGTTTTCAAATATGGTAAAACTGTTAAAAATAATTACAAATATAACAAAATTTTACTTTCTATTTGTGATAAATCACCAATATACACCTATTTTTTGTCATTTTTTTGGAAAAGGATAATTTTGTCAATTTATTCAAAATAATTCTTAATTTTCACAAAGTTCTTTAATACTTTATCATACACCAAATTTATATGTTCTCTCTTAAATTATTCCAAATTATTATACGATTCTTTTTATTCCCAAGTAACATACACCTTATTTTAATATTTCCTCCTTTTTGTTTTTTGTAAAAGTTGTATTTACCCTTACCTTAATTCTATATCAAGAGAGGTGAAACTTGAAACTAATTATTATTCGTGTTGCTCAACTTTGATGCGTTGGATAAGTTAAACGTGAAGCAACGAAACAAAAAGAAAATTAAATAAAAATCATATTTACTCTTACCTCTTTTCTTTTACCTCAACAATATCTTAGGAGAAAGATTTGTCGAGAACTGCTCAAAGTTGACCAACCTCCCCCCATGTGTAGGGACCTAATATTTCAATCCATCAGAACTTTCACTACCAATTCTAACACTTCCAATTTTCTAACATAATCAAAGGGACATCAATAAACTCCTCTAATCATAAGTCAAACAAAGATCCTCATAGTTCATCCAAATTCATGATTAATTAAAAAGTTTTCTTTTGTTCATTTTTTTTATCCTCATGACCCATCCTCACTAATTTTATAGAAGTCTCATCCATCTCGAGGCCAGATTCTAGACTTGAACCCAAAATCAAGAAGTTACAGAATCCATCCTCATCAGCCTTTTAAGGAAAATTCACAATCACTTACCAAGTAACTTCAAAGGTTGTTCTGTGCCTCTAGCTTGATTCACGATACAGGCTTCTGGAACTTTCCATGAACCCACACCCTCTCCATACTCTTTCCATTTCGGCGATTCAAGGACTTCACACAACAATATTCCAGCTCGAGCTGCAACGATAATCGTGCTTTAAAGTTAGTCAGGATGCTATCAATTATTTTCCAACTCATTATATCATACTTAATAAGGTCATTGGCAGTACATCATTGTAAGCAGATGGGATATCGTATGAATTATAATAGCTAGCTACATGCTAATAGTAATTGTCATTTCATTTATACTTCGGCTTAAATCCTATATCATCCCTAAATTTGATACTTTTTCAAAACAGAACAAGTACCTCAACAAAGCCTGCATTGACAAACAGATCTCTCAAGGTATTTAAGCAGAAGAAATAAGAACGTGTTCCATCTAATCTGACATATTCCCTGAATCCTACTCTTTGATCTTGCCCAAATCGAAGCATAGTCATATCATATAGACCTGCATTCCATCAAACCGAACATCGATTGGCAGAATGTTTAAGACAGACACATTACATATGCCTGGAAGAACTTGGAAAAAAGAAATTTTCTTTACTTAGAATTTAAAGCAAACTAAAATATATCATCATTGGTCAGATCATAATTGATTACCATAATCCCGAAATAAAAGCAGGCCTCCAGGCTTCAAAACCATAAAGCATTCTCTGATAGATGCTGGCATCCTCTGGAGAGGCACTGCTGATAGTGTAAATATCTGAAATAGTGAATAGCCAAAGAACATTCTAACTGTAATTACCAAGACTCAAGAAAACATTAAAACTGAAGGAAGTTTGTTAGTGGTACACAACATATTATTCGTTTTTCCCTTAGTGATGTTGGGTAAAAAAAGTTGGATTCTAGGCCAAAATGAGCATAGTTCAGGTAGCATAGTGCTTGAGCTACATATTGTCAAAAGAGTTGGAATCTAGATCAATATCTAAACAATAAGTGCAGCCTGCAGGACAGGTAGCATTTTAGAAAGCAAACCTAGGCGCACAGTTCTCAGAAGGCCAAAATTTTGCATCTTTCTCTCCAATAAAGAGAGTGTTCATGCATAAGGGACTTTTAGCTGGGTTTTTTTTTTTTTTTTTCCTTTTTGTGTGTGTGTGCGCGCGTTGTGTAAATAAGTAATGTTCCACGACTATCACGAATCAAAATTCAAAGTGCATAAATTTTTTTGCAGGCCAATGCCTTTGATAAAAATTAAAGTAATTGTATTAAGATACCAAAAGAGGTGCATACCAAAGTAAGAAAATCAACCCCACCAATGCAGCATCCACTTTCTTCTAATGCAAATAAACAAGTGGCCTGAGATCCATCATTCTCTGCAAACATAGAGAAAGATGGATAAGGGTCTAAGGAAAGCAATAATCTTGCAGTTAATGAGTCCAAATGGATAGGCAAGATAACAACCTGGAGTAGTAAAACCCGGCTGCTGTTGGAAAGTGTTTCCACGGCATGAATTGCAAGCCAACCATGTTGGAAACTTACTAATAGAAAAATCACAATAGAATGGACAAAATCGATCATTTAAAGATGCAATGCCGGCATTATTTAAAATCTCTTTAGCTCTCTCAAGAGTTCCTGTGCTACAATCGCAAGCATAGATGATGATATTCTCGTTCCCACTACAAAGAAAGCAATCATGTGTAAGGATAATGAATTGCTAGCAATAAGATCTACCACTCAAAGGCCCTATTTAATTGTTCAAATTTCTTCTATCTTGACCATATAAATGCACTACAAGTATTGGGATGTCCACAAAACATCGTGAAGGCTGCATTTAGTTCTATATTCTTCTCCCACACAAGATGCATTCATGACACCTAATAAAGTTTTCTTTTGATGCTTGATCTAGCCATGTTCAATGCTTTCTTTTAATGAAAAATTTACAACCCTTTACTAATTACAGCCTAATCTCCTTGTTACTTATTGATGATATATTTTGATCCATTTACTAGCCTTTTGTATCTCTTTGGATATTTTATTCATCAATAAAATTGTTTCTTATCTAAAAAAACCTAATAAAGTTCCATCAAGGAATATATATGATTCAACTCTTGAATAGAGTTAGAAAAATATATAGAATACACATTATCTTTCATAGACTGAGGAAAATGATATGACCATGCTCCATTCTAATTGGTTTTGGTATTAAAACCAATAGGTCATTTCAATAGACCCTCAGTAAATGGCTCAACTTGGCCACTCGATTATCATTGCTTTCTATAAGCTCTATCTTTAATAATGAAGTAGATGAATATTGATCTAAATGAGAATTTTTTATTTTTAACGGAATATGAAGAGTATAACCATATGAGCATATATCTCACCGGTGATACAAAGGAGAACTTGCATAGAGTAGGACGGATGGTCCAGAATCAAGACCTCAAAAGGAAGTGAAGGATCAATTATTTCTTATAATGTGGCACCTCTAGCTCCTAACCCATTGAGATTGGAACATGTTACGAGATTACATTAAGGACCCTAAAACAAGTTATTGAGCTTGTCTTAACGAAATTGAGGAGGGATACAGATTATTCGTCTCATAAGGATGTTCCCTTTCACTCCAAAAGGAAAGCTAACCTAAACAACAATAACATATCACATAGAGACATTGGTGGAATTTAAAGAGCAAGATAGAAAGTGTGGAAGCTTTAAGGACCCATTCGATAACATTTTTCTTTCTGATCTTCTATTCTAAAAGTATCATCCTATTTACTCTGATTCTTCTCTACTTCCTAATTTAATTTCAACGATAAGGTTTTTGGAATCATAGCCAGACTTTTGACAAATATTTCATATAAACACACACAATGCAAAAACTTTCTATCAACTAAATTTTTAAAAACAGAAAACAGAAAAAATTGTTATCAAACTCCCTTAAGACTTAAGAATTGATGAATATCAATAAGTAAAGCATACGTTGGAGGTTACCGCAAGATTGGAATAACAGTGCTTCCATTACCACAACCCACCTCCAAACCTTTACAATACTTCTTACAAGAAACAAGTTCAGGGAATTCCTTCAACAAATACCTCCTTTCCTGAAACCAAACATAAAGTAACCAAATCACAACCAATCTAAGAGAAACAACAAAGTTAGGTTACTGTCATGCTATGAATACAAAGAAATGTTCAAATGCTAAACGGAATTAAAACCTTGAAGAATTTGCCGGAGGAGTGGCGAAGGTGAAAGCGGCTCCATGCGTCCGAATCGGCTTCTGGAGAAACTGAAGGAATGGAATTGCAGGGCTCAAATGGAAGCAAATGGTACTGCAAAAGCGGGTCGTTCTCGACCCGAACGCGAAGATCCTCCCATTCGAAGTCTTTGGAGAAATATTCAGCGGCTTCCCCCATTCAATTCTTCGAAATTGAAGCTTCCAAATCAAGCAATTCTCCACCAAATGTGCAAAGAGAAGAAAATCGAGCAAATCCTGAAAGACTGAAACTTGAATCACGCTCCAATTTGTTCTACTCATTTTCTTTCTTTTTTTTTTTTTGAAGTTAAAGAAATTGTTGGAAAGTTTGGTCGGATTACCCTAGAATTGGGCTGAAAATGGCAAATGGTCGTATTTAAAAATAATAATAAAGAAAAAAGATTTTTAAAATACCAAATGATGTTTTGCTAATGTCAAGTTTAGATGCAATTAACGAAATGAAGTCACGTATTTGTAAAAATCCAAAATCCATCTCGTTTTCGCTCTCTCTATTTTTCTTCACTCACCGTCACTCTCATCTCTCTCACTCTCTCACTCTTTCTTTCTTTCCTCACTTAGAGAATCACTCTTCTCTCTCACTCACTAGGGTTGATAGTGTCGAAGTTGCTCATGTGAACTTTTCATACTGCAAAAGAAGAAGACACAAGAGAGAGAGGGAGAAAGACGACGATGGAGAAAAGTGAAAAAAAGAAAAAATATATATATATAACAAAAAATGAAGATCTATACCATAACTTTAACTTGTCAGACATCACCAAAAAGTCCTTTGGCATCTTTTACAAGAGCTAGGTCATTTCTCATTCCGGACCTTGAAAATAGACTATTTATGCAATTATTCATTGCAATAGATTTGATCATTAATTTCCTAAATTTTGTTAAGAAAAAAGTTTTTTTTTTTTCAAATAATAACAACAACAACACAATAAGGTTAAGGTTAAGTTAATTATATTAAGTTTTTTAATAAAAGTTAATTGACTATTTTTTAAGGTTAATTACAAATCTGCACATTTAGTTCTCAGCCTATAAGTTGATGTCTATTTAGTTCCTAAATTTTTAAGTTCTTAATAAGAACTTTTAATTTTGTGTGTATTAGGTCTTTAATTTTTTTTATTTAATAAGTTTTGATGTATTCTATGTTTTATTTAAAAAATTAATTGATAATCAATCTATTAGATACAAAATTGGAATAGTTCAATGAACCAAGAGAAAAGTAATTCGACTCATTCACAATTCAAATAGATTGATTAAATAAAATCCTCGATATTTTAATTTTTCTACAGTAGTGCGTCAATTGTTATAAATACCCTAGCTAAACCTTTAAATGGCTAAGGTGAAATTTCATCAGGAAGTTAGCTTTCATTTTAACTAGATAGATCCATCCCAAAAGAAAATGTTTTTAAGTTTAATGGAACCCTAAAATTTGAATTTTATGTTAGTAGATATGCAAACTAAAAAAAATATATATTTGTTTAGTTGATAAAGATCTATTAAATACAATTTTAAAATAATGTATGGACTTTTTACCCACAAAATTAAATGTTTAGTGATCTATTAAATAGTTTTTCAAGCTTAAGAAATTAATTGACATAAGGTTGAAAGTTTAAAAATATTAAACTTTTTAGAACCCAAGATCTATTTGACACAAAACTGAAAGTTCATGCTCTAATTAGACACAAATGGAAGGTTCATTGACTAAACTTGAAATTTAATCTTTGTTTTATTCCCCCATATGAACTTGCATAAATGTCTTTTTTTTTTTTCTTCTTTTTTTGGGATTTGATAAATGTAATTTTAATGTTAGGTTAAATTACAAGTTTAACATTTGAAGTTTGAAGTTTTTGTCTATTTTGTCTTTGAATTTAAAAGTGTCAAATAGGTTAGTGAAGCCATGTTTGATAACCATGTCGTCCTTTGTTTTTGAAAATTAAGCCTAAATGTTTTCAAATTCTTACCATGGTTTGCATCGTACAATAGTCATATTCTTAGTGAAATTCCAAATTCCGAAAACAAATTTTTAAAAACTATGTTTTTTATGTTTTAAATTTTAGTTTGGTTTTTAGAAATATTGGTAAAAAAATAAATAACAAAACATGAAATTTAGAGGTGAATGAATGTTTATAAGTTTAATTTCAAAAAAACAAAAACATCAAAAATAAAATGGTTACCGAAGTCCTCAGCTAGGTCCTAAGCTTTTAATTCTTTTCTAACAGGTCCATGAACTTTCATATTTGTGTATAATAAATACCTTATAAACTCAAAATTTTAAGACTTTAATTGATCTATTACATATAAATTTAAATTAGGCATCTAATGGAACCCTAAACTTTCAATTTGTATCTAGTAGATCCGTGAATTTTAAAAGATATCAAAGTTCAAATGACTAAATTTATAATTTTAAAAGTTCAAAAACCAAATATTAAACAATAAATTTTGGTTGACTACAAATTGTCATATCATAGAGCCTAGGCCCATGGTAGAAATCATAAATTGGATTGGGTCAAGTTAATTATAATTTTTCGAGTTTAAAATTCAACACAATTCAAATCAACTCAAATCGACGGTTAGAAATTTGGGCCAAATAATCTACTCACTCAGCTCTTAGGCTCAATGACCTAACAACTAGTCAATCGATGAGCTAGTTGGTCTAATGATTTTAGTCAGCCCGGTACGTATTTGAGCACAGATTCTCCTCCATCTTGGACCTCTTTTTCCTAGTTTTTGACCTATTTAATTAAGTTTCCTAAACAATATAACATTATAACGTATTTGTAAAATACAAGTTTATATGCTGGGCGTGTGTATTTCAAAATACATTTTTTTAAAAAAAAACAAGTTTAGTTCTTGAAATTTCACACTTTAAATTATTAGGTTGCTAAACTTTAAAAGGTGTCTAATAAGTCGCTAAACTTTCGATTTCAATGTCTAGATCCTTACTATGAAAAGTATTTGACAAATCCTTGAATTGTCAATTTTGCGTTAATATATCTTTGACCTCTTTGACATTTTTTAAAAATTCATTAATAAACACAAAAATAAAAAAATTAGAATCTCATTAGACCATCTAATTTTATATTTAAAAATTCTTAAACAAGAATGTATTAGACATAAAATTGAAAGTTTACGGTAAATAAAATTGGACATAACATTGGACATAACTAGCAGCAAAGCCAAGGGAGTCCTCTGTCTCATATGCTTTTGCAAAAAGGGATTTGCAACAAAATCCCTTGGGACATGAATTTAAGGGCAAAAATCAGATACACCTAGGAGAAATATATGGGATCTGCTCCCACAAAAGGGATATTCACCATTTCCAATGTACCTTTTCTTTTCTAAGAGTACTGCTTAGAAAGGCTTAATTATATAAAGGCTGAGCAAGTCAATGAGTTTTGCAAAGTAAAAAGGAGCAAAAAGGGCTCACCCAAAAGACAACTTTTCATCTTCAAAACCATTTCTTAAAAGAAGTTAGATTTTCCTTTTAGCAAAAATAAGAATAAGAATTGTACATTACAATAATAACCCATTAAAGTGCTTAAAGTTCAAACCAAGTATGATGTGATATGAAAAGCAAAAGGAGTGAGTTTGACACATACTTATTGCAAATAATGAAATGGCTTGGTTTCACTTGAGGGAGATTGATCCCTTTCATTGGGTTACTGTCATCTTCCAATGAAACATGAAACATGGAAGATTCTCATCAAGTCATTAGTCATCTCATCTAAAAAGCTTTATTTTATTTTATATTTCCCTGATAAAAGTAGTTTCATGTGCAAAACCCCTGCCAACGACTCAATTCAACGACAGTTGCACTCCTTATAGAACAAATCTTATTCCAATAAGAGTCATAAGAAAAACTTTTCATCACGCTCATAAGAGCTCCAACTTACCGTTCACCGTGCTATGCTAAGAAAACACGGGAGCCAAGTTAAGTGAATAAAAGAAAAACTAGAGATGTTTCGAGCAAAGGGTGGAATTGTGAAGAAGACCTAGGGCGAGTTAATAAAGTTAAAGTTTATTTTTAATTTTGGGCCACCAACTCCTTGAACCAAACATTTTTTACAAATACAATGTAAATAAGCAATGTCAAAAAGTAAATTTTGTTCTTTACCTCTTGTAACCAAAAATTATATGAATTAATCAAAGAGGCTGCAAAGAATTCTAAATCACCAAATAGGTGTTTGTTTATACGATCAAATTGGAAATTGCAAACTGTAACAACTACAGCAAACTTTGTTCATCTAAAGGAAAAACAGGAGAATTAGAATTAGACAGAGACTTAACATGCAAATACACCATGAAAGGTGGATGGATGGGTAAAAACTTAGGAAAGGAGGAAAATAAAATGCAAGAGCATAAAAACTTCTAAAGAGTTTGTTGTCACCTTTACAGTATGGTGCATACTACAACCAGAATTAGCTAACAAGAAGCGAAGAGAAGATTACTGGCATTGCAACTGTTGATATTGTACATTTATCTACGACAAAGTTTGTAGTCCCGTTCCGCCTCGTATGTTAGCTCTCAATCGGGAATCTGATCGTAATCTCCATTTTCGGGAGAATGATGGCCTGTTCTTCCTTAAAAAAA